>CM040126.1:456532006-456901688 GCA_022559845.1 Amorphophallus konjac
TCAACGGTCAAACGCCTCGAAGACCACGCCTGGCCTGTGACGCTAGCGGTCGGCCGATGGGCTGCCGCTTGGGCTCTAGCGGTCTATCGGGTGACCGCGAGGCCCAACCGACATACTGAGCCCGCTAGCGGTCTTCCTGCGACCGCTAACAGCAAGAAGCGGTTCCTGAAGGATCGCTAGCCCTCCAGAAACCCGAGAACGGCGGGAATGGCCCCCAAATGCCATTCCACGTCCCATTCACCCAGGGTGAAGGGGAAACAAAAGAGAAACTTGTTCCCAAGCCCCCAACGCATCTTTTGATGCCCCCAAACCATAAAATGGCGGATTAAAACGTTAGATCGGCCACTCAAACGTCCCAAAAATATGATTTTCCCTTCCGGCTCAAAATAGTCCACTCTCGACCTCGCCTCAGCCTAGAAATCACGGAGAAGGTAAACACCGAGCTAAGGATCGTCACCCTACCTCGGAATCCTCCGAAACGCGGCGGATCGCCGTCGATCTTCAAAATTCTCTCGAAACCTCACGAGCTCCCACGATCTCACCGAGCACCGAACGCCGCCGGGATCGCCACGCCATCACCATGCCGCCACGCCGTCGCCCACCGCTGTCTGCAGCCGGAGGGGAACACGCCGCCGCGTCCACGGGAGAGGGGGAGGAGAGAGGCCGGCCGTGGGCGCTCACGGGAGAAAAGGGAGGAAGAAGAAAATAGAAAAAGAAAAAGAAATGGGGTTAATATAGAAAATCCCGATTTTCAAAAAATACGAAAAAAAATAGAAAAATATACCTCGCGATCCTCGGAACACGCTGATGCCGTGGTACAAGTCCCGGAGTAGGAGACCGCAACGGTTTTGCCCGCTACAGGGTTCGCATGGTCTGTCAGGGAAAACACGTGGAAAACCGTAAAACACGTCCCGGGGACTCCCAAAAGCGATCCGAAACTCACGGATCCAGATCCGACAAGTGTCCGAAAGATCCAGGGCATTACAGATTTCCTAATTAATGTTGGCCCTTTGCTTTGTCTACTGTGGGCTTGTTGACTCGTATCACATCTACCGCTTCGAAAAGGGTAGAGAATCTTGGGTCTCTGGATTGTTGGGAAGAAACAAGGTGCTACATGAATTAACATCTGCAGACTAGAACATTGGAAGACAAGACCTGGCAATGTAAATTTGCATCTACATTCCATTGGTTGACATGGAGCTTTATGTTTCTAATGATCATAATTTCTGTGGAAACAAGAATTAGCTTCATGAGGAAACACGTGCTATGTTTTGGTATTCCCTCCCAGCATGAATCTAATTAGCAAAAAATATGTGATGGGGAGTAATCAAAGTGGTTTCCATATGGCTTGAATGTACAATATAGCATAGAATAAAATAATATAGTATAGTACAATACTATACAAATATTGTACAATACAGTACTGTATAGTATAGGATAGGATAGAGGACAGGGGAGGATAGGATAGGATAGAATGGCAATATAGAATGGGATAAAGGATAGATGGGATATAGGATAAGATAGCATAGCGTAGAGGAGTATAGCACTGCATAGGATAATATATGGTATACCATATGTATTGTATAGTATGGTATATTATAGGATTGTATAGGATAGACTAGGATGGGAAAGGATAGGATAGGATATGATACAGTATAGTATAGTAGAGGATAGTGTAATCTAGTATAGTGCCATATGGTACTAAAGATAGAATAGGAGAGGAGAGGATTCTATATGATATAGGATAGGATAGGATGGGATATAGGATAACATACAATAGCATAGAAGAGTATAACACAGCATAGGATAATATATGGTACATCACATGTATTGCATAGTATAGTATATTATAGGATAGTATAGGATAGAATGGGATGGGAAAGGATAGGATATGATACAGTATAGTATAGTAGAGGATAGTGTAGTGCATTGTAGTATAGTGCCATATGGTACTAAAGATAGAATAGGAGAGGAGAGGGTTCTATATAAACGTAGGACAGCATGGTATGGTATCAAGGATTACAGGATTGAATCAGGTAGGCCCAATCCCAACCCATTGGAAGACAGGACCCTCCATGTTTGGCCTGATCACAATTTATCAAGGATTGACCATGTTATATGATGTTGGATTTTGGCTTCTTTAGTAATTTTTCTTCCCTTGTTGAATTTCTAGAAATATATACCAACAACCTTTTGAATTCTTATTAAAGTCAGCTGTTATCTATTTTTTCAACTCACAATGGACTCTTGAAAAACCAAACCAGAAAAAAGTGAAAATTTATAACCTTATGTATGCTTTCTTTTCTTTTCCTTAGCTTTCATCAACAATGCTCCCTTAATAAGCATCTCCTTTTTCCTTAACATTGATTAGAGATCCTCCCTTAATGTGGACTAGGAATCTTGTTATCCTTATGTGTTCCATTTTTGGTTATACTTTCATGTCCCATGATCTTGTTTGTCATCTTTTTGACCCAATTATGTATGTTATGTACTTGTAATTTGTTTCATTGTGTTCATTTATTCAAGAATGATTTAGCCTTTTGTAGGTACTTGGAACCTCTATCTATTGCGTGGAGAATGAGAAATGGTCACTAGTGCAACCCTTGTTGTCATCATCTTATATTGGATATGGCACGTCGTCCTTAAAACAAGTAACTATCTCTTGAATACCCCACATATATTATGCTATCTTGAACTTGTAACTTATGTTGCGCTTGAAATTTGGAATTTTTTTCTCTTGCTTGTTTTGATCTTCTGAAATGTACCCTAAAATGTTAACACTATCTTGAATTTGCAACCTCTGTTGTGCTTGCAATGTGGAATAATTTTGTTTTTCCATTTTTGATCTTCTGAAATATTTACTTTAAAATATCTTTTTTTGATATTTGGCCTGTTTGCAGTATAATCTTCTCTTGGTTCAATGTGGTTATGTTCATCACAAATATGTGAGCATTTCTACTTCGATTAGTATCTGATTGGTTAATTGCACTAGATTGACAATTTCTCCTTCTAAAGAAGGATGAAGAGCAAAACCTCTTTGACTAGGTTAAGGATCACATTTTATATTAGATTGGTGAACTTTCTTCCAAAGTGGGCAAAATCTATCATTTATCTGAATCCTATCTGCCAATTAGGACAGATGAGTGAATTAGTTTGGGACATAGTTTTCTCCTTTCCTGTTGTAATCTCTCTCTCTCTCTCTCTCTCTCTCTCTCTTACAAAGCTGGTAACCCAGGGCAGCTATTTTAAAGAAAAAAGGACAACTGAGATCCCTACTCACAATGCTTTTGGACTCTTAATATGTTTTCAACTTCTCCAACTAAATTCAGAACCTCTGGACATTCTGTGTCAAGATACTGCAGACTTCAGATGGGGATTAATCTCATCTTTATACACTTAGGGGGAGAATTAGCAGTACGGTGGGAGCAACTGTACATGTACACACAATTTTATTGCAGGTTACATAAATTTGTCACTAAAATTGTTGCAATACATGGATGATAATGCAACAACAGTTCCTCATTAGAGTGACAAAATTATATAGTGATAATCTATACAATTAAATAATCCAAAAAAGTAAATTTCAGATTTGGTCCAGAAAACAAACCAGAAAGATGTTCCACCAATGTGCTCTACTAAGATACCTGAAGGCCCTAACTGATGCTGGAACTGCACAAAGGCACAGATTGACATAGGCTAACTAAATTGTCTGTAGGTCCCTACTGTTGTGGGTCCACTGCAGTGCCTAGAGCCCCCTGCACATGCAGGTCTACTACCCCTTCCAGAAGAGGTGGGTCCATTGAAATGCCTGTAGATATCTTGCAATGGTGGGTCCCTTGCAATGCAAGTATGCAACAGAGGTCCTGCACCTGAGGTGACTTCCCTGAAATGTTCATGACCTGCCTTATCTGAAATAGGTATGCCAAAATGCAAGAAAGCTATCGTACTGGAGATGAGTAAATCTTCATGCTTAGAAAAGTTTAGTTCAGATGTCGAAATCCATTTGTGAGCAAAAGTGTTCAAAAGTCACTTGTTAGATCACTTCTAAAATTTGTGTATAAAACCCAAATTTAAATAGGAGTCTCTGAAATCATCGCAAAAATGTGACTCTAATGGCACCACAATACAGTGGTACATATTCACTTTCAGAGCAACAGATTTTCAGACAATGCTGGAAAATAACTTAGAGGTGCTAGATGCTTAGGTTGGTTACCAATATTCATATCTACAACACGTGAAATCATCTGCTCATCTGCTGAGAAGCAAGATTAGACTTTAGTATACTGTCACATTCAATTAGGGCAAGCAGTTTTTTGTAAATCGTGATCAAAAGAAACAATTAATTAAAACAAAATTTTCAGCTGATTATTTTTTGTTAATAAAGACACATGCATGCAAAATCAAAAATTTAGTATTTGCTTACAAAGCAGGAATCCCTAATGAATAAATAAATAAATATACCATTTAAACAAAAAATTGATAACACTTAACAGGGAACGTATTAGTGATTCTTCATCAGAAGCTGGAAGGTTATCAAACTCAAAAAGTGCCACTTTAACTAAGTCCAAAGGCCGATTTCGGCTGACATTGATGAGCATGACTGTTATTATACCCATGAGAAAATCAATACAGACTGCATTACATATCCAAAGCCTTACTACTTATATGGTGATCCACATCTACTTAAGACAGTCTCAACCTCTTTTTTTTCCCTCTCTCTCTCTTTCCACTCTTTGCTCGTGTCTCCTTTCTTTACCTTTCTTCTACTTATTCCCATCTCTTCTCATGCTCAACATCGTTCCTTTCTTCCTCTATCTTATTCTTATCACTCTCTCACCTGATTATAGAGGAGTGTGAGCAGAGGATAGCCAGCATAGGAAGGTCATTTTTTTTAAGTGGTTGGTACCACAAAGTTGTATTAAAGTAAAAAGAGGGATGTACAAGTATAGTCAAGGAGTTTCCACAAGATCCCTTTACAAAAATCTGCACACCAAGATGATGTGGCACCCACTAAACCCCCAATAAGTCAAAAAATGAAGAATTCTGTGAGTCCACATTACTTAAAACTGATGCCCACTCTCATACGTGACATATTTCCAGTCAATTGGCATATTTACAGTCGAGTTCTTGACATGAAAACATTTATAGTTCAGTCCAAAGTATTGCTTTAGTGCTCACAAGATAGCCAGGTTTTATATCTTCTGTTCATTCACGTATGTATCATTTAGATGAATGTTTTGTTACTAATACATTTTATCTACTTAATATTAAATATGGATAACACAATCCTCTATTTAAATTCATCACAAATGTTAAATTTCTTAACAATAGAAAGTTGTGTTGAAGTGTTGACATACTTAGCAAAATTTGACTTGTCAAATTCTGTAGCATGGGGGTTGGGAAGATTGTTGGGATCTTACATCTGTTTAGTTTGATCTACACTTCTATTTTTGACCCCTCAATGGTCAAATTTGGGAAGAATTCCAGAACCAGAGTTTATAGAGAAATCAAGGGCTTTTTTGGCTGCAAAAGTCACTCCATTTGAAGTTCTTTTCTAAAGATACGTCAACTTAAGTTGATTATCTTGTGTTAACCCTCTTACTGAGGATCCTATTTCATGGATAAAGAATCTTAAGTAGCCCATGTAGAACATTTCATTTTACTTGTGAATAATAAATAGCCATAATTCAAATGCTGTAGCTTACTGCTTATTTTTAACATTGTCATGATGGAAATCCTTCTAGTCAAGTGGGGCCTCGGGAAGGAAAAATAAGATCAGTTTTACATGTCCTTCTAATACCTTACCTAGTTCCAATATTTAGACTATCATATAAGATACTCATTTGAAAGATATCATTTGGTTTTTTATAGGTCCATTCTGCCATTAGAAGTCTCTAATGACAAAAGGCATTCCATCTAGAGTTCAGCACTCCTCTGGGCAATAACATCAATAAAGAAGTTTTTTTTCCATGTTTCATGTCTGATATTCCGTTGAACTCTTTTAATATTACATTTTTCTTTGTTTCCGGTATACAACATAAGTTACAGTCAATCCCAACCCCTACCCAGGGGGTAGTGTACATTTGCGATTACCAGGGAACGTTGAATGGTGACTGGATGATTACAGAGAAAGTATTCTAGAATCTTATATGACAAAGTATATATATACATATATAACCATTTTGTTACACTTCCATGCTTAATGTTGATATTGTGTAATTATTGCCTCTAAGGACTCCTTGGAGCTTGATCAGCTTATCAGTTATTTAATCAACAAGGAAAATTCAGAGGGAGTAGTGCTACTTGGGCACAGTACTGGTTGCCAGGTATGTTGTATGGAAGTTATGGTCGACATCCTGAAGTTCAATTTGTAAGCGGGTCCTCTGTCCACCTATAGGAAGTGTAACTCCATTTCATTTAATTATGAATTCAGGATATTGTTTACTACATGCGTTCAAACTCTGCATGTTCTAGAGCTGTTCGTGCAGCAATCTTGCAGGTTCCTACTTTTAACCTCTTTGATTTTCAGCAGTGTGTGATGTATAATCTTTTAAATAGAACTGAATATAAAAGGGGTTTTTTGGCAAATAAACCACACTTAGAGATGATATTGCAGATATATCACTCTTGGAAACATATTAGCAGACATATCACTATTTTTGACAAAAACTTTCAAAAATGTCACCGTTGTTAACTGCCATCGACGGGGACATGAATATTCCACAAAGATTCGAAGATTCCCCTTCATTGGTCATCAAATGACCAAAATACCCTTCCCCTTCTCACCACTCAGAGAGAGAGAACCTGCCGGAGTATCCCCCCCCCACCTTGTAATCCCCCTCCCCGCCAGAACACCCCCCCCCCATGCAAACCCCCTCCCCGCCGAAGCCCCCCCCCAACCAACCCTGCAACCCCCTCCCGCCGAAGTCCCCTCCTCACCCTGCAACCCCCAACTCCTTCCCCTCTAGTCTCTTCCACGTTCCCTGCGAATAGAGCCCCGGTCGACCCTGCCCTGCGCCATCCTCCTGCATCTCCATCACGAGTAGATCCCGGGGCCACCCCGAAGCTCGCCTCCGCTAGTTTGCCCCCCGTCGCGGACACAAATTGCGCGCTGACCACCACCACTCACGGCGCAGCAAACAGCACCAAGCAGCCTCCCATCACACCAGTGATTGCATGTGCCATGCCCTTGTAATGCCCAGTCAGGACAGGCACCCTTGTCGCAGTCGCCTCCATAGAACTCCCTGCACTACCACGTCGAGCCCTGCTGTGACCTATCCAGCTCGTCTGAACTGCCTGCGGCCGCCTCCGCCGTCGGATCCCAGTCTGCACGGTCACACCTGATCGCCTGCAGCCGTTCTCGGCCCTTGCAGCTGCCCGCCCTCCATCGCCAGCTGTGTTCCACAGCGTGGACCTCCACACCCGATCCAACGGCTGGGCGTCCCCTCCCGGAACTCCCTTTCCTTTTCCTTTTCCCTTCCCCAACCCACCATCTTCCTTCCCTCCATTGTGAGAGAGAGAGAGAGAGAGAGGGCCATCAACGGCGGTTCCCTGCGATACGCATGGTATTCAATACCGCTCGGTACGTACTGTACTAGGCCGGTCCGGTTCCGGCCATGTGAGCTTGGTACCGACTGGTATAGACGTTAAAAAAATAAAAAAATAAAAACTGGAGGCTACCTCCTGCAAACTCTCATCTAGACTAGTAAACGGAGTGGATAATGTGATATCTGAATTCGTATCCGATTAATAATCAGATTATCCGATATTCGGTTCGAATTATTCGTCGTATATTTTCTGCGGATAATTATTTGATCAAACAAATTCAAATTCGGTTTGAATTTTAAATGAATAATAGTCGGGCCTACTTGGCAGTGAGTCGTACGAACCGTGCACGAGCGTAGTGAGTTATTTTCTTAACAAAAGAAAGGGTGGATGTTGTTTTTATTTTGGAAGAGGTTATCAAAAGATTAGACTTCATCCTAAAAAATAGGAGAGGACTTACCAAATAGGTGTAAGTGAGTTCTTATTTCTAAAATTTATTTTGAGAGAAAAAAAGTAATAAAGAGCAACCAAATAACATATTAGGATTTGAGTTACTTATATATAGAATATGTGGATCTTTAGATATTCATCTAAGGGTTCATATTCGGTCGGATAATATCCAACACAGATATCTCAATATCCGAATTTGTATCCGATTAATAATTGGATTATCCGATATCCGATTAGATTATCCATCGGATATTTTATTCGGATAATTATCCGATCAAACGAATACAAATTTGAATTCGGTTCGATTTTTAAATGGATAATTGTAAGACCTACTCTCATCTCCCTATTATGTGAGAGAGTCGAGAGAGAGGGGAGGAGGGAGGAAGGGAGAGAGAGAGAGAGAACAAGGACAGACTGCGGGACTGAGACAAATGAGGAGGGGGGGGAGAGAGAGAGAGAGAGGAACCTCACAGGCTTACAGGCTCGCAGCAGCGAGCTCATGCCTGGGCGGCGGTAACAAGTTCAAGCGAGGATGGTAGAAGGCGACAACGGGCTCACGACAGGAGGCTGGCAGCAGTGAGCCCAGGACTGGAGGCCGGCGGTAGCGGGCTGAGGCGGACGAAGGTCACGAAGTTGGCTCGATTAGGGATTTCGGGTTGGTTTTCATTTTTAAAAGATGATGGCTATTTATAAAATGACCCTCATAGCAAAAGTATATTGTATAAATGACCAAAGATATATAACATATATTTAAATGGGGGAGGTGGAACCAAGAGATGGAGTGGGGGAACCGGAATGGTAGCGGGCGGTACTGGTTCATATCGGTACCGTTCCGGTTTTGAATACCTTGGCAACACGTGGACCTCCACCCCAGGTCCCATTCTGGTTTTGAATACCTTGGCGACATGTGGACCTTCACACCGAGTCCAATGGTTGGGCATCCCCTCCTGGCGGCCCCTTCTCCCTCCGGGGGAAGAACTACTCTCGGTGCCACAAGTCCCCCTCCGGCGACTGGTTCCTCCTCCCCACCGATGTCGAATGGCTGCGCTCCCCCACCTGCTGGTGAGGCAGCGCAGGTTCCTCCTCCAGTGTGTCGTGACACGACAAGGCACTAGCCCATCCTATTGGTGGGTGGCGGGTTTGCAGGGGGGAGGGAGGGGAGGGGGGACCGGCCGGCGCTGGAGGGGGGGTGTTCCGGATGGAGGAAGGAGGCTGTACCGGCGAAGGGTTGAGAGGGTGATGATTTTTTTATTTTGCTTTAACTAGGGCTATTATTGTCTTTTGACCATGTGTAGTTAAAGGTAACCGTGGTTAGATTGACGGGTGGTAACGGAGGGTTACAACGATGGTATTTTTGAAGGTTTTCATTAAAATCAGTGATATGCCTACTAATATATTTTCAAGAATGATAAATCTGCAATTTTGTCTCTAAGCATGGTTTATTTGCAAAAAACCCAATATATAATTTTGGCTATATCTTTTCCTTCATGTCCCACTTGATATGGATGTGATGCTCTTGCTATGCCGCTGGTAAGTTTTCAGAAGCAGATGTGGTCTATGCATGAATCCCCAAGTGTACTTGGACCTTTTTTTTCTTGTGGTCCTTATCCAGCCTTCTCATGCTCCATATCCAGCTCTAATGCCAAATTAGAGGCCTTTAGATAGGGATGTGGATGCTGATTTTCAGCCTGATATCATGATTGTGTCAGACTCAAAGTCAGTGAAATTTAACCCATCTATGATGTGGTCTTGAGATCAGGTGTCCATTTACTCATCTTGCTCGATCATTTGATTTTTTACCTAATTTAATTTTTCTTTTGATAATGTCATAGAAAGAACTGGTACTACATGTAAGTGTGGTTTCTTATATTGTGATGAATGCTGATTATTTTTTCCCTTTTTAAAAATTCTGTTGTATAACTCTTTTCCTCCCTTTTTAGGCCTTTTTTCTTTCACTTCTATTATGTGATAATGATCTGATATCTGAACCCCAACTCTGTTCCTACTCCATGAAGTGAAGATGGAATATCATTAGGAAGTTTCTCCCATTTGTTTTGGATTTTTGACACATCACATGGTCAAGGTGGGTCTCCCTCTCATGGTTTTGGAGGAATCCTTTTTTCTTTTGAAGGAAAGCATGCAGCTTTGTCAAGATTATAAGCAAAAAGTCTATGGAGACCATACACAATGATACCTTGATAAAAAAGACATAATTCTGCTCCTTATGTTGTTACATTTAGCAGACAGAATTCCAATATCTTTTTTGCTATCGCCACTAAAACGTGACAAATATACTTTTATCTCAGAGACCAAATGGTCTATATGAACACTTCTCTGTCTTTTCTTCACCAACGCTTGAACTGTTAACACTTAACATATTGGAACATTTGTTTGAGATACACTGCTACCAAATTTAGATTGGTATTGTTCCAAACTTCGATTACTCCCTTGGTTTTCATGTATATCTTTATCTTTATTCTTTATCACATGCATCAGTAGGCCGAAAATTCATCATAATCCTCCACAATTGATCCACTGGCTTTTTCTTTAGGAATTTTTTCTCTCCTTGAATAGTTGTAAATGGAACTAAGGTATCAGTCTAAAGATGATAATGCATTAACTTCTCCACATCTTTTTGGTCTTCTCCACTTCAGTCACTACAGAGCATGGACTACTCCTTGTAGCATTTGGCCGCATAATACCCCCTCTGAAGGCAACGAGGACGTATGTCTTTATCCCATCTTCACCATGGGTTGGCTTCCTGTGTTCCCCATCCCCCCCCCCCCTCTCTCTCTCTCTCTCTCTCTCTCTCTCAATCCTTCTATCTCCCATGTCTCTTCCACTGCTCTACCATTCCCCCCCCCCAACTTCCACTGTTGGCCTAGATTCACAGTCTGTAAGACCCTAGTCTTCAGATTTCTCAAAGTTCTTGTTCATTGTTTGAATTTTAATCAGTTGTGGTACAATTCCCACAACCTCACAGAAATTGTTGAGGAAGAAGCACCATTTCCAGTATGCTACTGACTTGTCGTCATATGTTGTTTCAATTTGAAGCCATAATTCATGTTTGGACAACCCTCAAAAAATTGCATGTTAAAGAAAAGGGAAGAATTGCTGATGATTTGGTAGGCAGGAAGTTTGTTTTTATAGCAGTTACAATGTGAAGTACATGAAGACATCATGAAAGCGAATGGGGGACAGTTCCTTATTGACTAAATTTAAATCATGCACCAAGTAAAGGATCTGTCTGCATAACCTTGCGGTTGAGGAACTCAACTTAAGCGTATGGTTTGGCAGTTTGACTCCCTTATACAACCCTAGTGGTTGTGCAATCCAAGAATCAAGATGGCCAGACTTGTCTAGCTATTAGCCTAGTAGAAAGGAGTCTACAGGAACCAGACTGGGGTTACTCTTTTCATCTTATTGGAGAAAGTTTGAGTTGGCCCAACATGAACCCTCTACATTCTTTCATATTTCAATTCTATTTTAGTAGTTCTTTCCTTTGATTAGCTGATAAAAAAGTAGATATGAGTTTGTGTAGTACATTTTCTAGCCACATGTCTTAGTATATGTACAAAATCCCAGTTTTTTTCGACGTTTGTTTGCTTGATGTTTGCTTCAAAGAATCTGCTCATAGTTTTTCTGTTAAAAAGGCAAATTTTTATTTCAAAAATAGATAATAAGTTAACCTATTGACTTGGAGGATAAGGGTGCTGAATATATAACTGACCAAGTAGTGAACCTGCCTGAGCAGAAGTAAATGCTGCAATGTGTCCCCCAACTCTCAAATCTGGCATCAATTTTCCTTTTATCCAGAGCTCTTCCCAGAGATGACATTGTTTCCTCCTATGAGAAATTTGCTATTTTATCTGACTCATCTTTTGACTTCGAACACTAATTAATTGTGTTGTAATAATGGGAAGGTACTTATTGAAATAATGTCCCCTCGAGCCTAATTTTGCAGCACCTTTATTTTACTGGATTTTTTACTGACAACTGAAGAATCAAAATTGCCATCTGCAAGTGCACAGATATTGAGAACTGTATATCTTTGTTTTGATGTGAGTGGCATACCATCCAGGCTCCAGTTAGCGACCGGGAATACAGAGCAACTCTACCTGGAACAGCTGCAATGATAGACCTTGCATCGTCCATGATAAGTGAAGGTAGAGGAATGGATCTTATGCCCAGGGATGCTGAGTCAGAAGCCCCAATCACTGCCTATAGGTAGTCTGTAAAAGTTTATTTTTCTAATGTTTCTGAAAATGTGTTGATACTAGTATATTATATATGTAGTAACTTACAAGTTACAACACATTGTTTTTTACAGATAGACTTGAGAAATTTGATTTTTTTCTGAAAATGAGTTTTTATTATTTGTTCTCTGGGAGTTATTCCTTCACCGTTGCACGAAGTCTGAAGAACTTGATATTAATTGTTAGCAACTTAGCATTTAATTATCATTGAGCATGATAATGTGATACAATGTTAGAATGCCAAGCATTCCAACTTCTTTAATTGACGATGAAAAGGTGGTTGAACATATGCGGGAGGCTATAGCTGATCATGAATCAGCAAGCCTACGAGTACTTCAGCATCAAGCATTCCAAGGAAGTGGCAGCAGATAGCTTGCACCTACATCTCTGGTGCTGGAGGTTCAATTGATGGACATATCCACATCCTCCAGCGAAATTTCACATGGTCAAGGTGGGTCTCGTTCTCATGCACTACAATGAGATGGATCTATGAATGATAATAGCACAACTTAGGAGTTTCAGTGGCTACATGCTGCAGTTTATTCAGCTTGGGAAACTCATCTCTGTGGAGGCCATTGTTCTCAGGGTCCATCCTGGGATGATAGAGATTCACCTTGAGGGAGAGATCTTTCCACTTAGGCTCTTTGTGCATTGGAAGGATAGAAGGGGCCAATGGCAGAAGTTCTGTGACCACATAGGGCGTTCCAATGGATTAAGAAAACATAAGGCATTCCAAAAAAAATAAATCAAGAAAGATGGCAGCTGAGCATATCAAGGAGTGCAAGGGTGGACAGTAAAAGTGGGAGGGGAAAACACAGAAGGGAAGGATGTTATGACATGCAAGGTATTCAAACTCAGTACCTGTTTCCGTACTGGGCAGGGCCGGTACTAGTATGAACCGGTACCGGCCGATACGGTACCGGTTCCCCCTTGTTCTCCCCCTTATATAACTATATAATTATACATTTATATATGAGTTTAAAAATTAGAAAAATTGTAAAAAAAGGAAAATAGGAAAAATAATAGAATGCAAAATCATATATGATTGAACACAATAAAAAATTTAACACATTTATTTGAAAGTTTAGAACCATAATAAACATCATTTCTTCAATGTCCATCGTTGCATCGCCACGGAAGGAAAATTTTATTTAAGTGGTGTCCAGTTTAGGGTCTTGTTTTTTAAAAAAAAAACTGTACTGGCCGGTACCGGTATGAAATGAGAGGAACCAGACGGCCAAGGCAGATACCGGTACGTACTGGCCTGGTATGGTATGTTCCAGGCAGTCATGATTGGCATGGAGGAGGAAGAGGGGTAGGACAACGTCTACGCCAAACTTCAAGGATTGTTCCTGTAATATCCAGGGTGTTTGGAGATCATGAGGAGATATATAAGGTGGATATCTTATGTTTACAAGGAAGTTTTGCAAGCACTGAGCGAACATGCTTTGTCTTCAGCTGTCCTAAGCAAACATGCTGCTTCGTGGCAGCTGCTGTGTCAATCATTAGAGCTCCTTAATTTTCTGGGGTTCTCTAATGCTGCAAAGGGAATAGCAAGTATTGAGGAGAGTGTTAGGTCTTTTAATGGTGTTTCAAGGGGATTAGGTAGTGTTTTAAGGGCTGATGCTTTGAGCGGTTATGAGTTCCAAGGAGCTTTGCGTGGTCCAAAGTATGGAAGTAGCTTGCTTTCGGGTCTTGGCTTGTTCTGTGTTTTTGGTCTTCAGTCAGTGGGCTGGCATCCACACAGAGTGCTTCACTGATAAAGATTGCTTATTGGCCATTCTAACAGCTCGGAGGATTGTTCAAATGATGGCCATCGTACTAATGAGCTTCAGAGCCTGACTTTTGATTGTCCATGTGATGGTTTTCCTGTGGATGCTATCCACCATATGGAATATCATCTCTGTCTTCTCTGCAGGTGGAGGTCCTGGAAAGAGTTTTTATTGGTTATTTTTGTGATGCCATTCGACATTCATAATAAAGTTGGCCAGTTTGAGAGACCACGAAAACAATATTCCTCCGAGGGATTGGAAAGCACAGGCTATCCCAAGAAGGGAGCTGAAAGGGAAATTAAGGCATTTGGTGTAGAGAACTAAGTGAGTTGAGGCTGCTTCACTGTTCAAGGATGGAATTACAGCTGAAGTCTCTTGAGTAACTTCTGTCATCTTATTGAAGTTGCAGGTTCTTTTCTCTATTTTTTTTTGTTTTGGGCCTGTTGTTTGATTGTCCTGGCCATTCATCTTGTAGTTCTCTGTTATCTCATTTGATTATTTTTTGTGCTTTTTGAACTTGTTTGCCATGGTCCAGACTATTTTTCTGTGAGGTATCTCACCTCGTATCTACTCAGTTTATCACCTGTATTCATTTTATTGAAAAACCTGGTGGTCCAGCTCCCATTAATTTCAAAAAGCAAGCGTATGTACAAAAGTGCTCGATCTAACTGAACTTAAACCAGGGCATCTTATGTATGATTAAACATACAACCAAAACAGTCTCAGAAATCTCATAACATTGAAGTGGATGTGAAATATCCATCACAAATGTCCATCCCTCTTCTTGGTAAAAGTATTTGTCATTACATGCCAATGTTTCTCTCTCTTTTGAAGAAAGTATTTGTCATGCTAAGTTAACATCCAAGGCAAACTTAATGATTGAATCCTCAGGCTCATTGCTCTAAGCATCAAGGGTTTCAAACCCGGTACCAATTTTAGTACAGGGCAGGGCCGGTACCGGTACTGGTACAAACCGGTATCGGCCGGTAGAGTGCCGGTCCCCGTGTCCCCCCTTATATAAGTATATATAATTATACATTTATATATAAGTTGAAAATTAGTGAAAATTGTTTAAAAAATAGGAAAAATAGAAAAACATAATAGAATGCAAAATCATATGTGACTGAACACAATAAATAATTTAACACATAGATTTCAAAGTTTAAAACCATAATCAGCATCATTTCTTCGCCATAATACATTGGATATTTATTTCTCGTTTCCCCCTTCCGGTTTTTTTATGTTTTTTATTTTTTTTCAAACTGTACCAGTACACACCAGCCCGGTATGATACGTACCGGGCGGTATTGAAAACCATGCTAAGCATAGCATACTCTCCATGCACTAGTTGCTGCCTTGCGTGGATCTAAACCTTGTCAGGTAGGAGTTTGCATTCTATTGACATTTGATTGTATTTTTTTTTGTGTTTTACTGTTCTTTGGAACATTCTGAAGGTATCACTCGCTTTCTGCATACATGGGGGATGATGATATGTTCAGTTCAGATCTTACAGATGATCAATTAAGGTTGAGACTTGGCCACATGTCAAACACTCCATGTCAGGTAAGCCAGACTTATTTTTCTTGTTCTCTCTGACGTAGAGTTGGTTTACAGCTTGATACGTAAGCAGTGCTGAGTGATTCAGAGTAACATAGGAAAAACAATATCACTTCTCTGTAATAGAACCACCCGGATTATCTGCCCGCTGGTCCCGAGCAGTGGTATTGGCTTGAAAGAGTGTTGAGGTTTCATGAAAGTTTATGCTAGTCATGCAGCTAAGACTATCAGTTGTGTAGGTTTCTAGTTTATGGCTATGTTAAAGCAGACTGTTGTAGAGTAAATAAAGAAATTATCTTCCTTGGTTTCTATCGTAACTTGGAACCATTCTTGATGAATGTGGAAGTGCAGGTTATTTTCTCCATGGCTGACGAGTATGTGCCAGACTATGTTGATAAAAAAGCGCTCGTCGAAAGGTGACAGCACTGACAGTTCTCTAATTCACATTCCATCTAAGCGAGATGTTCGACTTTCTAAAGTTTTATCGACTAATGCAGGCTGTGTAAGGCTATGGGAGGAGCTGAGAAAGTCGAAATCGAGTGGGGAAATCACGCTCTCTCTAACAGGGTGGAGGAAGCAGTCCAGGCCGTCGTAGACTTTGTCAAGAGGGAGGGCCCGAAGGGTTGGGATGATCCATGGAGCTGATCCCTAATTTTTCATCTTCTTTCTTCTATTTGTGGGTTTTGCTACGTCATTTTGCCATTCATTAGATTTGTGTACATATATTCTACCGTTCCCTTTTCCTTTTTGGTTAATGCTGCACGAATAAAGCATGCATTATTTATGTGACAGCTTCTTCTACCCTTTCAACCGGAACACCGGCGGACGATGAGACGAACATCTTAAAATGTTGTGTCAATGTCATTACTGTCTCATGGGCTTCATCGTCTCTCTTAAGGATTCACCGTCTCACGTGAATTATGAGATCCATGTGGGACATCTGTGCTTGACATCCCAGTCCGTTGCTTTCTGTGTTTTTGATCCTGCTTGATAAGGCTTCACCTTGATGATCTTCGGAAAAATGGGACAACAAAGCACATCCAAACACAGTTACTTTGGGTATGGAAAATATATCTTCGGATCTTGGAGTATATCCCTCTTATGTGAAAAGTTAAATACCGTTGATGTATACTAGCTATGGTTTTCCATGCTCTCTTTCACCACGTAGCCGGTGCGTAGTTCTGTTAAAATCATGGTATAAAATGGTAAATCTGTCCTGACCTTTCCCGAGTTAGGGGGATGTTGAGCGGTTTTTTTCCGACTTCGTCAAATATATCTCTCTCATCTGAATATATTATCGTGAATATCTTTCGTTTAGATAGAAATGTTGTGGTTATTCTCCTTTAGTTTAATGTCGTCGACTAAAGATAAAATTTCGTGAAATATGTCATTATGCGATCATTAGATTTATGATATATTTGATAAAATCAAATTTTATGAGTATATATAAAAAAAATTTACTCTTTAATTTATATTTAACTCTGATTAAACACACGGGAGTTACGAGACATTATCTATATTATAATCGTGACATTATCTATATTTTAAAGATATTTATGATAATATGCTCTTACGAAGAATATATTTGACAAAATCAAACTTTACACAGATATATATGCAAAAATCATATTTTTTTTGAGCATTTATACGAGTATTCCAATCCATACATACATCATCTAATGCATAAAAATGCAATGGGAACAGAGATATGCTTGCCATTATAGACTTCTTTCCTGAGGAGGTTAACCGTCGTAGCACAGCTGCAAAGATTTTCGTAATCCGAGTTATGTCTTGGGAAAAGTTACGTTCATACATTCTTATAACGAAGATAGTGCATCCAAAAAAATGCATTTTATCTTGTTCATGTTCATCTTATGAATCCTTTTTTTTGGGTAAATTTGCTCGGGACTTCTGGAACATCTGCTGAGAAATGAGTACAAAAAGGTAGAACTTTAAGATTGTACCATGAGGGAATTCCGAGGTGTACATATTTCCAAATGGAATTAATTTCTAAACTGGGTATAGACAGAGATCGTTCATCGGGTCTGAGTAACAATGACTCAAGACTGTAGCAGTCTTGCATCCCCACAACTCGAAGTTCTCTCCACCGGCTGCTCGCCCACCATTCGATTGATTGAAATAACCATAATAAAGAGTTCATAGGCTCTGACACAACAAAAATGATGCATCTCCTTGGAACAGGTGAATAAATTTACTCCCATAAGAACAGCCGATGGTGATACTTGAACAACCCACTAATACAAAGTCTGTGACACTGCTGTTCTCTGCATCAACTATGGAAAATATGATCAAAATTGGAAAAGGGGCAAAATCTTTCATCCTCCAGATTCCTGCAAGCATTCAATCTTTAGAAACTGATTTCTGCTTCTTTGGCGGACGGTCTGTAGAAGCACCCTTCGTTTTAGCCTCGCGCCTTTCCCTCTTTAGTCCTTTCACGTCGCTCGTCAAGGACATGTTTCCAACCTAAAGAAACAACAATATATCGTGGTCATCCACACAAGTATAACATGCTATGGTCTACCAGCTTAGTAGCAAAGAGAAGTGCGGGCGGCCACCTTTTGATCTGGAACATATATCTTCCCAATCTTCCCTTGCACGATGTCACGGGTGACATTTTTCACCTGGATACAGAAAGTATAACCGCAGTGAGTGAGAATGATAAAACAGGGCAAATCAAATTTTAAGGTAGAAAAGATGCATCAGAATGTAAAGGTGTGATCGGTAGGTATTGAGCAAATGTCAATCGAATGACTAAAGAGGAATGAGCAGTTGCAGATATCAGAAACATGAGTTTGATGCACAGGTGTGGGTAAATCGACCTTCTTATGTTCTTTAGATGCGATCTTCATGGCTTCTTTCTGCAAGCTCTCATTCGGGAGGCGATGTCGTCGAACCACCAAGTCCATAGAGGGCCCAACTTCCACTAATTCAATTCTAGGAATTGTTGTTCCTGACCTTTTCAGCCTGATGGCACATTGTGTGAACAACACGGTATGTGAAGCGATGGCAGTGCATACAAAAGCACGATCTACTCCGGCAAGGTTTAAGTTGTCCACCACCTGCACAGATCCAATTCACACATTCTTCCATTGACATTCAGTTGTGCTTTTCCAGAAAAAGATAAAAGTAAATTACCTCTCCCCTGAAAAGGTCAAGCAAGACTTCCTTCAAATGTTTCAGCTCTTCTGTGCTCTCAAAACCCTCTCCAATGAAAGCAAAAAATGGTTTTGACCCCATTTGCGGTGCAATTGTCTTGTCATAAGAAAATGCTTCCATGGGTTTGTAGTTGTCCACCCCCACTTCAACAAGATCGTAGACGTGATGATCATATGTCCTCCCAAGGACTAGGTTGTTTGGACGTTTCTTCGAATGAGACCCAAACTGCAAGCCAAAAACATCATTATGTTTTAAGTAGAAACTTCATGATTTCAGATTTCCTCAAACTAATAATCACTTAAAAGCACTGAAAAAGTATTTCCCTAAAACAATAATCACTTAAACCGATTATAAAATAGTTGGACATCGAGAATTGGATCATTGAAATATACAGGTAAGAAAGCAGAGAGTTCTCTGTTTGCCTGCAAAGCACATTTTGGAGGAAAGAACTGGAAACCCCATATCTGCTGGAAATAAGAAATGTATTCTTTTTTTCTGTAGTATAGCAACCCTTGTGGAAAGGGATCTGTTTTTTAATTAAATAATCCCTACATACTATGTGCCTCAACCTTCACTTGTTTGGGGAAAAAAGAAACTCTATCCCCTGTCGCATTACCTAACTGTTTAAAAAAACAACAGCCAGTTTCTGATGCGCCATACCCGTGTCAGCTAGCATCTGAACAACAAAAGTTGGTGAGCTACTTTCGGAGGGGGGGGGGGGGGGAAGTTGCCGAGCTGGTCTATCTCAAATGCTCAGAGATAACCACACGACATCTTCTGCCTAAACCCCAAACCTCATCCAAGGAATTGGATCCATGCGTTTCATTACATAATATATAATTGACTTACTTAAAAAAACTGTACATTTTTTAATGGGCCATGGCATTTATTTGCTTTACACTTTCTTTCAAAGATGGTATACATTACATTGCATCCAAACAACAAAACTCCCCAAGTTTGACTGTCTTGAGTGCTCAGTGGTCACTATCCTAGCTCCACTAATAAGCTTAAATGTTCAAATATTACCCACGTACAACAATATAATTTACCTCTCACATCTGATGTACAAAAGTAACCCAACATAAAGACATGACTTGAATCTCACAACTGATGTAGAAAAGAAAAGTACAATTAAATACTTGGCTACTAGCAGAGGATTACCAACAGCAAGATAATTTTTTTCCCAGTTGGCACTTTTTTTTTAACGGGGAGGGGGGACCCGGGATCGAAACCGGGACCTCCCCCAAAGGGCGGAGGTGGTGAGAGCACCACGACAAGCCATGGGCTCATCAGCAAGATAAATTTATTTTCAACTGCTTGCACATGCTTTCAAGATAATGAAAAGCAGCTTCACTGATGACATTACACTAATGAAATGTTCTGAGTCTATTTTTAACAGCAGAAATAACAGGCTCATTGGACATGGTTTGCAGGATCACTGATCCACATGTGGGATTGGGCTAATTAAAAAATAGGGGAATCGCCAGGATGCTGAAGTCAGTTGGGATTGGCCAGGATTAGATGGGATCAGCCAAAAGCAGCCAGGATTGAGTGGAAGTAGGGTAACATTAGAATTAGATCAGCCCATTCTGGCCATTTTATCTTTTTTGAAAAACATTTTCCCTGATTTGTCCAATTTGGGCCAATCCACATTGGGATCAGAAATGGGACTAGACGATTCAACCCCCCAATCTGATTTTGACTTCCTTGTTGCAAGATGTTGCCCATAAAAGGTCACCGACCAATCTAGGCTTTAAAAAATCAAAGCCCTCATATCCCTTGTCTGTTGCAAAATCAACAAGCAAATAGTATGAACATGACAAGATCACAACAAAGACAGAACATGGTTCATAGTCGATCCCCAATTTTCGTGGGATATAACCAAAAAGAAGGATGTAACCGAAAAGAAGGATTAACTACCACATAGTTTAGATTTCAAAATAGGAGAGACATCCTTGCAGGACATCGTGATTGAGCAAGGAAAATGACATGTGATCATGGAATGCAAAATATCTCCAGATAAAGCTCGCTGTAATTGAAAAAACAGTGGGTACTTTTTTGGTTAACTCCAACACATTGTTCATGCACATAAAGAAACTGGAAGATCCCACGCACCACAAAGAGGCTGCAGTCAGTTTTGAGTGAGAAAAACTCCAGAGATGCCTCACCACCACTC
Source organism: Amorphophallus konjac (assembly GCA_022559845.1). Taxonomy (NCBI): domain Eukaryota; kingdom Viridiplantae; phylum Streptophyta; class Magnoliopsida; order Alismatales; family Araceae; genus Amorphophallus; species Amorphophallus konjac. Next base: position 456,552,940 of record CM040126.1, read on the forward strand.
TCGAAAGGCCTGATTTTGTCATTCTTCCGGGTGAATCTCACAGCATTGTCCCTCTTAAGGTGAAAGATTTGTGCTAGCACTGCATTCAGCACGGCACTTGTCTTGGTGCCTTGAAGGATCAGCGTCTTCTTTGCATTCTCAACCTACCAATACCAAGTATAACACTATTACATGGGCATGAAAGACAGGAATGCAATATAATTAGCCTCCAAGATGCAGAATAAGATAGAAGGGGTGTATTAGTTACAAGCTTCGGAGCACGCTTCTCAAGCTCCCTCTTTGCTTTATGGGTCTTGGGTGTCTTCACCTTCAGCATTTGTGTAATTATCTGATCAAACGAATATAAATTTGAATTCGAATCGAATTTTAAATGGATAATTGTAATGCCTACTCTCATCTCCCTATTGTGTGAAAGAGTCGAGAGAGAGGGGGGAGGGGGAGAGAGAGAGAGAGAGAACAAGGGTAGACTGCGGGACTGAGACAAATGAGGAGGGGGGAGAGAGAGAGAGAGGAATCTCACAGGCTTACAGGCTAGCAGCAACGAGCTCATACCTGGGCGGCGGTAACAAGTTCAAGCGAGGATGATTGCAGGCGACAACGGGCTCACGACAGGAGACTGGCAGCAGTGAGCTCACGACTGGAGGCCGGCGGTAGCGGGGCTGAGGCGGACGAAGGCCACGAAGTTGGCTCGATTAGGGATTTAGGGTTGTTTTCATTTTTAAAAGAGGATGGTTATTTATAAAATGATCCTCGTATCAAAAGTATATGGTATAAATGACCAAAGATATGTAACATATATTTGAATGGGGGAGGTGGAACCAAGAGAAGGAGTGGGGAACCGGAATGGTAGCGGGCGGTACTGGTTCATACCGGTACCGTTCCGGTTTTGAATACCTTGGCGACACGTGGACCTCCACACCGAGTCCAATGGTTGGGCACCCCCTCCTGTCGGCCTCTTCTCCCTCCGGGGGAAGAACTACTCTCGGTGCCACAAGTCCCCCTCCGGCGACTGGTTCCTCCTCCCCACCGATGTCGAATGGCTGCGCTCCCCCACCAGCTGGTGAGGCAGCGCAGGTTCCTCCTCCAGTGTGTCGTGACACGACAGGGCACTAGTGTAGACACGCCATTTTTAACATTTCTGTGAGTAAATTTCATATTATGCTACGATGCCCCAAAGTGACTTGCGCATTTGATTCACGCGGGTGATTAATCATCTTTGCATTGATGGCTTAACAAGTCCATACATAGCAAGTCTATACGTTGCAACAAGTCTATACATTCAAGTCTATACGTTGCAACAAGTCTATACATAGCAAGTATGTACATTCTCCAAAGTCTATACAATCCCTAAATCCATGCATCTCCAAAGCCCATACATTCCTCCAAGTCCATACATTCATCTCCAAAGTCTATACAATCCCTAAATCCATACACTCCCACCAAGTCTATACATTCTCCAAAGTCTATACGATCCCTAAATACATTCCTCCAAGTCTATACATTCATCTCCAAAGTCTATACATTCCCCACCAAAGTCTATACATCCATCTCAAAGTCTATACATTCATCCCAAAGTCTATACATTCCCCACCAAAGTCTATACATTCCCACCCAACCAAAGTCTATACATTCCCAACCAAAGTCTATACATCCATCTCAAAGTCTACACATTCCCACCAAAGTCTATACATCCCCAACCAAAGTCTATACATTCCTACCAAAGTCTATACATTCCCACCCAACCAAAGTCTATACATTCCTACCAAAGTCTATACATTCCCACCCAACCAAAGTCTATACATTCCCCCCAAAGTCTATACATTCCTAACCAACCAAAGTCTATACATTCCCCACCAAATTCTATACATCCATCTCCAAGGTCTATACATTCCCCACCAAATTCTATACATCCATCTCCAAGGTCTATACATTCATCTCCAAAGTCTACACATTCCCACCAAAGTCTATACATCCCCAACCAAAGTCTATACATTCCCCCCAAAGTCTATACATTCCTACCATACATTCCCACCCAATCAAAGTCTATACATTCCTAACCAACCAAAGTCTATACATTCCCCCCAAAGTCTATACATTCTCCAAAGTCTATACAATCCCTAAATCCATTCATTCCAAGTCTATACATTCATCTCCAAAGTCTATACATTTCTCCAAGTTTATACATTCATCTCCAAAGTCTATACATCCCTCCAAGTCTATACATTCATTTCCAAAGTCTATACATTAATCTCCAAAGTCTATACATCCCTCCAAGTCATTCATCTCCAAAGTCTATACATTCATTCCAAGTATACACATTCCTTCAAAGTCTATACATTCCTCCAAAGTATGTACACTCCATGTCTACACATTCCCCTCAAGTCTATACATTCCCACCAAGTCTACACGTCACCAAGTCTACACATCCGGCAAGTCTTACATTCTCCAAAGTCTATACAATCCCTAAATCCATACATTCCCACAAAGTCTATACATTCGTCTATACATCCCTCCAAGTCATTCATCTCCAAAGTCTATACATTCATTCCAAGTCTACACATTCCTTCAAAGTCTATACATTCCTAACCAACCAAAGTCTACACATTCCCCCCAAGTCTATACATTCCTCCAAGTCTATACATTCATCTCCACATTCACTCAAAGTCTATACATTAGCTTCCTCGAAGTCTATACATTGGCTTCACAAAGTCTATACATCCTCAAAGTCTATACATTGACTTCCTCAAAGTCTATACATTGGCTTCACCAAGTCTGTACATCCTCTCAAAGTCTATACATTGGCTTCCTCAAAGTCTATACGTTCCTATCTTTACCTACGTTACAAAGTCTGTACATTCCTCAAAGTCTATACATTGGCTTCACCAAGTCTGTACATCCTCTCAAAGTCTATACATTGGCTTCCTCAAAGTCTATATGTTCCTATCTTTACCTACGTTACAAAGTTCAATACATTGACTTCACAAAGTCTATACATCGGTTTCCTCCTAATCATCCTCACATCTCTTTCTCTATTGACTACCTCTCAAAGTCTATACATTGTGTCTATACGTTACATCCTCACGTATATTTCTCTCTTTCTATTTTTCTTCCCTCTCTCTCTCACGTAACCCCCCTTTTTCTATGCTCTCACCCTCACTCTCACGTCACACACACTCATTTCACTGCACACACCCCTCTCCACCAAGGCACACACACGCACACTGTTCTCACCCCACTCATCACGGCACCTCCACTCCCCAGCTCCTCATCGCCTCCCCTCTCTCTTCCACAGGCGACCTTCCTTCCATTCGGCGGCCGGGGGGGGGGGGGGGGGGGGGGTATTTTTTTTCTCACTCTCTCTCACCTTCTAACAGGGCCTCCTCTCCACCTCCTCGTTATTCATTGCACACCACCTCCCCGTCTCACTTTTTTTCGGCTCTCCCTTCTTTCTACCACCTGCAAAGCCACTATCTTCCCTCCCCTCTCTCTATCTATCTAACCTCATCTCCCCTTACATCTCACCACCGCGTCCACACACCACCGCCACTGCCAACCCTCGGTAGAACTCCCACCGCGACCAACTCCATCTCTAACTCTCTCTCTCTCTCCCTCTCTCTCTATTTCTCTCTCCCCTCACCGCCGCGATCTCTCTCAGTCGCTCTCTCTCTTCTCTCTCCCCCTCTCCTCCTCTCGCTAACCCGCCGCGACTTCCTCTCTCTCTTGTATACTTTTTTTCTTTTTTTTTTAAATCTCCCTTTCACTGTTTCGCCCCCTTCCCCTCTCTCTCTCTCTGCTCTCTCTCCCGATCCCTCTCTCATCTTTCCTTTTTTTTTGTTGTCCCCCTTTCCCGTCTCTCTCCCATCTCTCTCCCCCTCTTTTCCCCCTCCCTGTCACGCCCTCTGTCTCCTCTCTCCCCCTGCCCGATCTCTCTCTCCCCATCTCTAGAACTCCCTTTCTATTTTCTCTTCCTCTCACGTGATCTCCCTTTATCTTTTATTATTTCTATCTCACTCTCTTTCCCTCTCTCACTTTCTCTCCCTCTCATGATGTTTCCCTTTTTACTCTCGTGCACATATATAGTTCACATGTAGTTACGTACACATGCATTGTTTCTCCTTCACATGAAAAGTTCACATGCAGCCGCACACGTATGCACGTGGATTTCTCCCTTTTTTATCCTTTTTGTTCTATTTTGCCAGTATATTCCCCTCCCTTATATTAACATACTTGCATATGTATTCTTTATATTGAGAAGACTTTGTACGGATATGTATATATTACATATATAATATATATCATGTACTCATATATACATAGTATATATAATTTATATGTTAATTTAATCACATGTTTATAGAATTGTCTATACGAGTGTAATGTTAGTTTGTTATCTTTCTGAAAGTGCAGGAAGAAAAGCTGCCCTCGGCCCTGTTAGTCTTCCCGTGCCCCTGTACACACGGAGGGTCGTTTCGTCCCACCGTTCGCTCGCCCGGTGTTTGCGTTGCCATTAGCGGCTTCTTTTCTCATTCTTATTTTATTTGTATTTTTAGTCTATTCTTCAGTTATTAGTGTTTTATCTCATGAATTGTTATCATATCATATCATTATTCTGACTTTGTTATTTCTGTGTTTGTTCATTTTACAGGGTAACCACTCAAAAGCCCTCTTTTTCGGCCAGCCGAACAAAGAGGAAGAAGGAGTCCATATCATCCCGCGGCAAAGGCAAAAGCGATCAACCAGTTCGGGACCCAAGGTCCCTGGCGATCACACCACCAAACGCGTGCTTGTAGCAATTTTTATTTTATGTCTATAATACCCGCGGATAGCTAAATCCCGCACGGGTCTGTTTGTACTATAATGGGTCGCGGTGAGTCATTTCACCGTGGTCATTTACTTTCAGCACTTCCTTTCTGCACTTTGTTATATTATTGTTAAAATCTCGCAGAATCAATGTCCTGCGGCGGTCTGTTTACTCGCTGTTATATTTTTGCTATTATAACTGTGTGAGGAGTGATATGCCGTTCCAAATTCCGAGTCTACGTGTGTCTTTGTGTCCGCCAATTTCTACTACGCAGAATCCTAGGCTAGCACCCGGTATATAAAAAACTACTCACGGAACGGTAGGCCACGCCTACCGGGAAATGAGTTTAGTTTGCGTGAGAGGGTCTTCGGATCCCTATCTCTGCCTTGTACCGGAATTCGGTAAGTCTAGGTTCTCCGCGTTCCCCTACAGAGTGTCCTTTCAGGTCGTACTCTCCACTTTTTTTCTATTTCACCCCCCTTTACGCACGCGTTTCTTTCGTCATTTTTTTTCCTTTCACTAAGAGAGGGAGAAACCCCATCTCTCTCTCTATGTCAGTCACGTGACGCGTTCACAACTAGCCCATCCTATTGGTGGGTGGCGGGTTTGCAGGGGGGAGGGAGGGGAGGGGGGACCGGCTGGCGCTGGAGGGGGGGGGTGTTCCGGCTGGAGGAAGGAGGCAGTACCGGTGAAGGGTTGAGAGGGTGATGATTTTCTTTTATTTTGTTTTAACTAGGGCTGTTGTTGTCTTTTGACCATGTGTAGTTAAAGGTAACCGTGGTTAGATTGACGGGGGATAACGGAGGGTTACAGCGCTGGTATTGTTGAAGGTTTTCATTAAAATCAGTGATATGCCTATTAATATGTTTTCAAGAATGATAAATCTGCAATTTTGTCTCTAAGTGTGATTTATTTGCAAAAAAACCCGATATATAATTCTGGCTATATCTTTTCCTTCATGTCCCACTTGATATGGATGTGATGCTCTTGCTATGCCGCTGGTAAGTTTTCAGAAGCAGATGTGGTCTATGCATGAATCCCCAAGTGTACTTGGACCTTTTTTTTCTTGTGGTCCTTATCCAGCCTTCTCATGCTCCACATCCAGCTCTAATGCTAAATTAGAGGCCTTTATATAGGGATGTGGATGCTGATTTTCAGCCCGATATCATGGTTGTGTCAGACTCAAAGTCAGTGAAATTTAACCCATCTATGATGTGGTCTTGAGATCAGGTGTCCATTTACTCATCTTGCTTGATCATTTGATTTTTTACCTAATTTAATTTTTCTTTTCATAATGTCATAGAAAGAACCGGTCCTACATGTAAGTGTGGTTTCTTATATTGTGATGAATGCTGATTGTTTTTTCCTTTCTAAAAATTCTGTTGTATAACTCTTTTCCTCCCTTTTTAGGCCTTTTTTCTTTCACTTCTATTATGTGATAATGATCTGATATCTGAACCCCAACTCTGTTCCTACTCCATGAAGTGAAGATGGAATTTCAATAGGAAGTTTCTCCCATTTGTTTTGTATTTTTGACACATCACATGGTCAAGGTGGGTCTCCCTCTCATGGTTTTGGAGGAATCCTTTTTTCTTTTGAAGGAAAGCATGCAGCTTTGTCAAGATTATGAGCAAAAAGTCTATGGAGACCATACACAATGATACCTTGATAAAAAAGACATAATTCTGCTCCTTATCTTGTTACATTTAGCAGACAGAATTCCAATATCTTTTTTGCTATCACCACTAAAACGTGACAAATATACTTTTATCTCAGAGACCAAATGGTCTATATGAACACTTCTCTGTCTCTTCTTCACCAACGCTTGAACGGTTAACACTTAACATATTGGAACATTTTTTTGAGATACACTGCTACCAAATTTAGATTGGTATTGTTCCAAACTTCGATTACTCCCTTGGCTTTCATGTATATCTTTATCTTTATTCTTTATCACATGCATCAGTAGGCCGAAAATTCATCATAATCCTCCACAATTGATCCACTGGCTTTTTCTCTAGGAATTTTTTCTTTCCTTGAATAGTTGTAAATGGAACTAAGGTATCAGTCTAAAGATGATAATGCATTAACTTCTCCACATCTTTTTGGTCTTCTCCACTTCAGCCACTACAGAGCCTGGACTACTCCTTGTAGCATTTGGCCGCATAATACCCCCTCTGAAGGCAACGAGGACGTATGTCTTTATCCTCCTGTGTTCCCCATCCCTCTCTCTCTCTCTCCCTCAATTCTTATATCTCCCATGTCTCTTCCACTGCTCTCCCATTCCCCCCCCCCACTTCCACTGTTGCCTTAGATTCACAGTCTGTAAGACCCTAGTCTTCAGATTTCTCAAAGTTCTTGTTCATTGTTTGAATTTTAATCAGTTGTGGTACAATTCCCACCACCTCACAGAAATTGTTGAGGAAGAAGCACCATTTCCAGTATGCTACTGACTTGTCGTCATATGTTGTTTCAATTTGAAGCCATAATTCATGTTTGGACAACCCTCAAAAAATTGCATGTTAAAGAAAAGGGAAGAATTGCTGATGATTTGGTAGGCAGGAAGTTTGTTTTTATAGCAGTTACAATGTGAAGTACACGAAGACATCATGAAAGCGAATGGGGGACAGTTCCTTATTGACTAAATTTAAATCATGCACCAAGTAAAGGATCTGTCTGCATAACCTTGCAGTTGAGGAACTCAACTTAAGCGTATGGTTTGGCAGTTTGACTCCCTTATGCAACCCTAGTGGTTGTGCAATCCAAGAATCAAGATGGCCAGACTTGTCTAGCTATTAGCCTATTAGAAAGGAGTCTACAGGAACCAGACTGGGGTTACTCTTTTCATCTTATTGGAGAAAGTTTGAGTTGGCCCAACATGAACCCTCTACATTCTTTCATGTTTCAATTCTATTTTAGTAGTTCTTTCCTTTGATTAGCTGATAAAAAAGTAGATATGAGTTTATTGTGTAGTACATTTTCTAGCCACATGTCTTAGTACATGTACAAAATCCCAGTTTTTTTTCGATGTTTGTTTGCTTGATGTTGCTTCAAAGAATCTGCTCATAGTTTTTCTGTTAAAACGGCAAATTTTTATTTCAAAAATAGATAATAAGTTAACCTATTCATTTGGAGGATAAGGGTGCCGAATATATAACTGACCAAGTAGTGAACCTGCCTGAGCAGAAGTAAATGCTGCAATGTGTCCCCCAACTCTCAAATCTGGCATCAATTTTCCTTTTATCCAGAGCTCTTCCCAGAGATGACATTATTTCCTCCTATGAGAAATTTGCTATTTTATCTAACTCATCTTTTGACTTCGAACGCTAATTAATTGTGTTGTAATAATGGGAAGGTACTTATTGAAATAATGTCCCCTCGAGCCTAATTTTGCAGCACCTTTATTTTACTGGATTTTTCACTGACAACTGAAGAATCAAAATTGCCATCTGCAAGTGCACAGATATTGAGAACTGTATATCTTTGTTTTGATGTGAGTGGCATACCATCCAGGCTCCAGTTAGCGACCGGGAATACAGAGCAACTCTACCTGGAACAGCTGCAATGATAGACCTTGCATCGTCCATGATAAGTGAAGGTAGAGGGATGGATCTTATGCCCAGGGATGCTGAGTCAGAAGCCCCAATCACTGCCTATAGGTAGTCTGTAAAAGTTTATTTTTTTCTAATGTTTCTGAAAATGTGTTGATACTAGTATATTATATATGTAGTAACTTACAAGTTACAACACATTGTTTTTTACTGATAGACTCGAGAAATTTGATTTTTTTTTTCTGAAAATGAGTTATTATTTGTTCTCTGGGAGTTATTCCTTCACCGTTGCACGAAGTCTGAAGAACTTGATATTAATTGTTAGCAACTTAGCATTTAATTATCATTCAGCATGATAATGTGATACAATGTTTGAATGCCAAGCATTCCAACTTCTTTAATTGACGATGAGAAGGTGGTTGAACATATGCGGGAGGCTATAGCTGATCATGAATCAGCAAGCCTACGAGTACTTCAGCATCAAGCATTCCAAGGAAGTGGCAGCAGATAGCTTGCACCTACATCTCTGGTGCTGGAGGTTCAATTGATGGGCATATCCACATCCTCCAGCGAAATTTCACATGGTCAAGGTGCTCGTTCTCATGCACTACAATGAGATGGATCTATGAATGATAATAGCACAACTTACGAGTTTCAGTGGCTACATGCTGCAGTTTATTCAGCTTGGGAAAGTAATCTCTGTGGAGGCCATTGTTCTCAGGGTCCATCATGGGATGATAGAGATTCACCTTAATCCAAAAAAATGCATTTTATTTTGTTCATGTTCATCTTATGAATCCTTTTTTTTGGGTAAATTTGCTCGGGACTTTTGGAACATCTGCTGAGAAATTAGTACAAAAACGTAGAACTTTAAGATTGTACCATGAGGGAATTCCGAGGTGTACATAGTTCCAAATGGAATTAATTTCTAAATTGGGTGTAGACAAAGATCGTTCATCGGGTCTAAGTAACAATGACTCAAGACTGTAGCAGTCTTGCATCCCCACAACTCGAAGTTCTCTCCACCGGCTGCTCGCCCACCATTCGATTGATTGAAATAACCATAATAAAGAGTTCATAGGCTCTGACACAACAAAAATGATGCATCTCCTTGGAACAGGTGAATAAATTTACTCCCATAAGAACAGCCGATGGTGATACTTGAACAACCCACTAATACAAAGTCTGTGACACTGCTGTTCTCTGCATCAACTATGGAAAATATGATCAAAATTGGAAAAGGGGCAAAATCTTTCATCCTCCAGATTCCTGCAAGCATTCAATCTTTAGAAACTGATTTCTGCTTCTTTGGCGGACGGTCTGTAGAAGCACCCTTCGTTTTAGCCTCGCGCCTTTCCCTCTTTAGTCCTTTCACGTCGCTCGTCAAGGACATGTTTCCAACCTAAAGAAACAACAATATATCGTGGTCATCCACACAAGTATAACATGCTATGGTCTACCAGCTTAGTAGCAAAGAGAAGTGCGGGCGGCCACCTTTTGATCTGGAACATATATCTTCCCAATCTTCCCTTGCACGATGTCACGGGTGACATTTTTCACCTGGATACAGAAAGTATAACCGCAGTGAGTGAGAATGGTAAAACAGGGCAAATCAAATTTTAAGGTAGAAAAGATGCATCAGAATGTAAAGGTGTGATCGGTAGGTATCGAGCAAATGTCAATCGAATGACTAAAGAGGAATGAGCAGTTGCAGACATCAGAAACATGAGTTTGATGCACAGGTGTGGGTAAATCGACCTTCTTATGTTCTTTAGATGCGATCTTCATGGCTTCTTTCTGCAAGCTCTCATTCGGGAGGCGATGTCGTCGAACCACCAAGTCCATAGAGGGCCCAACTTCCACTAATTCAATTCTAGGAATTGTTGTTCCTGACCTTTTCAGCCTGATGGCACATTGTGTGAACAACACGGTATGTGAAGCGATGGCAGTGCATACAAAAGCACGATCTACTCCGGCAAGGTTTAAGTTGTCCACCACCTGCACAGATCCAATTCACACATTCTTCCATTGACATTCAGTTGTGCTTTTCCAGAAAAAGATAAAAGTAAATTACCTCTCCCCTGAAAAGGTCAAGCAAGACTTCCTTCAAATGTTTCAGCTCTTCTGTGCTCTCAAAACCCTCTCCAATGAAAGCAAAAAATGGTTTTGACCCCATTTGCGGTGCAATTGTCTTGTCATAAGAAAATGCTTCCATGGGTTTGTAGTTGTCCACCCCCACTTCAACAAGATCGTAGACGTGATGATCATATGTCCTCCCAAGGACTAGGTTGTTTGGACGTTTCTTCGAATGAGACCCAAACTGCAAGCCAAAAACATCATTATGTTTTAAGTAGAAACTTCATGATTTCAGATTTCCTCAAACTAATAATCACTTAAAAGCACTGAAAAAGTATTTCCCTAAAACAATAATCACTTAAACCGATTATAAAATAGTTGGACATCGAGAATTGGATCATTGAAATATACAGGTAAGAAAGCAGAGAGTTCTCTGTTTGCCTGCAAAGCACATTTTGGAGGAAAGAACTGGAAACCCCATATCTGCTGGAAATAAGAAATGTATTCTTTTTTTCTGTAGTATAGCAACCCTTGTGGAAAGGGATCTGTTTTTTAATTAAATAATCCCTACATACTATGTGCCTCAACCTTCACTTGTTTGGGGAAAAAAGAAACTCTATCCCCTGTCGCATTACCTAACTGTTAAAAAAAAAAAATCAGCCAGTTTCTGATGGGCCATACCTGTGTCAGCTAGCATCTGAAGAACAAAAGTTGGTGAGCTACTTTCAAGGGAAAAAAAAGTTGCCGAGCTGGTCTATCTCAAATGCTCAGAGATAACCACACAACATCTTCTGCCTAAACCCCAAACCTAATCCAAGGGATTGGATCCATGCGTTTCATTACATGATTATATAATATATAATCGAATTACTTAAAAAAGCTGTACATTTTTAATGGGTCATGGCATTTATTTGCTTTACACTTTCTTTCAAAGATAGTATACATTACATTGCATCCAAACAACAAAACTCCCCAAGTTTGACTGTCTTGAGTTCTCAGTGGTCACTATCCTAGCTCCACTAATAAGCTTTGAATGTTCAAAATATTACCCACGTACAACAATATAATTTACCTCTCACAACTGATGTACAAAAGTAACCCAACATAAAGACATGACTTGAATCTCACAACTGATGTAGAAAAGAAAAGTACAATTAAATACTTGGCTACTAGCAGAGGATTACCAACAGCAAGATAAAATTTTTTTCCGGTCGGTACTTTTTTTAAACGGGGAGGGGGGAACCCGGGATCGAAGCCAGGACCTCCCCCAAAGGGCAAAGGTGGTGAGAGCACCACGACTTATTTTCAACTGGTTGCACATGTTTTCAAGATAATGAAAAGCAGCTTCACTGATGACACACTAATGAAATGTTCTGAGTCTATTTTTAACAGCTGAAATAACAGGTTCATTGGACATGGTTTGCAGGATCACTGATCCACATGTGGGACTGGGCTAATTAAAAAATAGGGGAATCGCCAGGATCTGCTGAAGTCAGTTGAGATAGGCCGGGATCAGATGAGATCAGCCAAAAGCAGCCAGGATCGAGTGGAAGTAGGGTAACATTAGAATTAGATCAGCCCATTCTGGCCATTTTATCTTTTTTGAAAAACATTTTCCCTGATTTGTCCAATTTGGGCCAATCCACATTGGGATCATAAATGGGACTAGACGATTCAACCTCCCAATCTGATTTTGACTTCCTTGTTGCAAAAGGTTGCCCATAAATGGTCACCTACCAATCTAGGCTTTAAAAAATCACATCCCTGATATCCCGTGTCTGTTGCAAAATTAACAAGCAAATAGTATGAACATGACAAGATCACAACAAAGACAGAACATGGTTCACAGTCGATCCCCTACTACCGTGGGATATAACCAAAAAGAAGGATGTAACCGAAAAGAAGGATTAACTACCACATAGTTCAAATTTCAAAATAGGAGAGACATCCTTGCAGGACATCGTGATTGAGCAAAGAAAATGACATGTAAACATGGAATGCAAAATATCTCCAGATAAAGCTCGCTGTAATTGAAAAAACAATGGGTACTTTTTTGGTTAACTCCAACACACTGTTCATGCACATAAAGAAACTGGAAGATCCCACGCACCACAAAGAGGCTGCAGTCAGTTTTGAGTGAGAAAAACTCCAGAGATGCCTCACCACCACTCTCGAAAGGCCTGATTTTGTCATTCTTCCGGGTGAATCTCACAGCATTGTCCCTCTTAAGGTGAAAGATTTGTGCTAGCACTGCATTCAGCACGGCACTGGTCTTGGTGCCTTGAAGGATCAGCGTCTTCTTTGCATTCTCAACCTACCAATACCAAGCATAACACTATTACATGGGCATGAAAGACAGGAATGCAATGTAATTAGCCTCCAAGATGCAAAGTAAGATAGAAGGGGTGTATTAGTTACAAGCTTCGGAGCACGCTTCTCAAGCTCCCTCTTTGCTTTATGAGTCTTGGGTGTCTTCACCTTCAGCATTTGTGTAATTATGCGTGTTGCTGCTGCTGCTGCTGCTGCAGCCATTGTCCATGAAGAAAAGGAGTAAGATACAACCAGCACATATGCATTGAAAGTTGTTCAGAAACACCGGGGAAACGGCCAAAAATGCGGGGTAGAAACACCTGATAGTCCTTTCAAAAAAAAAGGGAGCAACTTAAGTATGCCCTAGCCGGTTTGGAATTGGGGCAGGGTCAAAGTTTAAAAGTATTGGCTATTGCTAAAATGACCCTCGTAACCAGATTTTATTGTGTAAATATCCAATCGAACCTCATAACAAAAGTTAATTACAAACGTATCCAGTTTAAATAGTAAATATTGCATAAATATCTTAAAATTGAAATATAAAGTAAAATGAGAAAAATGAGAAAATTTTAAAATTAAAAATTAGAAAACTTTTGAAAAAACAAAAAATTGAAGATAAGTTATGTAAATTATGATAAAGAGGTTTGTTCTAAATACAGTAGATATTAGAAGATATATAAATCAAATAATACTTCTATATCCTCCTTAAACATTAGAAACACATAAATACACTAATATCTTTAGTGGTGCAAAAGTATTTTGACAACTTTGATGGATGGATATCACATGAATGTAGAATCGAAGACACAATCTTCTGTCTAATATCTGGGAAAATATTATGAGCTTGAGGGATCTCTATCTTTGTTCGACGGAAATTAGACTCTTGGATGAACAATAGACCTCTCAAGGATGACTTCCCCAATCTCTTTGAAATTGCTTGCAGGAAGGGAGTTAGGATAAGTGCTCTGTGGTCTCATTCTGAACAACAACCAGGTTGGAACATCGAGTTTCGGAGAAACCTAAGCGAGGTGGAGTGGCAGGAATTCCTGAGGTTTTCCCACTTGGTGGACAGTATACATGGTGCCCAAGGAGCCAGAGATACTAGGTGGAAATGGGAGAAATCAAGTACTTTCACTGTTAGATCAACCACTCAGTTTTTGGCCAAAGGGGGATGCAAAGTCTCTTGGTACAAGCAGATGAGGGAGAATAAACTACCCTTAAAAATCAGAATTTTCCTATGGAACATGAACATTGCTTGGGGGAGAATTGCAACAGTTGATAGTGCATAAGTTCATACCAGTTATCAAGTTTCAGTGTGCCTTCTGTGGATGCTATCGAGAGTCTATGGATGTCTTTTCATAAATTGTGGCATCATTCAAATTAATTGGTAGCAATTTTTCAAGGCGTTAGATCTTACCAGGATGGTGAATTCTCACATGGAAGTTTGGATGAGATACTAGATGAATCTAAATCTAGTTCAGCTAGAGAAGGATCTATGGTCGCAATGTCTTACAGCTATGCTTTGGCCAATTTAGAAAGAGAGGAATAACAGACTGTTTATGGAAGAGTTCAAACACCCTTCTTATATCATTCTGAATTGTAATGCCTTCATGAATGACATTTTAGAGTGGGAGGATCCAAAATCCAGCAATCTTCTCTTTTGCTCAGGTTAGGAGGTTGGACTAACCTCACTATGTAATCTCTTTTGGGGTTTTTTCTTAGGTCTCTTGGGTTTTACATTTTGGTTCACACACTACCGCCTTGGTAGATGACATTTTCTTTTCTTCTGTTACGTATTTGGGCCATGGTTTGCCATCTCTTACGAGATGTTCGAGATCTATATCTCTCTAAAGGTCGTCAGAAACGGAGCCCCCAAGACTGAGATCCCCCCCCTGATTTCCTCCTTCCTATCTCCATGTCTCTCTATGCCCCCGGCCCCCTTGAGCTCTCTCTTTCCCCAATCTCTCTCTTCGTCTCTCCCTCTCCTCAGGACTCTCTCTATCTCTCCCTCTATGACACACTCTCGCTCTCTCTCTCTCTCCCCCTTCTATGTATCTGAGAAAGGGAGACAGAGATATGTGTACCATTTTTAATGATTTTTGGTGTATTCTTCAATTTGTGATTCATGCACCCTTTTATGTATCTTTTTGGTGTAACCTTTGATGTATATTGATTTTTGTGCATGTGAATTCATTTATTATTGTTATCATTACTCTTTATTTTGTAAAATTGAGTTGTATGTTTGTGAAGTTGAGTGGTTAGTAAAAAAAATAAGATTTTCTTAGAAATGGACTATATATATGAAAAAAAAAATCTGCAATCACCAAATCTGATCTCTTGAGATTTTTCCAAGATCTCTCTGAGATCTCTTCTCTTTTGCCTTTTTAAGACGGAACCGATATTCGAGACATAAAATCTTGATTTGGGTTGTAACCTTGTGTACTTTTTTCTACTTTATCCATGAATTGTGATCTCTAGGCCACCTTCCAAAAAAAATTGCAATAATATAACACAAATAACTAAGGTAATATATATATATATATATATATAATTGTTTCTCATTTCCTCTTATTTTTTTGGAGAGTCCTTTCTCCCTATACTTTCCCAGGTTGGCATCTATGGCTCAACACATTTTAGTCATATTTCAATGCTTGATTAATCACAAAAGAATGCAACAACCACAGAATTAGAGACAACAATCTCTATTCAATTGAAGGCAACAAATCAATCATTCTGCATCCAGTAATCTATTAAATTTCCAAAGGATCCAGCGATTCCTACAATGGTCCATGAACAACATATGCATCATTTTGGCCCTTATAGTTTTTTTATCTATTGATTACAAGCTCACACGGGCAGCACCAACAACTGTTGCTGCTAAAGCTAGCAACATGAGCAGCACAGCAGCTCGAGCAAGTAGAAGTACGGAACTGGTAAGGATAGAAGAAGAGGTAAGAGGTTGACAACGCAAAAATAGGCAACAGCTACTTGGGCAGCTGAGCCGGTTTGGGAGGTAACTAACCATGAGCAACCGGCAGATGACTGCTGAACAAAAAGACGAAAGGGGCCAAGGGCATTATGGGAGTCGAGGTCTGTGAACTGGCCAAACTCAACAGCTCAAGCCATCACAGACTATTGGCACTGTGCCATCTGTGGATGTTATGTTTTGAGAAACAGTTAGAGGTTACTAGCTAATAACTATCTTTTAGTTCTTTTTTGGAAGATGGCAAAGCCACAATTTATTAGAAAGGAAGAAAGACATATATGTGAGTACTTTTAATTCTTGATATGATTCTGGAAGATTCAGCAATCCATGTTGTGGGACAACTTCCATTAAGGATTGGGAAGTAAATGTTACAGCTGAGGAATATAAATAGAAATGGGAACAGATGAGAACTAGTCTGAATCTTCATCCATTCCTTTTGCACAAACTCTGTGTTCTTTCCCTGCTTTCTTCTCTTTTTCCTTATTCTCTGGAGGCCAGAGACCTGAAATTCCACTATTAGAAGGCACCATATCACTTACCAAAGTTCAAAGCCAAGTTGGCAAGCCACATTGCTAGATGTTGCTTCCCCATCCGAGCACCCTGCTGTGGCCCGTGTTGCTCGAAGTTATTGATTCCATCAAGCACGCGCTCCACGGCTTGCAGAGGGTTGCTTCACTCAAATCCACTATCACTAAACCAGATTGGCAAGAATCCTGGCAAGATCTTGATGTTGTGCTTCCCAAGCATCTACAATATGACAAGGAGACAGAAGCCAGGATACTTGTTGCTCAAACTAGAAATCCTACCTCTTGGGAAAAAAAATTACCATCATGACTGTTCATCATAGCTAACATAGCACCTGCAGCAAAAAAATTCACACCCCTACCCAACACCTTGTCAGACTCATAGGGTATGAATTCCACAGTATAAAGCTGGCCATCACAACCAAGCAGCTGGTGCTCTTTTTAAATTGTCCGAGTATTCCTGTGCAATGCCATCTACACTCTCAAACCTTCCTGGTTCTCTGACTACAGAATTTCTATAAAGAAGACAGCAGTTTTCTCCACTAATCTTGCAGTGGAATGAAGGTTTGCTCAAACCGTTCCTTACATTCTCACAAAAATGGCATTCTCCATTGCAAGGATAAGATTCTCATATACTTCAAATTCTCGTTTGATCGGTCTGTTCTGCAAACATACAATGATTCACCAATTGGGGGCACTCAAGTTTTCATAAGAACATTCACAATGTACTTCCAGACCTTACACAGGGCTGGGATCCTAGGTAGGCAGAGGGGCGATGGCATGGACGTTTGAGGCGACATTTTTCTAAATATTTATGAAAAAAATCAAATATATAAGTATATCATTAAATATGACAACATATATATAACCTATAAAATTACCAAATTCATCCATTCAAATACACCAAATAAATGTAAAATTTACCAAAATTACGTAATATTTTAAGCAAATCAAAATTACCAGGTTCATATCTACAAATATGCTAATGCAAAAAAAAAACAACTCAAAAAATATGAGAGAGAGAGAGAGAGAGAGAGAGAGAGAGAGAGAGCTACGGGGTAGAGAGAGTCGAATGTATGCTTCTGTGTGTGTAAGAGAGAGAGAGAGAGAAGCAAAAAGTAGTTGCGGGAGATTGGGGGGTCGGGAAATGTCGCAGAGACAGACAGATAGATACAGAACAGAGAGAGAGATGTGTGTGTTCAGGAGAGGTCGTAGGGTGACAAAAAAAGAGAGCAGCAAGAGATGGAAGATCCAAAGATCGAGGTGGGGAGACGTCGAGCAGAGAAATCGAGAGTATCTGCAGAGATAGGAGCAGGGAGAAGACATGTGCAGTGAGAGAGGGAGAGAGAGCAGAGAGCAAAGAGAGATACCGGAGTGGGGGATATCGCCGGCGTCGAGGGAGATGCCGGAGCTGATGCAGGTCGCCGGAGCCGCGATGCACTGCGAGGGTTCGTGTTGTTGGGTTTGGGGAGCGGAATGCGAAAGGGCAGAAGGTTTCATGTCGCCATTTGTATACCCTTGTTTTGGGCCGAGTTGGTTGCGATAGATGGGCTGGGCAGGCCCCAGAATTTGGGGTCGGGGCTGATGCGGCAGTGGGCCGGTCTGGGCCGGTCTGTTTTACATACTAATAGGGTGTTTGGGAGTAATTTTTTTGCAAGACTATTTCTCCCTAAAAAATTATGGTAAGGTGATTTTTAATCTAACTTTTAAAATTGATGAAAATCACTCTGGACTGTTTGTCAAAAATATCACAATTTTTAAATTTTAGATAGCCATGTTTGGAAGCCTGCCGTAGGGGGGAGCCGGCGCCGGGGAAGGGGGGGGAACCGGAGAGAGGGGGGGGAGACGGCGCCGGGGAAGGGGGGGGGGGGACCGGAGAGAGGGGGGGGCACCGCACGGGGGGGGGGGGGGGGGGGGGGGGAAGAACCAGAGAGAGGGGGGGAGCCGGCGCCGGGGAAGGGGGGCCGCAGGGGGGCCTGTGCACGGGGGGGAAGAACCGGAGAGAGGGGGGGAGCCGGCGCCGGGGAAGGGGGGGGCGCAGGGGGGGCCTGGGCACGGGGGGGGGGTGGGGGGGGGGGAAACCGGAGAGAGGGGGGGATGCGCACGGGGGGGGGAGCCAGCGCCGGGGAAGGGGGGGAGCTGCCGAGGGAGGGGAGGGAGCCGCAGGGGGCTTCTGCGCAGGGGGGGGAGCCGGTGCCGGAGGGGGGAGGGGGCTGCTACGCAGGGGGGGAGCCGGTGCCGGAGGGAGGGGGGGCTGCTGCGCAGGGGGTTAGTCGGAGCCGGAGGGGGGAGGGGGCTGCGCAGGGGGGGAAGCCGGAGGGAAGGAGAGACGCGGGGGAAGGGAGAGGTCGCGAGTGGGAGAGAATTTTTTTAAAAAAAATTGGTCTGATGTTTTCTTTTTTAGGAAGATTTACACGGGAGTAAAGTATTTCCCTAAAAATTAGGAAAGACATACCAAACATGGTTATAAGACTTCTTCCTCTCTTTTTTTAAAATTGAGAGAAAAAAGAGTAACCAAACACCCTATAAATCTCAGTGCCTATATCGCTACACCGTCCCGCTGTGCAAGAAATTAAAAAAAAACTTCATTTTTTTCAATTTTTTTGGATAACTTCTCATGTAAACTAATTATGTATAGCATCTGATCTTGAATTAGATGACTGAAAAATAGAAAAAAAATCCCCAAAATATGAACCAACCAACATTGGCCTATTAAGGGAATTCATTATTTTTTATTTTTATTATTATAAAGTAAAAATAGTTTTTTATTTCTTGGACCACATGGCAATAAGTAAAACTTTTAATTGCTGCATATCTTGACGAAGATAATTCACAAAAAAAGTTGATTTCATCCAAACGTTATATCTATAGAGTTAGTTGGGTAATTGAAGTATTTAAATTTTAAAAAAAATAAAAATCGGATGTTTTGAATGGGTTAGAGACTTAGAGGTCACCTATTTTTTAGGATGAATTAAGACATCCGATTTTTATTTTTTTAGCCGTCTGATCCAGATTTTTTATTTTTTTTATTTATTTATATTTATATCATGGGGGCAACGTGAAATTGTGGAACTCTAATTGATCTTTTTCTAAGATTTGTTGACCCGATGCGGGTCGCCTCGACCCGCACGATCCGACCCGACCCAAGCTGTGGGCGGGTCGCCCGGGCCGTGGATCGTCACCGAGTTGTCCCATTATTTTAATATTATATTATATATAATATAATATATCTTTTTTATTTTATTCTATTATTTTATATGAATTATATATATATATAAATTTTAGAACGAGACAGATCAAGACGGACCGAGACGAGATCGATCTGACCCGACTCAGGCCGAGACCGGGTCAACTGGATCTACCGGGTCGACAAACTTTATCTTTTTCACGAAGTCTAATTAGAAAAATACCCCCAAAATAGTTTTCGGTAACTATTGCACCAATATTCCATCTTCATATTCGTTTCTCCCCCGCTTCTCCCTTTCTCGACCGAGACTGGGCGTTGGGAGTCCAGAGAGAGAGAGGGACGATGTGGGCGGCGTCGTGCTTGGCGTCTTGCTGCGCGAGCTGCACCTGCGGTCTGTGCGCGTCGGCGGCGTCCGGCATCTCCGGGCGCTCTGCCAGGATCGCCTACTGCGGCCTCTTCGGTCTCTCCCTCGTTGTTTCCTGGATCCTACGGGAGGTCGCGGCTCCTCTGCTCGAGAAGATCCCGTGTACGCGTGCCCTCAATAACCACCTCCCAGTTGATCTGTTTGCTCTCTCCTTTTCTTCTGTTTGTTGTCTGATCGGTCGATGAGATTTTTAGCGATCAATTTGGAACTTTGCTTGCAAACAAAACCCCCCATGTGTGAATTTCTTCCGTGTTGTCATGCGACTCATGCCACTGCACAACTTTGCCGTCTGATTGGGGTCTATATCTTTACTGGGACGCTGGGTGTGATTTGACCGTCTTTCGAGAGGCTTTCTGCTTAATGTGGTGCACTTTAAAGTGAAGAACTTTCTGCGTTGGCTTCTTAACCTATTAGGCCCGTGGGATTTCCAATCTGAGCCGGTCCAGTGGCTACATGCATCCTTCTTTTCATTGAGTGCAGTGGTACGTGTCGTAGATAGGTAGAATTATGGGTTTCTGGTTTTGCAGATATGAATCTGCCAACCCTAATACTAAAAAGAAAGACTCTAGCACTTAAATATTTTAATTCAAAAGGCCGTCATAAATATTTTAGGATTTTTTGCATATAACCATTTGTGGCTCTTTTGCACCTCATTTGCATTCTTAGTGATATATGTCACAATTCAAATGCAGGAACGATAAATTTACAATTTTCGTTGTAACAATATTTATGCCCTGTTTGGTTGGAGTATTAATTTTGATATAGTATTAGTTTCAATATTAATGTTTTTAGAGTACAAAATATCATTCTTGATATTGATATGGGGGTATCAAGGATAACAATTGAAAGGGAATAATAAAATTAAAAGTGGAGGAAGGAGAAGGGATATTATTTTTCGACTCACGCAATCAGGATTGTATCATTTCAATAAAAGTTTGGACCTATAGTAAATCCGGTATAACATTACACTCTTTTAACATATTAATATTAAAATTGATAGGGCACAACCAAACACTCCCTATCAATATCAGTATCGAAATTGATATTGATAGAGGTGTTTGATATATAACAGCCAAACGCCCCCTTAAATTTTCTGATATTTGAAACCCTTATTTTTCATCTTGAAATAGGCAGAGAGACTCATTTGCACTATAGAACCCCACCCCCACCATGGAGCTTATTTCTGGTTTCTTTTGGGAACATAACTTGTATATGCAGTGTCTCAAATCTAATCTTTCTTTACAGGGATAAATACTTTCACTCATCCTCCGCCAAAAGAATGGTTTCAGGTCGATGCAGTTCTTCGTGTGAGCTTGGGAAATTTCTTGTTTTTCACAATATTTGCTCTCATGATGATCGGTGTAAAGGACCAAAATGACAGAAGAGATTCATGGCATCATGGTGGATGGGCACTGAAAATTGTGATTTGGGTGTTGCTCATTGTCCTCATGTTTTTCCTTCCAAACATTGTCATTACGATTTATGGTAAGTTCAGCCTTATATAGGGTAATCTTCAACTTTAGCAATCTTTCATACGGTATTTCCTTTCCATGTTCATGGACATCTTCATCTTCTGCTTTTTATGTGTCATCTAGCACATCATCTTCTCTCTGCTACTTTGTTACTGTGAAATTGCCTGGTTGTCAATTGTTGTAATTATCAGAAAACAATATCACTTCCTCATAATATTCAATGATAATATGGTACCAAATACTTGAAGTTTCTAGATATAAATGTTTTAATTATGTAAAGGGATTCAATTGGATATGAAACTTGTGGGGTTGCTGACACCAAAACAGCATTCACATTTTTCCACACTCTATGTTTTGAGGCCCTTCATTCTTAATTAAGTCTTACTATATAAACACTGAAAAGCAGAGACCAAAAATTTCATGCAAGTGCAACATAGGAAAACTCATGCATTATTTGGTGGTGTATCTTACTCCATTTGACAAATGCATCTGATGCTTAGGAAACAAGCATGCAACCTGTTCGATTTTTACAGCACATATTAATAATTGATAGTAACATATCTTTAGCAGTCCGTATTAACAAGTGCAGATCAAGTTGTGTTGTTTTAGAGCACATGGAGACAGAACTTTGGTGAATTTGTGCCTATGATATATTTTGATGAATGGTGTATACATTAACTTGAAACATATATGAGGTGAAGTTACAAATTTATTGAGGCTGAAAGAGCTTTCTGTACCCACCTGTGGTTGTTAAAGATTAACTTACTGTTGCCTCCTTTAAATATTAATGTTTTATTTAACTGATCACCCATCTTTCCTCTACTTTCCTGGTCTTCTTCTTTTTACAATACTTGATGTAACCGGCTATCATTTGACAAGTTTAGAATGCTTTCTTTATCTGATTACTTTGTCAGAAGTGCTAGGTTTCAGTAACTGAGAATATTTTTTCGATATGTTGACTTGCCATGTCTCTCTGTCTGTTGAATGACCATGTTCTCTTTAGAGCACCGTCCATAACTTGTCATGTCTCTCTTTGTCTGTTGCATTACCTTGTTCTCTTCAGAACACATTCCATGTTTCACATTTGATGTCTTTTGTACTTGTTGCTGCAGAAACCTTATCCAAGTTTGGCTCGGGCTTGTTTTTACTGGTTCAAGTGATCATATTGCTAGATTTCACACACACATGGAATGATGCATGGGTTGAAAAAGATGAACAGAAATGGTTGGTTGTGTTTCTTTCCCAGTTTTATGGTGAAATATGTATCATATTTTCTTATCTTTTGTATCTGTTATGCAGGTACATTGCTTTACTTGTGATATCAGTTGTATGCTACCTTGCTACATTTTCATTCTCTGGAGTCCTTTTTATTTGGTTCAATCCCTCCGGTCATGACTGCGGCCTCAATGTATTCTTCATTGTCATGACCATGATTCTTGCCTTTGTCTTTGCTGTTGTCGCATTGCATCCGCAGGTAAATAGAGTGAACTTTTCATTTAACTAACAGGTTCCAGAATTAGAAAGCCTAATGAAAACAAATTTTGATCCTGTGGGATGACTTATGACTTGCAGCAGCTGAGATAGCCTTAGTAGTTTGCTTTTCTGGATCACATTAGATACCTCACATGATTTTGCATTATGAGTCATAGAATCACCATCTGGTAAAATCATCTTACAGCGTTTCTATGACTTCACATAAGCGTCATAGAACTAGTGTCTGGTAACATCATCTTTTAGGGTTTCCCAAATAGGCTTTGATGTCCGGAGCAAGAATCATCTCAAGAATAGCCATGCATGTTTTCAAGTTGAACAGGAGAAATTCATAATAGCACATCATACTGCTTTTTTAACTGATAAATTGCACTGAATTGCATCAAAACAAGAGGTGGAAGTAACTTGGAGTTACTGTTTCTGCTCATTGTATATGTGTTTCTAGAATACTTATTTCTGAGTCCATCCTTGCAAGTTATTTTTTTAACAATTACATGCCAATCTCCTCTGTACTCAGCTATGTCCTCTTTTTTTTTCCTGAGCACTTTCAGGAAAAAAATACTAACCACTTTCCAAAAAAAATGGTCCTCATTTTTTCCCCTTGTTTTCCAATGTCACCGATTTTAGTGAAGAGTGGGATGTGATGCCAATTTTATCTTTCATAAGGAAGGGCAGCACCTCCACATGTCAGAGGATAGATTCCTTCAGCTTGTCCGCTCCCAACGTCCTGATCTATGCACCCAGTTGCTTATGTGACTGTCATAAATTTCCTATTTGGGTTTGAACTATTTTGAGTTGTGCAATTAGTTGAGGTATTTCATTTAGCCTATGACAATTTCAAGCATTTCGCATAACAAGTCTTGATAGTTCTGGTTTTACCATGGCCAGCATGTGGTTGGAGAAACATTGACCTTGAGTCTAGGATCACATTTTCTCCATTTCAAAGATGTATGCTTTTCTCTGCTATGGTGAAGCCTTGTTTAGGAAAGCTAAGTTATCCAGTCAGATGTAATGTTGACTAAAATGTCAGTAGATCCATCCATCATCACAAAGTTACTACCTAGTCTTATCGTTGCACACTCATTTGGACCACTTTGTGCAAACTTGGAGTTATCTCGTTTCCATGGACAGGTTAATGGCAGTCTGTTGCCTGCTTCTGTGATATCAATCTATTGTGCGTACCTTTGCTACAGTGGCCTGTCAAGTGAGCCCAGAGATTACGAATGCAATGGACTTCATAAACATTCAAAAGGAGTTTCCACAGGCACTCTTGTTATTGGAATGGTCACAACAGTTCTTTCTGTCCTGTACTCTGCTGTTCGTGCCGGTTCTTCGACAACCTTTCTGTCCCCCCCTTCCTCACCTAAAGCAGGTATTATTGGCGATGAAGCCATGCTTGGTATTGGCAGTCATTTGTTGATGCATGCCTGCTTTCCTTTTTTTCATCTGCTGTTCAGAAACATAATAGAATTTTCATAATGTTGTAAGCTGTGAATTAATCTAGAACTATATGTTAGTGTTGTTGGTTAAACTTAGAAAGGGCAGTTTGCCATTCTCCTTCTACAACTGTTCTCTACCACTTGTTTTCCTATAAATTGCCCGTCTTGCTTCTGTGATTTACTCTCTTCGGTTCCGCTTGTGTTTTAGGTTCAAAGAAACCTCTGTTGTCACCAAGTGAAATCGAAGCAGGGAAAGAAGAAAGCAAGGAAAAGGAGTCACGACCTGTTAGTTACTCGTATACATTCTTCCATTTAATATTTGCACTTGCTAGCATGTACTCTGCCATGCTTCTAACAGGATGGACCAGTTCAAGCTCAGGCAGCACAGACCTTATCGATGTTGGATGGACTTCAGTGTGGGTTAGAATCTGCACGGAGTGGGCTACAGCTGCACTGTATGTCTGGACCCTCGTGGCCCCTCTACTCTTGCCCGATCGTGAGTTCTTCTAAACTGTCACCAAGGCTGGTGCTGCTGCTGTACATGGTACTATTTATAAGATACACTTCTAGATGCCCGGCACATGTTTGATCTCTGTATTGGGTTGAAGTTGCAGCTAGATAAGTGAGCGTAGTTACGTTGTACATATCACATGGGTTCTGTATGAAAGAGATTCGTGCTGTGCTTGTTACATGGATTCCGAGTGAAAAAAGGGTATGTACGCCATATATCAGGAGCAACAATATGTACTTGAAGATTAGAGGGGACTCCAATGTTAATGGTTGTGTAGCAGGGGCAACAATACGTGTTTGAAAGATTATTGGGGACCTCATGGCTTCATTTTTACCAGTTTTGTTTTCGGAGAACTTCATACTTCACTCGAGGGGAGCGGATTAGGGGACCATCCAGGCGACTGTTCGCATGGCCAAGCACCAGATGGAGTGATAGGATTTAGGGGACAAGGACGAGTAGGCACAAATTTGCACACCACGGTGTACAGTACCATTATTCTTCTACAAATCAACTCGGTACAGGAAGCTAAAGGGTTGTCCACTTGTCCCGGTAGCACTAAGTTATTCCTGTGTAGCGGCATCTGGTTGGAAGTGAAGTGTCATAAACATTGTTTTAAAATTAGGAAATCATTGTAATCCCTCAGCTTTCTATTCACTGGCTTTCACTAAAAAAAAGGTGTAATTAGAAGATAGGATTTTGAAACCCAGTTGTAGTACTCCAAGCATAAAGAAGATATCAAATAATCTATGGCATCTCTAATCCACAAAGGATATTATTATGAAACAATATTTTAGGGGTAGCTTTGCTAACCGGGCAGTTAGCGGAAGAGACCCATGGGGGTTGGTTGTGTTAACCGACCCCCATTAGCCTCCCTGTGTGTCAAGAGTGTGATGGGATCCACCAACTCTTTCTCATCCGTTCCCCCACCCTAATCTGCTATCAAAAAAACCCTAGTAGAGATCACTTTGATAATAAGTTAAGATAAATTATCTGACGTGGATCTAAACGAATTATTTCTTGAGTTTTCTCTTTTTGAGTTTGATAATTTACTCTTATTTTAGAAATAATTAATTCCATATGAAATTGTAAAATAAATTATTCTTAGAATAAAGATCTTAATCTTAATCGATCTCAGATAATTTAACCTTACTATCAAACTCGATTAAGTGCGAGTAGATGGAATAACTCATCTTATTCTGTTATCAAAGTCGCCCTAGATATTTTTTAACATTTTACAAACACACGTACATCAAACTTCCCCTCTCATGTTACAACAAGAATCGATCAGGAATTTACATACAGGTGATTTGCGTTGTGGAACGGCAGCAAGTTAGCAGCAAAGCTACAAAAGATGTGCCATTCCCCATCCAGACCAGAAGAACCCACGATAGTTGAGAGGCAGACTCCACGCAGGATCCAGCAACGGAAAGGACGCAGCGATGGATGTGTACAACCTTGTCACTTGTAGGTTCGTTGTGCGATTTTACCACTTCAACGTCACGGCCAAATCTAGCAAAGCCTCCACTTGACGTACCGTCCGCTGCCTGTCGTGCTGCTTCAACATGTTGGCCACGGACTCGGGGTCGCGCCTGTCTGTCGGCTGATCATCTGTTTGCTCAGCTCGGACTTCTCGGAGCAGTGCATCCACTTCCCTGATGAAATCCGCCCTTAACAGGATGTCATCACCATCCGGTGGCAGCTCAATGCGGCCATGATGCTGATCAAACAGAAACATCTCAATTTATTTAGAAGGTAAGATATAACTAGTACAAACTAACGTTAACAGCCTGGGGAGATGGAGGATCCCAAACTGACAGATATCTTTGTGTCAAAAGAGTAGGTGAAAAACCCACCGGCTCTAAATGCTGATCAAACTGAGAAAATTTTGTTACAGTGTTTTGTTGGCGTTAACCAAAAGGCAGTTTCACCCTTTAAACGCACGGCAAGGTCCATCATGCCAATGGGTGCCCAATCGTCAAATTAATTCAGGGATGTCAAAGGATGTATAGTGTCTTACTTAATGACCTATCATAAAGTTAATACGAGTTCCGTTTGATGTTAAACCGGAATCTCCTTCATGTCAAACATGAACCAAGGCCTGCAAGCAGCTCGGGGGTTTAAATTGACACCTATAGCTTATGCTATAAGAGTTCTCGACTGAACAACTTGAGCAAAGTCAATAAGAGGAAGGAGGGCATTTTCAACCTCAGACATACAAGGAGCCGTAATAGACTGAAGGTAGATAGGGTGGCAAATTGGTCATCCATTTCAGAGAAATCATATGGGCAGGTCCATGCAGAAACACTTACAGTGTCGACATCGAAGCCCGCGGGAACAAGTATACTAAAAGGATCCTCCTGAGGAAAGGTACCAATCATGCATTTTCTGCATTTCTTCAGCCATTCATCATCATCAAATCCATCATGGAGGTTCAAAAGGTCGTTAAGCAGTCGCATAGATGGAGTAGCTTCTCTCTTCAAAATCTCTGTCTATAAAAGGAGCAAAAGAATTTGACGTCGTGTTACTTCAACACTATAAATGATCACATTGAGAAGAGCGCCATGAAGGACGGGTCATTGACTGCAGGTTGGAGTGCAGTCAATGAGAATATATGGTCATGGAGCTCTTACTACTCTGATGGCATAAACTTGATAAGTAGCTCATACCTCTATCCTCCTATATAAAAGATCTAGGCTTCTGATGGCATCCTTCTCATCCTGGATGCATAAAATAAAAGAGAGAGTCAAACAACAAGTGAAAAGAGGAAAGCTTCATCTTAGTAAATAAGTTTCACAAGTTCAAGATGTCATATAGGGGAAAAAGGTTGAGTGTAAGCATCAATATTGAAATTCTAAAGACCAAAATCAGCAAATGTATCTCCCTCCTTGAAATGGGTAATTTGGATCAAGACCAAGTCAAAATTGCATTATGAACATCATCATAATCTGGTTATGACAAAGAAATGATTTTTAATGGTATTCACCTTGTTTGCCAAATTATGGATTCACCTTCTAAATATTATATTTTTCATCTTTTAGAAATACAAACTTTACCTTCAGTCCCCTTTTTTGGAGGACTAAACCAGGGAATTTTGCGTCTATGGGTAAAATGAGCCCAGAAGTACGACTACATTGCCACACGACTACAATTTACAGAACTGGTGAATAAGTTGCAGATAAGACAAGAATTTCTCCATTTTACAAAATCAACCAAGCAATGTAGATAATAAAGGAAACTGGAAAAAGAATTATCCTCTTCCTTCCAAGTAAATCGGTAATTCTCTCACTTCC
Organism: Amorphophallus konjac; assembly: GCA_022559845.1. Taxonomy (NCBI): domain Eukaryota; kingdom Viridiplantae; phylum Streptophyta; class Magnoliopsida; order Alismatales; family Araceae; genus Amorphophallus; species Amorphophallus konjac. The sequence goes on from CM040126.1 coordinate 456,581,002, forward strand.
ATGGTGGATTTACTCTAGAATGGCCATGTAGATAGATCAGAAGATTTTAGATGCTTAAGATAAGAAGAAACAAGGTCAACCAATCTATTTTGTACATGATAATATTGTGCTCGAGGATGGAGGCCTCACTACTGGGAATTACTAAAAATCATGATGATGTAATGGTGAGTTTAAGTGCAAAAGAACCAAAATACTACCACTATTCAACAGAAAATAGTTACATCCAGAATATTGTTCGAGTTAACTTGGCTACTTAAAGAGCTAACAAAAAAGTAAAGAGGGTATGGATGAACAGTGATACCATTTTTTATTTTTATTTTTATTTTATTGTATTTTTTGGGGGGGGAGTGGGGGGGAGTTAATTAGAGGAAAAGGCCTAAAATCAAGTGAGCATAATTGATACACCTACATCTTTTCTAGCCAAATCAAGGCGATTCCATATGATCATCAAGACGAGTTCATTAAGTTCACCTTTCTCAGCAGCCTCTTCAATTTTCTGCATGAAAAGAAAAGTTAAAGTCAAGTGTGTAGTACCATTTTGAGAAACTTCTTGAATTTCAACCCATCAGATCTTACAATGAACTATCAACAGAAAATGTAAACACTGAGAAATGGTAGGTTCCATTTCAAAAAAATTGTCCTCCAAGAATATTATTATAGGATACTAAAACCAAGAATGATACAAGTTTGCCACCACCAAACATGCATTGGTATATGCACAGAATAGATTAACTTATAATAATAGAAGTTTTGCCACCATCCAACATGAATCTCTACATCCACAGAACAGATTAACTAAGAATAATACAAGTTTGGCACCGTCAAACATGAATCTATATACACACAATAGATCTAGATCCTGGTTGAATGATTTGAATCCAACTTGAACAATTGCTGAGAACAATCTCTTATAAGACAGTAGGATCTGAACCCTTTAAGCTTTCCTAGGTGATGCAGAGCGAGACTTGTGGCGGACACAGAGCGAGACTCGTGACGTCAGACGACAAACTCGATTGGCATTTCACACGGTTACGTTATTTACATGGACGGCGATCGGAGTCTTGGCAGCCTCATTTTTTATTTTTATTATGTATTTTACCTTTATTTGAGTCTAATCTAATGATCTCAAGTGGATAGTGTTAAGTCTATAATTTTTGTAATTTTATTGGGCTCATTTGGAGCTAAATTCGTGTCTTCTCATTTTTATGTAATTTTTGGTGCAATTTTTGTACTATTTCTTGAGTCTAGGGATATTGGTCCAAAGAGGTCATATTATGGTTAGGGTTAGCCTAACTCCTATAAATAATCACAGAACCCTCTTTTGCAAATTAATGAAGAATTTTTAGTTACAATTTTACAGTATTTTCTATCTCTAAGATGGAGATGAGAGGGCTTTGAGAGGAGACAACCCTAGGTGGCCCCCGCGAGAGGGAGGGCGCGAAGCCTACACTCCCATCTCTTATCCTTCTTCCCCTTCCTATCCCCCAACCCTGCTGTGGTCGTCCTCTGATACAGTCCTCCCACCAGACACCATGCAGGAGCGCACCTACCAAGGATGGCAGTATCGGTTTCGGTACCGGTTTCGGCCGAAACCGGTTGAAACCATTCAAGAAACTCAAAAAATTAGTAAACTTGTCCGGTTTCGGACCGAAACAGGTGAGTTTCAGCCGAAACCAATACGGTTTTGTCCGAAACCAATACGGTTTCGTCCGAAACCATTAAAAAAATATTTTTTAATATGTTTCGGACCTGCTACAGTGTTAAGGGCCAATTTCGGATAGGTACCGGCCGAAACCGATACGTTTCGGCCGAAACGTATCGGTTTCGGCCGATACTGCCTTCCATGGCACCTACCCGGGACCCTTCTCCCCTTCCCCGTCGGCCTCCTCCGCCCTCCTCTATGCCGCCGCCACACTCGCCGCCGATCCCCTGCATCTCTGCCAGTAGCTGCAACAGCTGCTCTGGTCGCCACTGCCATCACAAGCTGGAGAGCCCAGCACCGCATATGGTCCCATTGCTCGCGGCCCCAGAGCTGTAGTCGCAAGACACCCCTCGCATTCTTCCCTGCCAGCACAGCGGCAGAGCCGTCTGACCGCCACCTAGTGCAGCGGCAGCACCATAGGGTGCCTGGATTTACTGTCCGAGAAGCCCGACTCTCGTTCCCCACCTACAGCAGTTTCGTTCGTGGGTGCCGCTCTCCCGTCCAGCTGCTTGTGCGGACGATTCTTGGACCCACGTGACCTCGATTCATGTGCCTCGCTCTTCAGCGAGTCGGTTAGAGATGAAGTTAATCAAACCAATTGATTTGTTTCAAATTGTCACGAAACTTATGTCAAAAGACAGATGACTGCTTGGATTGGACGTTGGTAATAAACACATTGAGCTAACTGTTTCAGATATCAAGAACAAAATTGCATCACCATTAAGTGTCTTGGATCACAAAAAGTCAAATACGGAACTTATTGCTGACGATTTTCAAAGATTGGCATAAGAGGTTTAGTTGGCGGGCCTTGTCATTGTGTGCACCCTTAGCAAATAGGGCCATTTAGATGCATTACGACTGCAAGTGGAATATTTTGTGGAGGATCTCCGTGAGACGGGGAAACTGACAGATCTCCGTGAGATAGGGAGATATTTTGTGGAGGATCTCCATGAGATAGAAAAATATTTGATGTGATGGAGAAGATGAGTTTTGGGGAGAAATAGATTGGTTAGATTATAGCCTGCATTTCTTGGGCCTTCTTTGCAGTCCTTGTGAATGAAAAATCATCTTCCTTTTTCTACAGTGAGAGGGGGCTCCGACAGGGGGACCCTACGTCTCCTCTCTTTTTTGTGCTTGTGGCTAATGTTTTGAGCAGGGTGTGGCAAAGAGTTGAGGTCGTTGGTTTGATTAGGGGGCTTCAAGTTGACAAAGGAGGACCCACTCTTTCCCACTTATAGTATGCAGATGACACTATCTTATTCTTAGTTGAGGGAGAGCAACAGCTTTACATGGTCAGGCTCTTATTGGAATTGTTGGAGAAGGTAACTGGCCTTAAAGTCAACTTCAACAAGAGCTTACTGGTTGGGTTGAATATAAATGAGTAGCCTCTTCGGAGGGCGGTTTGCATTATGGGGTGCAAAGGAGAGTTCCCTATCTGGTACTTGGGTCTCCCGTTGACTCTGAGTGCTCTTCATTGTGTAGATTGGTTTCCTATTGTTCAGAGATTTGAGTCCAGACTAGTTAGATGAAAAGCAAGACTATTATCTTATGGGGGCAAACTAGTCTTGTGCAGATCTATGTTAGATAGTCTTCCTACCTAATTTCTCTCCATGTTTCGGATCCCAAAGACGGTGACAAAAAAGATTGAGTCAATTCAGGAGAGATTCTTTTGGCATGGCAATAGAGGGAGATGCAGGGGATGGCATGACATTACTTAGAGGAGGGTGGCTTCTTATAGGGAAGTGGGAGGTCTGGGGATCAAAGATGTGAGAGGCTTCAATCTAGCCCTCTTGTGTAAGTGGTTGTGAAGGCTGGGGGCGGGGAAGGATGGGCAGTGGGTGCAAGTGATCAGGCAGAGATATTATGGTAGGAGGAGAGTTTGGGGCTTGGGTCCTATTCCACAGCATAAGACCTCCCCTCTTTGGCAAGATATCTTGGCTTGCGGGAATTTCATCTACTCCGGCGTCCATGTCCATCTAGGAAAAGGCGACCAAAGCCTTTTCTGAAAGGACAGATGGTGTGGAGACTTCACCTTGGATCCTTCCCCGGCCTTTTTGCGATTTTAAATACCCCCTTGGGGACGATGTCCCAGGCTTTCGACTCCCAACTTTTCGGGGGCACCTGGGCTACGACCTTTAGGAGGGACCTCAAGAATGACAAGGTGGAGTAGTTTCAGGACTTTCTCTCCGTCCTCCTCCCATTTCATCCTCTACCAGATAGAGAGGATGAGTGGTCATGGAGGTGGGGAAAGGAGAGTACTTTCTCGATTAGTTCTGCCTACGCCATTATCTAAGACGGAGTGTTCGTCATAGGCTCTACTCATAGGTCTGGAGAGCCTGATGAAGGTGAATACTCTGTTGGAGGATCTCTCATAGGAGACTACCTACTTGAGACAGACTGAGCCAGTTCCTCCCGAGTATCCAACCAACTTGTTGCTTGTGCGGAGCGAACATTGAGACCCTAAACCACCTGTTTGTAGGATGCACCTACTCACAGGGGCTGTGGGGAGAGCTTGCTAGGAGGAATCACAGTGGCTTTGGATGGCGCAGCAAGGTGCACCACCTGATGGAGCATTGGGGCAGAAGTTGTCCCCTAAGAGATGATAGGACTGTTTGGTGGCTCACTCTCTATGCCACCGTATGGTCGTTATGGGAGGAGGGGGGGACGCAACAACTGGATCTTTACGAGGGAGTCGAGAGCTGTGGAGTCAGTTGTCTCCTTTGTGTGTAATAGAGTGAGGGAATGGGTTTAGCTCCTTTGTAATGGGAACTCCCTCAATTCTTCTCTTTTTGATTTGTTAGGGGATTAGACTGACCCATAATATCCTGGTGTAGCATTTTGTATAAGGATTTTTTGAGAGTTTTCTGACTATACTTGTATGTCCCCTTTTTTTCATTTAATACAATAGTGGTACCACCCACTTTCCAAAAAAAAAGTTTCACATGTATCTTTCTTGGTTATCTATCATCAAAACAAAAATAATCCTAATATGAAAAAAATAAGAGAGATATTTTTAGTATTCGAAGAATGGATGTTTAATGATAGTAAATCAATTGTTTCAACAGAAAATTGAATATGAAGAGAGTGGGGGGTTGAAGTTGCATTATACTTCCAACCTAAAACAGCTTACCAAATAATGATTGTGAAAAATTGGATTTGTTTATTCTACCTGAGGTGCAGTCACAAGCGATGTGAATCTCTTACACCCGGATATGCACATTAAAACCGTTGGTGCTTTTCTACACCTAGTAGTAACTCCAACTATGAATAATACGAAGTAAAATGTTGACATCATGCATGTGAATGTATAAAATTGTAAACATGTGATGGTAACCATAATGCTTCAGAGCATCAAAAGACAACAAAGTATACTTTTGAGCAGAAAACCTAATAAGCAGTTAGATAACCTAGAACGGGCTGATGTTATGTAGAAGAGCAAACTGTAGAAATTAAATACATCATAAGCAGTAACAAAATTGTGAAGAACTTTTACCTCTTCAACTTCTTCTGCAGCTCTTATAAAGCTTGACACCAATATTTTTGCTTTACGGACATCTTCCTCTGGATATCCTTTCAAGCGCATGCCAATTTCACGATATTCATACTCCTTCTTTCTCTCTTTTTCTTCTTCCTTTTCACGATAAGCATGCCACTCCTTTGTTTTCTCCCTTTGCCGTGCTTGCCATTCCTTTCAAAGGGGAAAAGTCAATTTCAACCAGTCATATGGCAAGTGCCCAAGAGAATGGACTATGAAAAAAAGGACAGGAGGCTCAAAGTAGTTTACATGACCTACATAATACATCCTACCAATTATAGGAAACAACAGAATGACTCACCAGGAACAAAGATAAACCCCCACAAATGTACTGATGGTTTCAGTAGTAGGCTGTATTGGTATGGAGCCTTTTTTTGTTGGGCAGAAAAGCAAGACAAATCATCTTGGATGAGTTACTAGCAAGATTCGCCGACTCACACCATACCAGTGCGAGTCGGGCCGTGGTGGAATGCCCATTTTGTAAAAGTAAAATTAAACTTAACTTTTAAAAATTGGGCTAAAAAACCTCAATGGGTATGGTGAATCTTTTACAAGCTTGAAAATCAACTAAAAAACCTTAAACTTAAATCTAAAAAATGACATTGGACTAAAAAGCTCAATGGCCCAATGGATCTTTTGCAAGCTTCAAAATGGGCTAAAAGCCTACAACGCAACAAACTTAAATTTTCAAAAAAACATGGGCTACAAAACCTCAATGGCAATGGTGGCTCTTTTACAAGGTTCAAAACGGGCAAACAGAAGATTGAACTTAAAAATATATACATATCTTGCAAAAAAACAAAACAAGCCCCAAATGGGAAAATTGGACCGGCCTGAGTTTGACCTGCCAGAGCATACCACCAGGAACCCGGGTCGGACCGACCCGAAGGTCTGGGCAACCTTGGTTACTAGTTTGGCAACTTAGGCCAGCTCATAATCCACAGCTCATGGCTACATTGGAATCAACTTTGGACATAGAGTTACTGATTGAGCAGCATAGTAGAACGAAGCACCTTGGACAGCAGTTAGTCGTTTTGCAACTTTAGCCAACACGGAATCCAAGCCTCTTAGTTCACAGTCAACTTTGGGCATAGTTAAACTGGCTGAAAGAAACTTGCTGCCAAAGACAGCCTTTGGACATGGCAAAATCAAAGCCAACTTGAGAAAATATGCACCTATCTAGTGGATAGGTTAAAGGGTGTAAAGAGAGAGTTGACAAAGTTCTCATAGGATCAAAAAGACACATCTTGTACATGTGCTGATCCAGTACTCATACAGCTCTATCCAGTATAATCACAAAGCTCAAGCAGCTATTGGTGAGATCCTATTTTCCCCCGAAATTTGGGTTTATAAGGTAAGGATGCAGCAAGGTGTAGAATGCTGTGGGAGAGTTAAAGGCTCCAGTGTGTTTGCTTTTGTGTATTCATGGATGTAGTCCGAGTGTTGACGAAGAGTGTCACCTATTATACTTGATAACTGTTTTGACTTTTTGAGTATATAAAATCATAGTTCCTTATTTGTTTGCCCTTGAGGACTATCTTTTTGTTCTTAGTAAACATAATCAATTGATTAAACAAATGAACAAAGCTGCAAAAAATTAGGACCCCTTTGGGAGCACTAGAGGCGAGATATTTTTCAATGGCAGGTTATCTCACTCACAAATCTAGGCTATTAGCAAATTGCTATGCCACTTTCCATATCCTGAAAACAGACTTAAAATACTTCTCTTCACCAATTTTATGCATGTCAGAATTATAAACAACTTTTTAAACCCAGAAGCCTAAAGACAATGCATAAAATTTTGCACAAGGGCCTGTGCAAGATTATGCAAACTTCAGCATGTACCTTGGCTTGTGGAACCAATCCAATTATGAAGATCAAGCATATTGGAGTATGAATTGGAAACAACTGTATCCTTGAATCAAGTCAAACCCCAGAGAGAGAGAGAGAGAGAGAGAGAGGTGCACCACCACTACCACCGCCCGAAAGCTTAGAGGCATCAACTAAGTTTCACTTATCAACATTGACACGAGGTGTTGCGACCTTCCGGTTCTAACCTCGGACTCTCTTCAAGAACGGCAGATCTGTCGGAGTCGATGGCGATCTGAGCAGCCTTCTTCCTTCCGGAGATGGCCGGGGCAGGAGGAACCGCACCATGAACGGCCTGCGAAGAGGAGGGGAAAGGAAGCAGAGGAGGGAAAGGGAACCACAGCAGAAGGGAGTACAGATCTAGGAACAGGAGCAGAGGGAAGAGGGAAAGGGGATCTGGAGATCGGAGAAGACATGGAGGAAGGGGAGATCAGATTTCTGTAGAAAGCAAATGGCAACAACAATTGTTCTCTTCTTGATTCTTGTTACAGAGCTGGGTCTGCTGAGCCTATTTATAGAATCGACCTTGGCCCAAATGACAGCAAAATTCACCATAAATTCCCCCCAAATCCCAATTACAATTAATACGTGAATTTCCCTTTTCACATATCGACTATCCAACCGTCTTCGCCTATCGTTGTCTTCATGAATCGGCTATCACAATCTCGCGCGGCTATCGTCTTCGCCTATCACAATCGACTAAATATAGATGGAGCTATCTCAGTCTCCCGCATCGACTATTTGACGGAGCTAACTCCCGAGGCTATGTTAGCTGACTATCCCAACCTGCAAGAGCGGCTATCATATGCACATATCATCGCCTATCTTTACACATCGGCAATCACAACGCATATCGTCGTCTTCTTCACATATCAACTACTCCCCCCCTGGGAGAACAACCTCGCCCTCAAGGTTGGCTTCTTAAAAAAAAGCTTAATTGAAGACTGCATAATCCATTCGGGTCGCTTCGTAATCAAGAGAGTTCCATAGCCTACATTGGTCTTCAAACTTCAAGTCACGTAGCAATAGGTGGCGGCTAAGGTGGTGGGCGGCATCGTAAAACAATTGATGAGACCAAATTACAAATGGGACTAGTAATGTCCTCCATGAATCCGAGATAATCAAATTTTGGGACTTTCAGCTTTGACAAAATCTGTAGTTTTCTTTTGAACATCCTCATGGTGCAAGGTAAGTAATGCTGGTGATGAGAAACGAATATTGGTAGATGAGAGTAGCTCCCGTGTCGGACAAACATGAGACCTTAAGGATCTGTCATCATATAATGCAGCAGCCATCTCCAAAGGGCAACCAATGGTAGTAATAGCAGCAACAACAATTTCTGTTGTAGACTCAGCTTCAGATTCAATTGAGGAGTCTAATAGCACAACAACATTCCCAGATTTGGCCATAACAATTTCTTGTTGGTCCTCAGTCACATTCTCACGAAAATAGCTACTAAAACTTGTAGCACGGAAGGAAGAAGTCACGTGAGAATTGTCTACATCCCTGGGAAATGAACAAACTGAAGAGGAATCCATATCAAACTTTCCTGGAAATCCCACTGCATCAGAAGGAATTAGAGTTTCTGGATTTGCCAGAGCAAGAACGTCAACTGGAGCAGATAATGAAGGAGAAGATGGGGTGCGATCTACACACTGTTGAAGCAGTGAAGTCCAAGGATGGTAGTACCGGTTTCGGCCGGTACCGAAACCGATACGTATCGGTTTCGGTTTCGGTTTCGGCCGAAACCGGTTCAAAACAGTCAGAAAAGGCAAAAAATGTATTGAGCAGGTTTGGTTTCGGCCGAAACCAGACGGTTTCGGTCCGGTTTCGGTCGGTTTCGGTCCGGTCCGGTTTCGGTATCGGACTTGCTACAGTGACAAGGCCCGTTTCGGTTTCGGTATCGGCCGAAATCGATACGTTTCGGCCGAAACGTATCGGTTTCGGCCGATACTGCCATCCTGGGTGAAGTCAGAGGAGAGAAATTGAGTTTACAGGCAGTTTTAAGATCATCAACAGATCCAAGAACAAGAGATTCTGGAATGCAACTGGAGTTGGTGGTCGGACATGACCTAGTGACACATGGATCTTGTGGCTGGATAACAGGACCAAATCTGGTCTCCATATGAGGGTTGATCCCTTCGTCACAGCCAAACTTTGCCTCCATTGCAACAACTAACTGATCCCAAGTTCTGAATTGATGTTCTTTATATACACAGCAATACCACCTCATTGCTCGATCAAGAAATGCATAATGAACATGTAAAAGCATATTTTCTTGACTTAACTGATAATCTCTAAAATATAAATCCGCCTTATATCTCCAATCCTCAAACTTCGTTCCATCAAACATTGGCAGTTCCAGGGGCTTGGGACGGGTTACCGGAAAGGTAGGAGTGTGTAGAAGTAAATCATGTTGGTTGGTGTGTGTTGACGCACTTTTCGGCGCTTATTATTCTCTCGTTTGTTTATTCGTTTATTGAGTGCGTGGGCGTGCCAGTCACCGAGGTGACAATTTATTCGGGCTCCGAAGAGCCCATGGTGCGCTCGATCTGACTTCGTCAGACGATTGTGTGGTTCGTGTCAGGACCGAATCCCGTCGCGCCATGAAGGTCACGACGTCATTTACATCCCCCATACGAGGGAACACCCTTGATTAATTGCCGAAATTAGGGGCCCCGCGGCCGAAAAGAATAATACTAATTGTGCGAAAGAGGTTGGGAATAGATCACGTTGAGGGTTGTATTAGGGCCATAAACTGTCGGCCATGTCGGTCACACATGGACCTTTTCGTATTCGGCCACAGGTCCGTGACAGAGTTTTACTGAGAAAATCGGGGCAGATCCCGTCAAATGTCTGCCGAACATGCGGCAATTTTAATAAAGATTCGGAAGGTATCCGGAACGAGAAAACGAATCCGGTCCGATTAGGATGTCGGCCCGAGGTTAGATCAAAGCCTGGCCATATCGGGGTAATTCCCGAGACTCGGGCTCGACCTGAAAGGGCAGCGTTGTTGTTCCTTTTGCATCGGATCCCGGGGAGAGATGGGGGGCTACAGTGTGGGCATTAGCGTCTTTTATCAGGGGCCTTCTTAGTTATATCTTCTGGGATTTCTGATTTGATGCTTACTATTTATTCGTGCCTTTGTCCGAGATGATTTCTCTTCTTTTATTCGTGATTATTCTTATTATTACGATTTGTTTATTATTACCCCTCCCACCTCTTTTATTGTGATTAATATTGCGCGTTCAGAGTCCTTTAATTAGCGTAATTTTTATTAATTTATTTGCTATTGTTAATGCCCTTATCGTGATGTATATATGCATGCATGTCGTGTGCCGGCGAACGGGAAACGGGAGTGTACCGCTGGGTATTGGGTGTACCGCTGGGTGGCGAAGGGGTGTACCGGTGAGGGCTGCAAAGGGCGTACCGCTGGAGGCCAAAGGGGCGTACCGCTGAGGGCAACAAAGCCAGAAGGGGGGCGTACCGCTGGAGAGTGTGTCGGTGAAGGAGGGGGGTGATATAAAGTCTATACGTTCCCCAGGCTCGAAGTCTATACGTTGACTGCTCAAAGTCTATACATTGGATGGCTCAAAGTCTGTACATTGGCTATCATGAAGTCTGTACGTTGGCTGGCTCAAGCCTATACACTGGATAAGTCTATACATTGGAGTGTGAAGTCTATACACTGCCCAAGTCTATACACTGGCTATCATGAAGTCTATACGTTGACTGGCTCAAGTCTATACACTGGCTGCTCAAAGTCTATACATTGCCCAGCATAAAGTCTATGCGTTGAGATATGAAGTCTATACGTTGGCCGCCCAAAGTCTGTACACTGGATAAGTCTATACGTTGGGGTGTGAAGTCTATACAGCGGCTGGGGGTGTACCGGTGTTGAAACCCAAAAATATTATTTAAGTTCTTTTGAAAAGAGTTCTTGAAATAAGGAAAATACAGCGGGTTGTCGTTAAACGGCCTTAAAATGACAAGAGTCCCCTTCGCCGTCAATCCCTCCGACAACCCGGCAAGATATATATATTGGGGATTTCTATTGTTTACGCGCATATACGTGCGTTGAAAGGTCTTGATAAAAATATTTTCCGGCCTATAAATTTGTGTGGGAATTATTCCGCAAAAAGACAATTATTTTTCCGGATGTCCGGATGGTCAACCTGGATGCACCGGGACCAAGAAGAAAGTACAGTCCACCACTCGGCGGTACTGAGGTGAAAAGTAAATTTTTTTAATCCCCGGGGATCCTTTTATAGCCATGGTGGGGACCAAACCCCCTCCACCCCTTTCTCTCTTTTGACCGCACGCGGAAGAAGGCTGGAAAGAGAGGGGGCCGCGGCTGCCGGAACCGGAGGAAGACCCCCTCCGGTCTTGTACCGGAGGGGGGGGTATTCCCGCGCCTGCCAGCCCCGGAGGGGGGGCTCCGCTGCGGCCGGACCCGGAGGGAACCCCCTCCGGTCTTGTACCGGAGGGGGGGGGGGCCAGCCCCGGAGGGGGGCCCCGCTGCGGCCGGACCCGGAGGGAACCCCCTCCGGTCTTGTACCGGAGGGGGGGGTGTGTGCCCGCGCCTGCCAGCCCCGGAGGGGGGCCCTGCTGCGGCCGGACCAGGAGGGAACCCCCTCCGGTCTTGTACCGGAGGGGGGGGGGTGTGTGCCCGCGCCTGCCAGCCCCGGAGGGGGGCTCCGCTGCGGCCGGACCCGGAGGGAACCCCCTCCGGTCTTGTACCGGAGGGGGGGTTGTTTTCCCGCGGCTGCGGACCCGGAGGGAACCCCCTCCGGTCTTGTACCGGAGGGGGGGGGGGGTTTTCCCTGTTGCTACCCACCGGAGGGGGGGTTCCCGCGGCTGCAACCCACCGGAGGGGGTTCTCCCCTCTCCGTCCAATCAAAAGAAAAGGGGGAGAAGAAGAGTGTAAAAAAAAAAAAAAAAAACTGAAGCAAGGGAAGAGGAGAAGTTACCTTGGCCTTTGGTATTCCACCGGAGGAACTCCAAGAGATTTTTTACCACCCCCTCCGCCACTTGTGGAATCTACTATAAAAAGGAGGCTACTCCAAGGAGCAAAGGACAACAACAAGAAGAGAAGACCGGGAGAGAAAAAGAGAGAAGAGAGTAAGACAAAGACTTGGAGAGCTTTTCTAAGGCCCAAGTCAAAAGAGAAAAGCAAGAGGAAGGGTGCGCCCCTTTCCTTCTTACTATGATACCATGGATTTTGTATTTGACATAAATACCCCTTCATATATAAATCATGTACATTTGGCATAAATACCCCTTCATATATAAAGGGGGCTTCATGATGTTATACTATGACAATAAAATAATTAAGTGAGCATGAAAACTATGGTTGTCATGGCCCTTGTCAAAATTATACAAAGGTCCCTCTTGGCGTAAAATTACACCATTGACCCGAAAGTTCTTAAAATTGTGCATGTATATACGGAATCAAATGGGAAAAGGATCTCCAACAATTATTCTTGTCATGGAGAAATCTCTTTTGGGCTATAATAATAAAAAATAAACATACAAAGCCTTGCAAATGGTATCCTCCAAAGCTCTTTAAATATAATCACGCTTATGTTCGTAAAAACAAATTGAAAGTCGCGGAATATAATTCATCGGGATCATAAAAAGTTACATGAAATTCGAAGCGACATATTCCCTTTCGAACATGAAAAGGCGAGGCCACATGAGAGAATAACAAAAAGGTCATAATCAAAAAATCCCGCTCCGAAGGAAACTAAAAGGGCCTTTCTTTTCGTCAAGGGTAGCAAAAGATCTTTAGCAGTTTAATCAAGGGTATTCGGACTCGTCCGATGTAAATTAACACCGACTTCGGTCGGTGGGGATAAGTCTTGTACCCGAATCCTAAATCGTCTGATAAATTTAAAAAAAGGCGCGGAATTCATATATACGCATATCCATCCAGCGAAATCGGATGTTTCAAAAATATATAATTCCGCGTGTAAACAGACTGGCACGCCCGGTGGGACTTTTTCCCGCCTTTCATCTTTACTGCTAAAGCTTCTTATGCCCTTACAAAAAGACCTAATGCCACTATTTCTTCCATACAGGTGCGCGAGGAGCAAAGGGAGGATACGCCGCCGAGACGTAAAGGCGGATCTTCGACCTTCTGAAGCTCAATGGCCGCTGTCACTTATGGTCCCTTGGTCGTCGCCACCCATGCCAAGTATGGGTACCTCGCCACCCCAATTGTGTTTGGGGATTTTCCTGCTGTGGTTGGGTCCCCCTTCTTTTTGGGAGTGGTCCCGGCCGCTCAGGCTTGTCCGGTCATTTACACCGCAACAACCCCTATTGCCACTGGGGCCAGCAACCCCCGACCAACTCAGGGCCGGGTCTTCTCGGTCCATGTCATTTCGGCCGACACTGTTCCCACCAAATGGGGGCAACGTCGTCGCCGCCTAAACAGGAAGCCGACTGCAGCTACTTCAAGGTCTGGTAAAACCATACTGATCGGCGACCTCCGCGTTCGTCTGGATGGCGGAGGGCCAATCACACCACGGGTCGATCACGTCCCGACCGTATCAACTTCCAACCGCTTCTCGCTTCTTCACAAGGTACGCGAGGATGCCACAGACTTCAAAAAGAAGCCTTCAAGTGGGGGTAAAGCAATTGAGCGACACCTCCAGAAAATGAAGCAAGTTTGGGTCACCAAGCAGGAGGCCCGTGCAATTAAACAAGCTAGGGCCGCCAGGCCTGGGCGAATGCAAGCTCAACCAACAACAACATCGTTAGATGTCAAAACCTCGCGTTCGCGGGGCCAAAAAAGGAAAGGGGGTTATCGCAAACCCAATGTTGCCCCCCAAGGCTCGGATTATATCCGAGTTCAGAAGACCTCCCGCGCTCAGGCACAGCCGACACGAGTCTCAGTCTTTGATAGACTGGCGGGAGATGTGCCACCACGACCTTCTGTCTTCGACAGGTTGGGGGCACCACCCCGCCCTACAGTTCAACCACCTAAAAGGCGTAGGGTGGTACAAATGTCAGAAGCAGGTGCCAACATGAAGATTTACACTTGCTATGCCTCAGGCAGAGAACCTGTGGAATCAACTGGCATCCCTGCCAACGTAAACGAACATGGTGGCCCAAATGATCCCAATTTGGCCCTGGACGCGGTCTACCTTAACACTAGGAATGCCGCTAGAAGAAACTTCCAAGGCCAGTCTAGCGGTCAAGGGGGAACTTCTCCCCAAGGCCAACACCAGGTGCCCATTCAAAACCAATGGCAAAATCAAGGAGAGAATGTACCCCTAGAGGGAGCAGACCATGATGAGGTAGTGAGCATCCATGAAGGGGCGGTCCTCCCCGGCAGTGGTATGAACTTCAACCCAGCATTTGAGCCACCAACAAGGGCCGCTTTCCAAGCAATGCCCGACGATGTCAAGTTTGAAACAATGCAACGTTGGCACATAGAGATGACCAATCTTATGCTGGAAATGAAAAGGCAGATGAATATAAATGCTCAAAGGCCTCAAACACCGATGCCGAATCAAGAGCCTCGACGGGAACAACAGGCATACAATCCCGCTATTGCCAATCGACAGGGTGCTCACCCCCCCGACGTGCGCGGTGACACAGGGGATGAGCCACTCAGAGGGATCCCCCATGCTCAATCTTCTCAGGTCATGGGGGTAGAGGAGACCATCGCCCAGCGTCGGATGATAGAAAAGATGATCGAGGATAAGTTCGCCCAACGTGGCGAGGGTACTGCTACTGTCGACCTGTACAGTGTACCCTATCCTTTGCACCACCAATTCAAGAAACTCCCTCCGGATTGCCCGAAGGCGCCGAAATTGCAAAAGTTTAATGGGCAGGGATCGCCGCACGAGCACCTCGCCTATTATGTCACGGCCATGGGTGACCTCGCCATCGAGGAGTCTTATCTTCTCCGCTACTTTGCAACTTCCCTCACTGGGAGTGCCTTTCAATGGTACTCCAGATTGAAGCCCAACTCCGTCGCTGACTGGGCTGATTTACAAAAGAAGTTCATTGATCGGTTCCAATTAGTTGAAAGGAAAGTGTCCCTCGCTGAGCTCTGCTCGCTCAAGCAAAAGAGGGGAGAAATGGCTCTCGACTTCATTAAACGTTGGAGGGACCTTAGCATGAGATGCGACAATCTCCCGGCGCAGGAAGATGCCATCACTATATGCCGAAGAGGACTTTCCCCCGAGGTCAGTGAGCGACTTCTGGGGGCAAATGTCAAAGGGTTTGACCAACTAAATTCGGCGGTCGTGGAGATCGAAATGTTCTTCGCTGAGAATCCCACCTTCATTCCTTCAAAGCATAAAACATCTAAAGAGCGACCCGCTGCGGGAAAAGAAGCAAATGCAGTGGATTTCTCCCCGACTGCTGAAGACGATCAAGCACTGCCGAGCGACTCCAGCAAGAGGTCTGAAAAAAGGGCACCGACCACAAAGTTGGCCGAGCGCATGAAGACTCCTTACTCTTTTAAGAAGGAGCACACCGGCAAACTCTTCAGCCTCTGTATGAAGAACAAATTGATAGTTTTGCCAGAACCAAAAAAGCCTGAGGAAGTTGGTAAAACAGAAGATCCCAATTACTGTTTGTACCATCGTTTATTGGGTCATACTATTGAAAATTGTTATGTTTTTAAAGATGAGCTGGAGAAGATGATACAAAATCAACTCATCACAATGAAAGGGACTCGAGTCGACCCTCCTCAACCCCACACCTGGGAACGAATGGTTCGGTCGGCTAATGTTATTAACCATCGGCCAACCCGGGAAATTTATCAAGTGGCAGCTTTTACATTTCCTGATCCGGGGGAAGAAGAAGCAGGTCCTAGTGGGACCAAGCCCACCATGTGGTACCCGGGCTGGAGGCCTTCTCATGCATGTTCCTTTCCTAAAGAAGACACTGAAAAAATATTTGAGGCCCTTCTAGACCAGGAATGCATTATGGTACATGACCCACCTCCCACTTATATTGAGGTCGAGAAGGCTCACCCAAGATATTGCAAGTTTCATGCCATAATATCGCACCCTACCAAAGAATGCGAAGAATTACAAGATTACATTGAGATCCTCATTCAGAGGGGAGAAGTTGATATTCAAGGAGAAAGTATGGTGAGAAAAAGGCTTCATGAGGCCGCCGAACGAATTATTGATGATATCAACAGCAGGAGGCACTCGCCCGGGCCGTGTGCCCAGCAAGACACGCACTTTTCAGTAAATGTCATACACAAGCTCCCGGGGAAGAGTCAGGCAAAGGACCCGGCAGATGGTCTGGACACACACCCCCCTCCACAAGGTGCCACTCTGGGAGGGGGCTACTTCTTAATGTCCGAATGCCTCACCATTCGGAAGGCTGTCCGCAAACTCCGGCATGAAGTCAGGCGTCTACGACATAATCAAGAAGATCTGCTACACATAATGAGGCGCATGGATGATAGGCTGATGGCCCTGTCCCCAACACCCTCAACTGGAGAATCCGCCCGGGCTTCCTCGCATTCAGAAGCTACGGTGGAGCCCAGACGGCGACCAAGGACTGGAGGATGGCTATCCGAAGACACAATAGGCTCGCATGTTGCAAAGCCCCAAGAGAAGCTATATTCCTTTCCCCAGCACAGAACTCTAGAGATATTTAAGATCTGTCGAAAGGAGGGGCTAATACAGTGTCCTAAGCCGGACAGTGACTTGATGCCCGGTATGACGCATCGGCATGGCTACTGCTTATATCACCGTGCCATGGGACACGTCATTTATGATTGTCCTACCTTCAAAGACATAGCTGAGGATTTGATTACCCGGCAAATTATAAAGCTAAAGGAGGGCTCTCAAGTTCCCTCGACATCCTCTCCATGGGGACGGTCGCCGTTCTCAGTAAATGTTATTCATGCATCGACTTCTCACGGGAAATCAATGTCACAAGCAGCAGATACGGGGCTCGACCCAGATAGTTCCTCAGAAAGGAGTCTTGAGTGGCGACCCTGGCAGGACCTGGAATCCTTGCCTCTCCCGAAAGAAGAAACTAAAAAGTTGCTGGACATTTTATTTCGTGGAAAGGAGGTTCTAGTGCGTGATTCACCGCACCCTGACTCTTCTCATTGGGAGCAGGACCTGCTTGTCTCAGACAAGAAAGATAATGGCCGAGATGTTCATCCTAAAGGTCGAGCCCTCTCTGGGCACCGGGCCACAGGCCCGTCTAAAAATAGCACTCAGGGGAATGTTATGAGCCAGGACTACCCCCGAAGGGTCGACCCATGTACTTCCCCCAAAGGGACTATCGTCTCTCCTAGTAGAAATGAAGCATTGGTCGGAAGGCAAACCTCTGGGCCGACCTTGAGGACTGAACAATATAGAACACCAGCTACCGGGGCGAAAAAGGCCAACCCCCACCCCAGGGGCTCTAATTTCGGCCCTAAGGTCATGACCCAACCCCCACTCGCAGCAGTTATGAGTGGGCTGTGTCAGTCCTCACCTCAGCTAAATCAGAAGGGCAAGACACTAAAGGCTGTTGACAGGATGAGACCAGAACAGTCGTACCTCGCCCAGCAACTGGAATTCATGACGAAGCCTAAGCAAGCATGCCAAAACACTTCCCAATCACCAAATGCTGCCCTAGCAGTTGAAAGAAGACCAGATAACAAGGCGGAGTTACAGACTCACGAAGTGGGCCCCCAGCCTCATAGTCAACAAGTCATTGGAAGGCATGACCCCCTTCATGATTTCGGCTCCTTTGTGGCCGGATTTCAAGAGTTGCCTCCTGAAGTTGTGCAGAAAGCAATCAACGCCACCTTTCGGATCCATGAGTCAGAGGGCGACTGGGTTACCGTAAGCCCAAGGAAGAATTCCCCGTTAAAGTCATTCAAGCAGAAGGTTTACGCCGAGAGTTCAAAAACCAAGGCTGCCCCCCAGGCATCTACAAGAAAAGCGGCCCTGTCCCAAGAGGCATTGGCGCGAGCAAAGAAACAGGAAAAGAACAGGAGGAAGAACTCGAAAAGAAGGTTGAAGAAGCAAGCCGAGCAGGCGACAGCCATGGAAGCACCCAAGGGGTTAAGTCCTTTACAGAAGTTACAAAAGTTGATTGAGGAATTGGAAGAGTATGTACCTTCTCTTCCAACTGGGCCCGTCCCACTAGAGAAGTACATCCCATGGGAGGAATTGGAGCGCAAAACTCGGCTCAAGAGCTGGCTCCAACAAATGCTCAAGCGAGCCAAGGAAGGCGAGGAGCTCTTTATTCCAGAGGAACTCTCTGTCTTTTACAAAGATGAAGAACTCACCGTAGAGAAGCTAGAAGAAATGCTAAAAAGCTTCTCATGTCATATGGTGTCAATCCCCCCACCAGAAAATTTGGGGGGGACTATTACTACCCCTGCCTCGGGGGACAGGATTACTATGGCCACCTATCGCCGTCAGAAATCCGGAACCGCGGTCGTGGCCGAGGCCGCGGACGGGGCAGACAGTCCATATCCTCCAATGGGCACACTTCCCAGCCAACTACCTCCCAAAGAGTGATCATCTTTCGAGGAGAAGAACCCAATGAGCCCCCTGAGGTACAAGTACGGGCTGAAACTTTCATCTTCGACCCCTCAGACGAGGATGAGGGGCCCGTCGAGTCGATCTCTCAGGAGGGAGTAGGTGCTATTCCATTCGATCCAACGGATGAAGAGACTGATCCCGTTGGTTCCCTCTCCCAAGAGCAGCCTGCTGATCCAGCCCAAGCATGCCCTTCAGGCAAGGACAATGAAGAGCTTCCAGTTCCGGAAGAGGAATCTTTAGCCCCGCTGTTCCAAGAAGAAACAAATGACCAGGGAAAGTTGGAGCCGGCCCAGAAGCCCCCTTATCAGCCTAAGTCTCTGGTGGAGATGATCCCTCCACTAGATCAAGCCCGGGCTCGGGCTGATCGTAAGATCATTCAACACATGAAGCGAATGCCAACTATGGTTAGCATATGGGAGGCCATTGCCTGGAGTAAAGAGTTGAGGGAGGCTCTCATTAAAGTTCTCCAAGAGCCTGAGGTCTATGAGGCTCATGCAGCCGAAATTCAAACACAAGCACATGAGGCTTTGGCCGCAACAGTTTCCTTCTCTGACAAGGACATGTTACTGTCCTCCCCATGTCATAATCGTCCATTGTATATGCAAGGAAAAATCAATGGGCGTGAGTTGAACCGGATCCTTGTCGACCCTGGCGCTTCTGTCAACATAATGCCTCTCAAGACTTTCAAGTCAATGTTTCTTATGCCTTATTTACAGAGAGTGTATGATGTAAAAATCTCGGGGTTCAATCAAAACTCCGAAGATGCACTGGGGAAAGTGGACGTGGAAGTAACAATGGACATGTTTGTCACCAAAGCTACTTTCTACATTATTAATGCTGATACCTCATATAAAGCCTTGCTTGGCAGGCCATGGCTTCATGAAAACTGGGTCGTCCCCTCGACCCTACATCAGTGTATCAAATATGCAAGAGGCGGAGAACAACACACGGTTTTTGCCGACAGCTCTCCTTTCCGACCAAATGAATGTAACATAACTGATGCCCAGTTATATTTTGGGGAACCGACTGTCGAGCCCCCAGTTGACGTCACAGGCAAGGGAAAGCAAAAGGTGTTTGAAGAAGATGATGAGGAAGAAGAACTTTTTGTCATAAATGAAGAACTCGCCAAGATACATCGACTGAGCCTGCGAGCCGACGTCCCCACTGCCAAGCCAACTCAGCCCGAGCGGCGGGAGATTAATTTCGAGGCCAACCTCATTAACCAAACAATAGACAAGAGCATCATGTTGCCCTCTGTTTGCATGCAATTGGTTGCTCCAAGAGAAGAATATGGAGTGGAGGCTTTAAAGACATTCATTGTTACATATCAAAGAAAAGGCAAAAAGGGAAATAAGGAGCGTTGCAAACCCATTATCTTTTATAAGGGAGATATGGCGCCTCAGGCCCCCACAGATGACGATTTCGGCTGGAGCAAACCGCCTGAAAACACTCTGGAGCCTATCCAAGAAATGCCTGATATGCCCAGATACATTAAAGAAATGTGTCATAAGCAAAAGATTCCACAAATGCAGAAAGCCTCCCGCAGAAGTTACTTTCAACAGCTGTGGTGCCCTCCGCAAGTCAGGGGGCAACCCCCCTTCTCCAAGAACGACCGAAGAGGCCTGGGCTATGACCCCGAGCCAGACTTTCAAGTCTTTCATGCTGTAAATACAATAGGGGCGCCACTCGCTTCTGACAAGTTCAACTCCATACAAGGGGATCTCCCCTGTGTAGTAGAGAAGCAGGGAGACCCTAGACCAAAAGTTCCAGAGGTCGATGGCTTGAACAATGGCCCTGGACATGAGGAGGAGGTCATTGTCTTACGACCCGCCTGTCAATTGCCCGGGGAAGCTAGACTCGAAGCCCTGAATCAGTTAGCCGGGCTAGACACCACAGAAGCAGAACGCCTCATAATGAATGACACTAATATTCCTGTCACTAAACAGAAAGGGGACCCTACTGATGCAATTAAGTTGCTGAGACAGGAGAACCAGGCATTAAAAGCTTTTGTACAAGAGCTGCTACGAGAACGTGATGTTCTACTTAGACACCTCACTTCTCCTTCAAAAACCCATACTTATTCCCAGCGCCCAATAAACGAGACCCAGTCTCGGGGAACCAGAGCAAACCAACCACCTGCGGAATCCAAAGGCACAACGCCAGTGATGAGTTTGGCACAGCGAATGGAAACTCCATACTCATTTCTCAAGACTCATACTGAATCGTTGTTTAATTCTTGCCGGGCTCGGGATCTTATCCAGCTCCCTCCAGTTCGCAGGTCATCTAGAGTCAGTGAAGCCAAGAGCTCCAGCTTCTGTCGATTCCATCGAATGGCAGGACATGATACAAAAGACTGTTATGTCCTCAAGGATCAACTTGAGGATTTAATACAACGGGGAGTTATCCAGATAAAACAGCATCAGGTCTATCCCCCACAGCCACATTCATGGGATCAGTCTAGGCCTTCCAACAAAAATGTCCTCATTGAAGCTGCATCTACACTGCCCAAATTTATTGCAAGTGAAGTAGGGAGCAAGCCTCCGTGTGGGGAGCCCAGCCTCAAGATTCACTATTCCGTTAACACTATAGGGTTATCACCCTCTCCCGGTAGCTCAGACTCTGGTGAGGGGCCTAGTGATTCTACAAAAGGGCAACCAAAAGAAATAGCCCTCGAAGACCAGAATGAACAGCTTCAGTCGGCCGTCATCAACAACTTAGACTACTGTGACCTCCACATAGTCAATGTTGACGACGACGAGGATTTCATCAATCTGCAGCCAGCACCGCAAGAACTCGAAGATGGCGGACAAGCAACAATTGATGAATTGATTGAGCTCAATCTCGGGGACGCAAATGAACCTCGACCCATTTTTGTTAGTGCTCTCCTTATTGAGCAGGAAAGACAAGCTTACAAACAACTCCTATTGGAGTATAAAGATTGTTTTGCCTGGACTTACAAAGAGATGCCCGGGCTGGAGCCCTCGGTGGCTGAACATGAATTGGCGATACTCCCTACGATTAAGCCTGTCAAGCAAGCTCAGAGACGCATGCGTCACGAGCTGGAACTTAAAGTAAATACTGAAGTTGACAAGCTTCTGGAAGTAGATTTCATAGAACCATGCCTTTATCCAGTATGGCTCGCCAATATAGTCCCAGTCAAAAAGAAAAATGGTCAAGTCCGAGTTTGTATTGACTTCAGAGACTTGAATAAAGCCTGCCCAAAGGACGATTTTCCAGTTCCAATTACAGAAACTATGGTTGATATGACTACAGGATATGAAGTTCTGTCCTTTATGGACGGGTCCTCGGGCTACAATCAAATACGTATGGCGGTTAAAGATAAAGGTCATACGGCATTCCGATCCCCAAAAGGAATTTTCAACTACAAAAGAATGCCCTTCGGGCTGAAGAATGCAGGGGCCACCTATCAAAGGGCTATGACGAAGATTTTTGATGAAATGCTACACGACCTGGTCGAGTGCTATGTTGACGACCTCGTTGTAAAAGCCAGTAAGCGCGAAGGTCACTTAGATGATTTGCGCCGAGTTTTCGACAGGCTCCGCCAGTATAAACTCAAGATGAATCCCATGAAATGTGCATTCGGGGTTTCAAGTGGCAAGTTCCTCGGCTTTGTTGTCAGGTACCGGGGGATAGAAATCGATCCTGATAAAATCAAAGCTATTCGGGAACTGCCCCCACCTAAGAATATTAAAGAACTCCGGTCACTTCAGGGAAGGTTAGCCTATATCAGGCGTTTTATATCCAATCTCTCTGGGAGGTGTGCGCCATTTGGCAAATTGATGAAAAAGGGGGCCCCGTTTATATGGGATCAGGAATGTCAGCAAGCATTTGAAAAGATCAAAGAATACCTCCTTACTCCCCCAGTGCTCGGAGCACCGGTCAAGGGAAAGCCTCTCATTCTTTATATTGCTGCCATGGATGCCTCATTAGGAGCATTGCTTGCACAATTAAATGAAGAAGGTAAAGAACAGCCATTGTATTACTTGAGCAGAAAACTGGTTGGCCCCGAACATCGTTATTCTCCAATGGAGAAAGTTTGTCTGGCATTGGTATTCGCCGTTAAAAAGTCGAGGCACTACCTCTTGTCCCACCAAGTGGAGTTAATTTCAAAGCAGGACCCGCTCAAGTTCCTTCTTAAGCAGCCGGTGCTGTCAGGACGACTGGGAAAATGGGCATTACTCCTTATGGAGTTCGACATAACTTTTGTTCCCCAGAAAGCAATCAAAGGACAAGGAATGGCAGAGTTCTTGGCGGCACATCCTGTTCCGGCTGATTCTCCACTTAACACTGAACTGCCCGATGAAGAGACACTTCCATCCCAATCGGGAGTAGAAGAACAGACCGAGGGCAATTCAATGCAAAAAATGGAGCAATCTCTGGTCATCGACATGCCGTACTGGGAACTCTACTTTGATGGTGCCTCCCGGACAATTAAGAAGACTGACGGGGTAACTACCCTCGCTTCAGGAGCTGGCATTGTCTTAGTCACTCCTCAAGGAGGGATTCTTCCTAATTCATGTGCCCTCATGAAACCTTTGACAAATAATGAAGCAGAATATGAGGCGCTAATCATAGGGCTTCAGCTTGCTTTAGAAATGGAAGTCAAATGCATTAAAGCCTATGGCGACTCACAGCTCGTCATACGACAAGTATTGGGTGACTATGAAGTCCGGAAGAGAGAGCTACTACCTTACCATGATATGGTAATGAGGTTGAAAGAAAAATTCTACTTGTTTGAGATACAACATATTCCTAGAGGGAGAAATTCACAGGCCGACGCCCTGGCAAAATTAGCGTCAGCCATAAAACTCCCACCTGAAGGCGAAATGGACATAACTGTCAGACATCGAAAACTGATGCCAAGTGTCCTCGATCAAGACATTAATTCCTCCACCCCGGAGATACATGTGATTGAGGACAATGACCCTGTTCAAGAAGAAGAACTGGACTGGCGTCAACCGATTGTCGACATAAAGCGTGGTCGCCTCCCAGCAAATCGGGCTCAGAGGGTTCAACTGTTGCGAAGAGCGGCATCCTATCAATTGATAGGCGACCAACTTTATAGGCTTGTCCATGAAAAAGACAAGTCTGTCCTCCTCCGCTGCCTTTCGTCCAAAGAGGCCAAAATGATAATGCGTGAGGTCCATTCAGGGCTCTGCGGCGCCCATCAAGCTGGAGATAAGATGAAGATCAATATAAAATTGAAAGGCTTTTACTGGCCCACAATGTACGCGGATTGTAGTCGCTACGCCCGTACATGTCACCAATGCCAGGCCTTTGGTCCTGTACCTAGAAGGCCTCCTAACATGCTACATCCCACAGCCCCTACTTGGCCCTTTGCTGAATGGGGAATGGACATTGTGGGACCCTTCCCACCATCCACAAAAGGTCACAAGTACATTCTGGCAGCGACAGACTACTTTTCTCGGTGGGCTGAGGCCGTACCCTTGCGAGAAGTTACAGGGGAAGCTGTCGCTCAATTCGTCAAGCACCATATTATATACCGATTCGGCAATCCCTGTCGGGTCATGTCAGACAATGGTACGCCATTCAAAAACAAAACCATTTACCAATTGGCGGCAAAATTCCACATTGATTGGAGAGCCTCCACAGTCTACAACCCTCAAGCAAATGGTTTGGCCGAAGCCTTTAACAAGACCCTGTGCAAATTGTTAGCTAAAATTGTTGGCAGCCGCAGGAGAGACTGGGGCGAGAAGATACATGAAGCCCTCTGGGCATACCGAACAGTTTATAAAACCCCCACCGGTTGTTCTCCATTCTCTCTCGTATACGGGGCAGAAGCCGTTGTGCCGGTTGAAGTTGAGATGTCGTCCTATCGGATAGCCCTACATAATGGGCTCCAAACCCAAGAACAAGATGAAATACAAAGAAGACTTGAAGAACTCTCTGACTTAGAAGGCAAGAGATTAGGGGCTTACAAACACTTGCAGGCCTACCAGGCTCGAATGGCCCGGGCTTATGATAAGCTTGTGAAGCAGAGGGCGTTCAAGAAGGGGGACCTTGTTATGATCAAAGAAAGGGAGGTCATGGCTGGAAGATCCAGCGGCAAATTACAACCAAATTGGCGAGGGCCATATATCGTTTCCAAAGTCTATGAGGGAGGCGCTTATAAGGTCGTCGACCATAAAGGGGAGAGCCCATTTCCACCATTAAATGGAAAACACTTGAAATTATACTACGCTCCCGAACATGAATTTCGGCAACAAATTGTACAAGATTTGCCCACCTCCACAGGAGAGTAAGAAAGGATGAGGAAGCTTCCTCCAGGAAAAAATTCAAAAGGTCACAGGTGTTTTGAACAATTCTTGTTAACGTCCCACCATGCAAATTCGGCTTTCCAATTTCATTGGTCAGCCACCCAAAATTCCAAATTCCAAATTCGGCTTTCCAATATCATTGGTCAGCCACTCAAAATTCCAAATTCTAAATTCGGCTTTCCAATATCATTGGTCAGCCACCCAAAATTCCAAATTGCAAATTCGGCTTTCCAATTTCATTGGTCAGCCACCCAAAATTCCAAATTCCAAATTCGGCTTTCCAATATCATTGGTCAGCCACTCAAAATTCCAAATTCCAAATTCGGCTTTCCAATATCATTGGTCAGCCACTCAAAATTCCAAATTGCAAATTCGGCTTTCCAATTTCATTGGTCAGCCACCCAAAATTCCAAATTCCAAATTCGGCTTTCCAATATCATTGGTCAGCCACTCAAAATTCCAAATTCCAAATTCGGCTTTCCAATATCATTGGTCAGCCACTCAAAATTCCAAATTCCAAATTTGGCTTTCCAATATCATTGGTCAGCCACCCAAAATTCCAAATTCCAAATTTGGCTTTCCAATATCATTGGTCAGCCACCCAAAATTCCAAATCCCAAGTTCGGTTTTCCAATTTCATTGGTCAGCCACCCTAAATCCCAAATTCCAAATTTGGCTTTCCAATTCCATTGGTTGGCCGCCCCAAATCCCAAACTCCAAGTTCGGCTTTACAATTTCATTGTTCAGCCTCCTCGAATCCCAAAATCCAAGCTTTGACCGACCAATCTCTTGGCCATTCCTTTAAATGCTAAAACCCCAATTGGCTTTCAAATTTCCGTGGCCACCTTTAAAGTCTGAGCTCTTCAGACTTTCAATTTCCTTATTTAAAAAAAAGAGAAAAAAAAAAGGGGGGCTTAAAATAGAGGTGCCCTGACGGACTTGAGTAGTCGGATCTCTGGCTGCTCAAGGGCAAAAAGGTCAAAACCCGGCTGAGATGAAAACCCGAAAGGGCGTCTCGGGCAAAAATGGGTAACCCCTCGGTGTGAAAACCCGCAAGGGCGCGCTGGAAAAAGTTAAAGGGGGCTGGTCATGGTGAAAACCCGAAAGGGCGCTATGACTAGTAAAAAAAAAAAAGAGAAAAAAAAAAGAGAAAAGAAAGAGAAAGAAAAAAGGGGGTATGATGATAATGCCTCATTGAAGTCTTTTGAGCCTGAAGTCATGTTTTTATTCATTTGCAAAATTGAAGTCCGAGACAAACCCTCGGAGCAACTACATAGGCAAAAGATCTAAAAAAGAAAAAAGAGTCAGAAGAAATGCAATGGGAAAGGTAATCTCAAACACTAGGGGGTCGTCTGTTCAGTAAATCCCCAATGGCGTTCTGCTTCGCCGCAATTGCTTCCTGCATAGCTTGGCATTCAGACACGAGGGAGTCCTCCTCAGCCTGCAGCTCTCGAGCCATTTCAGAATTCGATTCTGCTGCCGCCTCTAGCTCTTCAATCCGTTGTAAAATACTGCTCACTGTCTCCCGAAGAGAGGAAGCCTCACTTTTGTCCTCAGCAACCGCTGCCACAAGAGTAGTTCGACGCTCCCGGATATGTTCAGCTTGGGAATGCAACCTTTCCATCTCGCCGGACATAGTGCAAGCTTCAGCTTCTAACTCTTGTATTTTAAGCCTATAAGTCTCCCACAACGAGGCTGTGTGCAGGCGCTGAAATTCTGCCCAAACATCATCCACTGCCGCCATCCAGGGCTCTCTGGGCAATCCCAATGTATGATAGCCCCGTGTGCCGGTCCGAAGAGTGTCCCGCACAGTCTCTATGGGAGGAAGGCTCCCCCCTTGAAATAAGGCTCGTGCTCCACTCATCAGTGTCACCACCATCATTTCAGCCCCCACAAAAGCTTTAGGCTGAGGACCATCAGGCCAATCAATCTCATGAGGTGGAAAGTCAAGTCCCGACAACAAATCTCCTCCATTGTTTCCGGGGGCAGGAGGAGCGTCTCCCTCTGGGGCTGCAACAAAAAAAAGGAAGGTGGCACATAAGTCACAATTTTATTCATAACAGAGGAGTTTGTAAATCCTTTTCTAGAGGTCAAAGGGATCTTAGCCTCACCTCGTGAAAGAGAACCCTCTGTCGCTGGGTCGGCCGGGAGGGGGTTAGGCTCCTCCTCTCCTACAGCGCCTCTGTCAAGGGCTGAATAGGTCTGCGAATCCCTTGTTTCAAGTCTATCGAGATCTGAAGCAAACACAAGATTATGATCAGGCAAGTATATGTGAATACCTTGGCAGGCATCAATATGAAAAGGGCACATGCAAAAGAGGGTGGGCCCCTTTTCTGAACTAGTTCATCACTCTTACTCGCATCAGGCGGATAGGAGGCAGACTCCTCCACCACTGGGGCACCCCGAGACACGCATACATCAACAAGTTTCTCTAAAAAAGAAGAGAGAGAAAAAAGAAAGAAGAAATTATGAAAGTCAGCCCAGTCCAATAGAAACCACTAAAAGAACAAGCAGAAAAATGTAAAGAGCATGATGACCTTGTAACCCAACGTCCTCCTCCCCATCAGAAAGCGGCATAGTAGATCCTGAAGCTGAAGGAGAGGCGGTCATGTTTCTTTCAAAACCCCTCCCCTCGGGGGATAGGACTGGGGTCTCTTCCAAAGGGCCACCACCTCTCATCTCGAGGCTTTGATTTTCATCAGCCCCGACACCGGTCTGGAAGGCGCCTTCAATTGGACCCGAGGGAGAGGAATGTTCTTTATTTTTCTCCAAAGTATCCGGACAGCTTGAGGACAAGGGATCATTCACTACATAAAGCAAGAAAGTGATGAGATTCATGCAATCATCTTAGCAGGGCAAAATGACTCGGTGGGCTAAAACTAGAAGTACATACCAACAGCATGGATAGTCACATCCAATTCTCCGGCCTCAGGGATTGGAGTCTTTTCCCTGCGTATTTCGGCTAACAGCTCTTGAGAATATTGGGTCACCAGGCCCCGATCAGTGGTCAGGCTTATAGAAAACTCTGGCAGATCTGCATTCAGGCTGGAATCCAAGAGGGCAGTAAATTCTTGCATAGAGATCACTGAATTCTCAGCTGAGAAACCTGAAATGATCACTGCTAAGTGAAAGTTCTCCCTGTAATAAAGGGATCAGATATGGAAATTAAGAAGATTTTACTAAAAAAGGCTGGACCTGTGCTTGATCCTGGCTCCAGTACGGGAGGAATATTGGCGCATCCTCCCTCAAAATTTTCCTCTAAAAAAAAAGAGAAGAAGGGGAGAACATCTTTAGCAAGGGAATAAGATTATGGCTTTATTACTCATCATAGTGGGGAGAAGCACCCTACCTATGGGTATGCGGTCGTCAAGCCCTCCGTGGGAGAAAGGGGGTGAGGCGCCCGATACGGGGTTGTAATCATCATCCTGGAGCTCTCCATCTTCCCCGGTATCCTCTAGCGCTGGCGAAAGAAGAATATTTGTAGCCGGAACACCACTCTCCTCCCTGGCACCTGAGGGGCCTGGAATAAAAAAAGAAGAGGGGAAAGACATAGATATAAGTGACACATCTCTAAGGAGAGAACGAGAAACAAAGAAGGGATGTTACCCGGCCTCTCCTCTGAAGCTCCTCCTTTAGAGCGGGCACGGCGAACACGAATGGGGCCGCCCTCATCTTCACTAGGACGGGCCCGCTTCTGGGGATTTAAAGATTTCTTCCCTTTATGTGGCATATCTCTGGCAGCTATATAGCTCTCTGTGAAACAAAAAAAGGGGAAGAAGCACGTAAGAGGGAGGTAAATACCAGCGCACAGATAAGTAAAAAGTGAAAATGATTGAACCACACACCTTTCGGGGCTGGAGAAAAGGAAGGCTGCAGCACCACCTGCTCAGGGCGTAAACCCACCACCTTCCCAGCCTTGGAGACGCCTTCCCAAAGATCACCGAGCGTGATGCCATTTTCAACAAGGGTGGCGTACTCAAAGGGCCCGATCCGAATGATGGACCCGATCAGGTATTGCTCCCACTTCGGCCACAAGTTGTTGGTAAAGCCTTCAGGATGAAGAGGAGTATCCATTGGTGCAGCCTGAGGATAACCACAATCCGACAAGAAGTGTGTCCACCAAAAATACACTCGCTGATCCGCCGAGGCCTCACCTTGCCCCGAAGTAGTAACTGGCGGGCGCTTCAAGGGTTTAATTGCACCCGCATATGGCCGACGGTCTATGGTAATGGCCCCATTCTTAGCCTCCCACTGCAGACGAAAATCTTTCACCGCCTTTGCAATTTTTGAAAATTGGGTATGAAGCACTGAATTTTCCACAATCAATGGCGGTAGGTCGGTACTGCCCAGTCGAGCCTCTTCAGCTTCCCTTATCTTTTGTGGGAGTTGTCGGAAAACATTGCTGTACTTAAACCACCAGCGCGCATAATAGATGTCAACCCGACCAACTCGCCTTGCCTCTGGGAGAGGATACTGCTCAGCAGCACCATCTCGAAAAAAATAATCCCACCAACTCCCTGCAACAAGGTGGGTGTCATGGCCCCTGCAGAGCCTGCAATCTATGCCAAAATCTGCATTTGGAGGCACTGACTGGTCATAGCCAAAATTCCGTGAAAAACGGTAAGGGAAGTATGGCTCTAGAATAGTAGTGCTGCCCTTCCTGAACACAAGTATGCTTGGCCTAATACAATACATCCAGTTTTCATAAAAAGTCGAGCTCGTAGACTGATGATAAGAAAGGCCGTAAGATACCTTGTCCTGACCTTCAACAGCAAATGGTCGGAAGTCATAAGAGCCACAGGCAAACGGAAGACCCTCATTCCCCTGCATAGGCACAAAGGAAAGCATCCTCCGTGCTGCTAATAAATGCTCATGCTGATGTTGATCCGGCCGGTTTCGGAAAAGAAATATCAATGGCGCCACGGGGTTTTCAATTGGCACACTCTGACATAATGAGGGTAGCAAAAGTCCGGCCCATGCACTCAAATAATGTGTGGCCATGTAAACGCTTCTGTCCCTGGGAGAGCTATGTGCTGTCAAGTTCCCCAATCCATGGTAAATATTGGCTAAAGCAGCAGGGGCAATGGCCAATTTATGACCATCTGCAAGCAGACATGCCGGGTAAATAATTTCAGGCCGTATCAGGCCCTCCTCGCCATATGGCATAACAAAAGTAGCCAACCAGTAAACAAGATAGGCAGCAAGATAAGTTCGATCCGGCAGCTGTCGGGGATTCCACCCCTCGTTTTCAGGTGCAAGTAAATAGCGTCTATTTTCCTGTGAAGGCAGAATCAACTCATGGTATTCACTTAGAGACCTGTCATCCTCGGCAAATCGCTCATGAAAACAGAATGGTCCATTATAAAAAAATTGAACCCAAGCATTCAAACTAACCCGCACGGCGCCGGCAGAAGCTAAGGTGCCTTCTTCTTACCAAAACGGGCTAGATCCCGCCAAACTTTCATCAAGTACCTGAAGCTCAAAGGAAGGCCATATTCACCTGAACCTGTGGAGTAGTTCCTGTGGAGATCATCAAGGCACACCTCCTCATAAGGTCGTCCCGAAATGGGAAGCCCCGAAATTCTGTAAAAGCTCCATAAATCCAGGGCGGTTTCACCCTCTGCTGTAGCAAACGTGTTAAATCGACGGTTGAATCTCTCCGCCAATGCCTGTAGAAGCCCACTGTAGCAAGGATAGCGGTATAAAGCGGCAGTCACAGCATGACGAATGCCTACAAGCTCCAGTAGCCGACTGTAATGATGAAGGACGCCCATGAGCCATTCTGTGGCCCCCAAATGAAATTTGTGGGAAGGAATAACTGCCCATTTACCATACCAACTGGGCACAGAACCACACATGATTTTGTCCAGAAGACAAAGTTTATCATACCCCTCTGAGGCAAATCGGGTGCCGGATGGAGACAAGAAGAGACCTGAACAAGAATCTGATATTGCCCGGTGTTTTCCACCCAAATCCCAAGCAGCAGCTGAGAAGGTCCGGTCCTGAACTGGACATCCAGTCTCGGAACTAAAAAAGCCTAGCTGAGTAACGGCAGGAAACTGAACCCGGCAAACAAGGCCCATCGGGAAACTGGGAAAAGAAGCTCCACAACAGCCAAGCAAGCTATCACGACCCACAAGAATGGCTCTTTCGAGCTGAACGCGCTCTGCAGTCAAGGAACTGTCGCCATCATCCATCCCCTCAGGAATGAAGTTTTGGATAAAGGGAAATAAAAACTCATCCAAAGGGTAGTGCCTCGGGTAACCCTTGGGACGCTCATATCTGTAACGGACACAGCCGCCATGTCTGGAAATCAAAGATAAATCAACCATGCCATCGCCTGGATCTCCCTCGGGTAAAGGGCTCGGAGCAACGATGCTCAGCCCCCTGTCAAGTGAAAAAAGGGTATCTGCTGTAACCCGTGGCAACCCCAAAGGCGACATCAATCTCGAGGAAGCAATAGGGGCAGCACGCCCATCCTGACTCCGAGACCCGCGAACTTGGCCTCTCCTAGATCGAGGCATGTTGAATAGCCTGCAAAAGAAAAGAACCAAAAAGAAAAGAAGAAGAAGATAGCACGATGTTAGTTTGATATGGAAATATCAAATGGAAGTGCAGAAAAAAAAAGAAGAGAGAGAAAAAAAAACAATATCATAATGTCAGTTTGCTATAGGCAATATCAAATGGAAGTATGAACGAAAAAAAAAGAGAAGAGAAAAGAAAACAAAAAGAGAGGGAAACAAAGAAGAAAAGAAGAAAGAGGAGACGGCACGGGTCGCCCGCCTCTGCCTCCGGCCTCGACGGACCACCCGTGGGGGGCATTTGTTGAAACCCAAAAATATTATTTAAGTTCTTTTGAAAAGAGTTCTTGAAATAAGGAAAATACAGCGGGTTGTCGTTAAACGGCCTTAAAATGACAAGAGTCCCCTTCGCCGTCAATCCCTCCGACAACCCGGCAAGATATATATATTGGGGATTTCTATTGTTTACGCGCATATACGTGCGTTGAAAGGTCTTGATAAAAATATTTTCGGCCTATAAATTTGTGTGGGAATCATTCCGCAAAAAGACAATTATTTTTCCGGATGTCCGGATGGTCAACCTGGATGCACCGGGACCAAGAAGAAAGTACAGTCCACCACTCGGCCGTACTGAGGTGAAAAGTAAATTTTTTTAATCCCCGGGGATCCTTTTATAGCCATGGTGGGGACCAAACCCCCTCCACCCCTTTCTCTCTTTTGACCGCACGCGGAAGAAGGCTGGAAAGAGAGGGGGCCGCGGCTGCCGGAACCGGAGGAAGACCCCCTCCGGTCTTGTACCGGAGGGGGGGGTATTCCCGCGCCTGCCAGCCCCGGAGGGGGGGCTCCGCTGCGGCCGGACCCGGAGGGAACCCCCTCCGGTCTTGTACCGGAGGGGGGGGGGTGTTCCCGCACCTGCCAGCCCCGGAGGGGGGCCCCGCTGCGGCCGGACCCGGAGGGAACCCCCTCCGGTCTTGTACCGGAGGGGGGGGTGTGTGCCCGCGCCTGCCAGCCCCGGAGGGGGGCCCCGCTGCGGCCGGACCCGGAGGGAACCCCCTCCGGTCTTGTACCGGAGGGGGGGGGGTGTGTGCCCGCGCCTGCCAGCCCCGGAGGGGGGCTCCGCTGCGGCCGGACCCGGAGGGAACCCCCTCCGGTCTTGTACCGGAGGGGGGGTTGTTTTCCCGCGGCTGCGGACCCGGAGGGAACCCCCTCCGGTCTTGTACCGGAGGGGGGGGGGGGGTTTTCCCTGTTGCTACCCACCGGAGGGGGGGTTCCCGCGGCTGCAACCCACCGGAGGGGGTTCTCCCCTCTCCGTCCAATCAAAAGAAAAGGGGGAGAAGAAGAGTGTAAAAAAAAAAAAAAAAACTGAAGCAAGGGAAGAGGAGAAGTTACCTTGGCCTTTGGTATTCCACCGGAGGAACTCCAAGAGATTTTTTACCACCCCCTCCGCCACTTGTGGAATCTACTATAAAAAGGAGGCTACTCCAAGGAGCAAAGGACAACAACAAGAAGAGAAGACCGGGAGAGAAAAAGAGAGAAGAGAGTAAGACAAAGACTTGGAGAGCTTTTCTAAGGCCCAAGTCAAAAGAGAAAAGCAAGAGGAAGGGTGCGCCCCTTTCCTTCTTACTATGATACCATGGATTTTGTATTTGACATAAATACCCCTTCATATATAAATCATGTACATTTGGCATAAATACCCCTTCATATATAAAGGGGGCTTCATGATGTTATACTATGACAATAAAATAATTAAGTGAGCATGAAAACTATGGTTGTCATGGCCCTTGTCAAAATTATACAAAGGTCCCTCTTGGCGTAAAATTACACCATTGACCCGAAAGTTCTTAAAATTGTGCATGTATATACGGAATCAAATGGGAAAAGGATCTCCAACAATTATTCTTGTCATGGAGAAATCTCTTTTGGGCTATAATAATAAAAAATAAACATACAAAGCCTTGCAAATGGTATCCTCCAAAGCTCTTTAAATATAATCACGCTTATGTTCGTAAAAACAAATTGAAAGTCGCGGAATATAATTCATCGGGATCATAAAAAGTTACATGAAATTCGAAGCGACATATTCCCTTTCGAACATGAAAAGGCGAGGCCACATGAGAGAATAACAAAAAGGTCATAATCAAAAAATCCCGCTCCGAAGGAAACTAAAAGGGCCTTTCTTTTCGTCAAGGGTAGCAAAAGATCTTTAGCAGTTTAATCAAGGGTATTCGGACTCGTCCGATGTAAATTAACACCGACTTCGGTCGGTGGGGATAAGTCTTGTACCCGAATCCTAAATCGTCTGATAAATTTAAAAAAAGGCGCGGAATTCATATATATATGCCAAATATACGCATATCCATCCAGCGAAATCGGATGTTTCAAAAATATATAATTCCGCGTGTAAACAACCGGCGAAGGGAAGGAGTGGCGTACCGCTGAAGATTGACGGGGAGCGTGCCGCTGAGGGCAGAAAGGGCGTGCCGCTGGGGGTTGAAAGAGACATGGGGATGGCCTGTGCCGCTAAGGGCCAATGAGGGCGTGCCGCTGAAAGTTAAAGGGGAGCGTACCGCTGAGGGCAGAAAGGGCGTGCCGCTGAAGGCCAATGGGGCGTGGTTGTAGAGGCCCGATCAATTTTGGATCATTTGTTTTAAGGCTTTTCTTTTCTTCTTATCTTAATTTTCGTGTAGTTTTATATAAAACTCTTCCCTTGTTCTGTTTTGTTCGGTTCGGTCTCTTTTCTTGCGGGTCGGACGTTCGGGCTGCCGGATGGTTGATTAGTTCGGTTCAATTCTCGTTATGATGCCGGCAGTGGTTTGATGAGTTGGAAGGTTTCATTAATTATACTGTTCGTTCGTTGACTCCTTTTGCCTCTTTTAATCGTTTATTAATTTCTCACAAAAATTCGGCAACATCTCCCCTTGACCCGGGGCGTAAGGGAGATAAAGGGAACGCGCCCACATGGAGTGGCGGAACCCGACAACTGGAGGTGGGCCCCCGGGGGGGGCAACACCTTTATAGAACCTCGGAAAACGTGAAGGAAAGGCCCCGGGGACGAGGCCAAAAAGGGGACTGTTGAGGGAATGAAGGGTGTGTCGCTGAAGGCCATAGGGGTAGCGTACCGCTGAAGGCCATAAGGGTAGCGTACCGCTGAAGGCCATAGGGGTAGCGTGCCGCTGAAGGCCAATCTAGGCGTACCGCTGAGGGCCAAGGGCTGCAAGTGTGCCGGCCAATGGCTAATTGGGCGTGCCGGCCAAGTGTCGGAAAGGTGCATCGCTGGAGGGGCCAAGTAGAGTGTGTAAGCAAACTGGGGGACCTTAGAAGCCGCTCAAAAAAAAAAAGAGAGGGGGATTCAAGGCCGGGGGTTGGCCACTTGGTTACTGGGTATTCGGAGAGAGGGTAAGGGTCTTCCCCCTCCCCTAGGCCAGTGAGCACAACGGAAGGCCATGTAGGGGCTTGAAGGATTCATGAGGCCAAAGCTCACAGGAGAAATTATATCGGTATGAAGACCCCAAAAACACCGGAGAAATGGGGAGACGGAGGGAAAACGAACAATCCCATAAAAAGACCGTGAGAGCTAGCGCAAGCCAATAAAACTCATAGAGAAACCCAAAGAGGGTGACTTTCATTGATGGGGCGCCAAAGGCCAAAGCCCTATACGCACATTATAGAGGAAGTGCCCGAGACGAGGCCGTGGACAAAGGAAAAGAGAAACTCAAAACAAAGAACAGGAGGAGGAATGGAATACGAAAGGGGAAAAAAACATTGGGGCCCAAAAGCCCTGGCCACTGTCCCTAACCCTCCACCCCATTACATTGAACTCTCTCCCTCTCCCCTTACTCTTGCTCTTCTCTTCCGGTGGCCGTCCGAGGAGGCTATCCTGGAGCTCTTCTTCTTCTATCCTCTCTTCTCTTCTCTTCCTCTGCCTCTTCTTTGTGTATGTCTCCTGCCGTCTGAGCCTCTCCCTCTCTGTGTGTCCCTTTCTCTGTTGAAGCGGAGGGTCTTTTATACCTCCAACAGCCGAAGCCCTCCAGCCCGACCGTTGAAGGCGGGAAGTGGCCTTGTGATGATGGCATTTGACCTGTCCCGTCCTGGGTCGTCAGGGGGTAGCTCACGTGGCCCAATGAACGGTTGCCACCTCAGACGGCTCACTGCGTGCCAAGGAAGCGTAGGGCATGGGCTGCACGTCGTCTTGCCGTTGAAAAGCTTCACGCTGTGCCGCTGGAGCCTCTGAGGGCGTGCCGCTAGGGAGCCCAAAAGGCTTGCCGCTGAAGCCTCTGGAGGCTGTGCCGCTGGAGGACTTCAAATGGGCGTGCCGCTGGAGGGCTTCAAATGGGCGTGCCACTGGGGAGCCCAAAAGGCTTGCCGCTGAAGCCTCTGGAGGCTGTGCCGCTGAAGGACTTCAGGGCGTATCGCTGAAGACCCCCTTTGGGGTGCACCGCTGAACCCTAAACGGGGTGTGCCGCTGAATAGCCCAGTGGGCGTGCCGCTGAAGACCCATGGGGGTGTGCCGTTGAAGGACCCCCTTGGGGGTGTACCGCTGAAGGCCCCCCCAGGGGCGTGCCGTTGAAGGCCCCCCAGGGGGTGTGCCGTTGAAGGGCCCATTGGGCCGTGCCGCTGAGGGGCCAGATGGGCAATGTTGAGCCCACTGTGAGCACGAACTGCGGCCCGTTTGATTTTCTTTGGGGCCCATGGGCCGCGGGGCCTTTTGTGCTTGATTTTCTCCGGGGCTTCTTCACTCGGCGCCGTTGTTGATGCGAGGCCGAGCAGGATATCCAGGTATGCATTTTTTGGTGTCCACAGTGTGTGGTGCAATAATTGGTTCTGGAAGGACCGGCAGATGAGGCGGAATCACAACAGGAGAAGGCAGAGGCAC
Source organism: Amorphophallus konjac (assembly GCA_022559845.1). Lineage (NCBI taxonomy): Eukaryota > Viridiplantae > Streptophyta > Magnoliopsida > Alismatales > Araceae > Amorphophallus > Amorphophallus konjac. The sequence goes on from CM040126.1 coordinate 456,617,332, forward strand.
AGCAGAATCAGAAACCAGTACTCTATGGACCACCTTTTGTGCTAATTGATCTACTCTTGTAGACAAATCCATAGTGGACAACGATACTGCTTGTTGTACCGTCTGTTGAAGAGATTGCTGGAGAAGCCTCAATTAGTCCGGCGTCATGGATCTGGAAGAGGTGGAAGCGGCCAAAGAGGGCTCAGACACCAATTTGTTAGGATCGACCGGTTCTAACCTCAGACTCTCTTCAAGAACGGAAGATCTGTCGGAGTCGACAGCGATTTGAGCAGCCTTCTTCCTTCCAGAGACGGCTGGTGTAGGAGGAACCGCACCATGAACGCCCTGCGAAGAGGAGGGAAAGGGAGCAGAGGGAAAGAGAACCACAGCAAAAGGGAGTACAAATCTGGGAACAGGAGCAGAGGGAAGAGGGAAAGGGGATCTGGAGATCAGAGAAGACATGGCGGAAGGGGAGATCAGATTTCTGTAGAAAGCAAATGGCAACAACAATTGTTCTCTTCTTGATTCTTGTTACAGAGCCGGATCTACAGAGCCTATTTATAGAATCGACCCTAGCCCAAATGACATCAAAATTCACCATAAATTCCCCCCAAATCCCAATGACAATTAATACATGATTTCCCTTTTCACATATCGACTATCCAACAGTCTTTGCCTATCGTTGTCTTCATGTATCAGCCATCACAATATCACACGGCTATCGTCTTCACCTATCACAATCGACTAAATATAGATGGAGCTATCTCACTCTCCCGCATCGACTATGTTGACGGAGCTAACTCCCGGGGCTATGTTAGTCGATATCCCAACCTTCAAGAGCGGCTATCATATGCACATATCATCGCCTATCTTTACACATCGACTATCACAACGCCTATCGTTGTCTTCTTCACGTATCACGAGGGCATGAAAGTATCTATATGGATGGGGAAACTCACATGCAATCCCCAGCAAAGGAACCTGACGGGTACATGCCAGACCTAGCGAGCGCACTGTCGCTGAATCCATAAACCCGCTGCCGTCTGGGATCATGCTCAGTTCCCCACACAAACACGAGCTATGTTTGATCAAATAACATACAGATCAAAGACCGAACCCATAAATTTAGACAATTAGCAGACATCCTCCTGAGCGACGCAGCTATGCTCGACGAAATGACGAAGAAAGTGTACACAAAAACCACTCCCGAAAAAGCACCATCAAAAACATGAAGATCGGCGAGACAGAAAAGGCAACGAGAAACCGAAGCAAGAACCGGCGGAGTGCAGCCACGAACAGCTGTGGGAAAAAAAGGAAGAAAGGAATAAAATCTCAAAGCCCCGGAGGTCGAGTACCTCGTCGTGGAACTCTGGAGGGAGCCCAGCCTCTATACTGGCGTCCTCTACTTTGTTATTCCCCGACAATGACGCAGCTGCGAGGAACAGACAGACCGAGCTGCTTAGTTACAACGAGAGTAGGTGATACGCAAGGACAGGAGAACGCAGGGGAAGATGGAGGAGAGAGCGGGGGACCTGCTCGGAGACGAGGGATCCCTTTGGAAAGGCGTGGTGTGGGGAAGAGCAGGGGCCTTCTGCCGCGCGGTGGTCGGCTGGATGCAGGCGGCGGTGGCGGTGGCGATGGCGGGAAGGGTTGGAGGCAGAGCGGCTGCAACGGAGCTCCCGCCCACATAGCGGACGGCGAGATGGCAGCGGGTACTGGCAGTGGCGTGGCAGGGGCCGCAGATGCCGCTTCGAAACATTGAAGTCATGGTCTTGTGTGCGACGATAAAATGATGGTTCCGGTCAAGACCAGACCGATTGTCGGATCTTCTCTGGACCGGCGGACTCGAACCTCCGGACTAAAACGGGTTCGGATTACTAAGACACATAACTGTTCTTGTAATTGACTAATTTGATGGAGTTCAAAGTAATAGGATCTTAAACAATGTTAATTCCATACATACCTTCCTTAAATATAAAATACCAAAATTATTATTCTTAGTTATCGAATATCATGTATAGTATCCTTAATTCGTTATTAACCACTTTAAAACTACTACTAAATGACAAAAATGGGTTGAATGTTGGGAATATTTGCATCATTTAGCAACATTTTATGAAAATATTGGTTAACAATGATGGCATATACTTGATAATTAAGGATGGTAATTTTTATATTTTTATGTGTACAGAGGGTATATATGAAACTGTTTTTTATAAGTAATTGAATTGAATTAATGAAAAAAAAATATCTATATAACTAGACAATGCTCGAATAGGCCCGAGCTATTTACCTATGAGCATATCAATGGCCAACTGTGACCGCATAATCCGTGGACTATAATTCTTGGATAATATCTCATACATGTCTCAAAATTCAAAAACAAAGGGCCATGATCGCACAAGTCATAGACTATGACTCTAGAAGGATCTCTTGTATCACGAAAGTCATGGACGAAGGAGGATCAAGATAAAATAAGTGAAGACAATAGTAGGATATAGAAATGAATTCTAAGGATAAACCTAATGAGAATTTTTAACAATCTTGTATATTGTTTAGCCGCCAAGTGGAAAGTTGAACATAACCTACTGTGTACTCTATTAGATGGACCTTCATTCTTATAGTTATCTTTGAAAGTACTCATATGGGATGTTAGGTATAGATAAATCTCATAAATGTCATGTTCAAAGTAACATAATTCGTACATCATCGCAATAATAGAAGTAATCTTAGTAGAAAACGAGCATAGAGCATGGCACGTCAAAGTAATAAAGAAGATCTGGCCAGAGTTTAACCATATAAAAAAAATGCAATGTCATATCCTAATGAGGAATCTATAAAGAATCTTTGCCTCTCTTATGGTGAACTACCTATGCCCCTACTTGGATTCCATGCAATGTCTATGGTCTGCGAGTATATGGAGAAGAAGGTGCACTTGTTGCCCCTTTCTCTCAAAACATATGACACAACGTTCCTTCCAAATCCACCAAACCGTGCTTATGAGGGCAACCTTAGCCAATTGAGTGAGAACCTTGTTAGTGTTGAAGCAATGTCTCAAGACCTCTAACTCCTGAGTGATGGTGGTTGTAAGCTCTCTGGTAAAATGATATCTAGTCAACTTGCTTCCAAACCCATTTTGTGTAAGAGCAATCAAAGAAGAGATGATCTATATTTTCCTCTACCTCATGACAAAGAACATGTATACTGCCAAGCAGATGCCTTTCTTCTTTAACTTCTCCATGGTGGGAAGACACTTTAGGTAAGCATGTCATGTGCATAGCGAGAATTTTTGGGAGGTAGGCCTATCCAAAATCCAATCATGAGCCCCCAAGTTTTGGTGTTTATCTCTGAGTTGTTCCCTGTAATATCTCGGACCTTTCGGATCCTTTTTTGTGGGTCATAGATCTGGTTTTCGGAGCGTCCGACTCTATTGTGTCTGAAATTTCGTTTCGGACATCTTTCATGTTCGGATCGGCGCGATCCGGAGTTGTTTCGGAGGCCCGGAGGCGTTCCGCGGCTTTTCCGTGTGTGTTTTCTGATTTCCGGTGTGTGTTTTGACTTTTTCTTCGGAAGCTCGTTGCGGGTGGACCGGGCCGTTCACCTAGGCACGAGTGGTACCGTTGCGACCGGTGCGTTCCGAGGATTCCGGAAACGTATTTTTCTATTTTTTGGTATTTTTTCAAAAAATCGGATTTTCTATATATTCCTATTCTTTTTCTTTTTCCCTTTCTCTTTCTTCTTCTTCTTCTTCTTCCTCCTTCCTTCCCCAACCGTGGCCGCCCTCTCTCTCTCTCTCCCGTTCAAGCGCGGCGACCTCCGTTCCGGCTGCAGACGGCGGCGGTGCGACGCGGCAAGGACGTGGGTGACGTCGAGACGATCGTGCGGGCGTGCGGCAAGCGTGGGAAGCGTGGGGAGGCGGGGTTTCTAAAAGCGTTCTTCGCGATTCGTGGACGATCCGGCGGAGCATTCGCTCCATTGAGGTAGGGTGACGATCCTCTATCTCCGTGCTTTCCTTACCCGTGATTTCTAGGCCGGCGGGGAGCCGAGAGGGGTTCGTTTGAGCTCGGGACGGAAAATTCATGCTTCGGGGTTTGAGCGCCGATCTAGAGTTTTACCCTGCCATTTGGAGTTTTGGGGGCATCATTCGGTACTCTAGGGCGTGGGGACGAGTTCCCCCTTTGTTTCCCCATCACCGGGGGGTGATTGGGGGCGTGGAATGGTGTTTTCGGCCATTTCCCGCCGTTCTCGGTTTTCCGAGGTGATCGCGGTCCACCAGTGACCGTTTTCACTGGTCGCGGTCAGTCGGGGACCACTTTCATCAGATTTTAAACCGTTAGGCCTTAAAGTGTCGGTGGGCGGACGTGGTCTCGCGACAGACCGCGACTGTTGGTCACGGTCTGGGGGCGACCGCTTTCACCGTGGGGACCGGCACGGGCCCCGAGATGTTTGACCATTGCACGCTAGTCGCGATCTCCAGGAGACCGCTACTGTATGAACACGGTCACGAGGTGACCGCGTTCATCTTTTCATGATGGGATGGTCGCGGTCCCAGGAGGACCGCGACTGTGTGGTTGCGGTCCTGAGCAGACCGCTACCACAGGAGGCAGTCCTCCGGTGACCGCGTCTCCCATCCCTTGCCGATTCGAGTCCCGGATGAGCGAGTCTCGATCCCTGTGCTGACCCGTGGTCTGACTGATGTTGGGCATCATGTGGGGGCCACACGTGAGGGTGCCGTGGGGTCCCGGGAGGTGGTGATTTCGGCTTGTGTCACCGTGCGTCGGTGTTGGTACAAGGAGCATTCCGCGTACCTGCGATTGTGACGTTGTTTTCTGTTGACTTGAGAGTCTACTCCTTTAGTGACCCTCCACTAGTCGTAGCCTACCAGTACGCGGTACCGGTCGCACCAGGGAGTGGTGTACGGGCTTACCCTTAGAGGCGATTTGTGGACCGATTACAGTCGGGCCCCACGTCTTGCAGCCAGAGTCCGGCTGAGGGGAAAACCGGTCAGAGGGCCAGACCAGGGACGCGCGATCTATGTGTGCACACGTGGTTGGGGGCGGGTGGACGCACGTCGACGGGCGTGACCCCAGATAGTCACTTGTTTGTGGTTACTTGTACGGTGTTCGTGCCTTTGGTAGGAGCTACCACGTCAGGCGGTTCACCTGCGGCGCGGTGTAAGACGTCAGGAGACGCTACCGGCTGTGCTTCTAGTGTGAGATACTCCTATCGAGTACGGAGTGACAGACTGTCAGTCGTGTGTTTCCGACCTTCGGGTTTTGTCGGGTCGACCGTTGAGCTTCGGTAGTCTCACCGTGGCACGTGTGCCGGTTTACGTGCCGTAGGGTCTTTGTTGTGTAGAGTACAGGGCTTTCCTTTCCGAGGTACTCTTCTACCGCTAGTGTAGTGGTTTCTCGTTTTACGAGGTAGGGTTCTAGTGATCCCTACTGAGTCTTGTTCCGAGACTCATTCCCTGCGTGTTTTCACCGTGTTTCAGGTGAGGCGCCACCCCAGGGGAGCGCGTCTGGGGTGCAGCGAGGTGCGGGTGTCCAGAGGTAGTGCCAGAGGTCAGAGCAGGGGTATGCCCCGTGTAGCTGTACTTTCTTTTCTTGTCTCTGTACTAGTTGTAGACTACTACTGTTGTTATTTTGTGGACCATGGAAAATGCTAATTTATTTCATGGTTGATATTATAACTGTTTAATTTCTGTAATTACTTGTGATATTTGTGTAGTTTCCACACCATCCTTTTAACCCTTCCGAGTCTTCGGACTCGTGGGTGACGGTGCGAGTCTCGGGTTATCGGGTTATCGAGGCGCGGACTAAGACGTCAGTGGACGCATTCGGCCTTGCTTCTAGTGGGAGGTACTCCTGTCGAGTTCGGAGTGACAGGCTGTCAGTCTCTGTGACTTTGACCTTCAGGTTTTGGTCGTGTTGACCGTTGAGTTCCGGTTGTCTCGCCGTGGCGCGGGTGTCGATTTTTGTGCCGTGAGAATGGTACTAGTAGCTTTACCGAGGTTGCATCTTGTCGGTGCGGTGCCCGCGACCAGGTGGTCGGGGTTGCACCTTGGACAGCGTGTCCAGGTTGGTCGTGTCCTGGGAGACAGGCCTCTACGGCGCGGTTGCCGTGGGTTTTTACTTCGGTAGGTGGTACTAGTGTGGTTCGGTAGCCTCAACTGTGAGATCGGGGTGTGCTTTCTGGTACAGTAGGAGTAGTTGTAGTGCCGAGTTTCGACTGGCCACCGGGTTCACTGTTCCCGATGTTACTGTTGCTCTCGTAGTTACAGCTTTCTGTGCCGCCGTTATTTCCGGGTGGGGTTCCGCAGGATCCCTGCTGAGTCTCTGTTTTGGAGACTCATTCCCTGCTTTTCAGGTGTGGCGGTTCTTCCTCGAGGTTCGAGGGTGCTGTTCGGAGGTTCTCAGTTGCCAGCTCGCCGGGTCGAGTGTTCACTTGGCATGTGGTACGTTTTACTGCTTTAGACTGTACTTTCTATTGGACTGGACTCTGTTGTAGCTATAGTTGTTTATTTATTTCTGTTAATTGTTGCATTATCATGCTTTATTTCCTATTTCATTGTGCCTCCACACTCCTTTTAGCCCTTCCGAATCCTCCCGGCTCGTGGGCGGCGGTTCGAGTCTCGAGTTATCAGATCTTCCCGGTAATCGGATTCTTGGGTCTTTACATTTTTAGACTTGAGACATCTCCAAACTCATGCAAGATGCTAGAAAATTTGTGGACCGAAGAAATGCCATATTGTAAGAAAATAATAAGATCATCTGCAAAGATAATATAGGAGACTGAAACAACACTCACACAAGAAACTTTGATATCTCCTCTGGCAACAACACCTTCCAAAATATATGTTAAGCCTTCCATGACAATGGTAAAAAGACAAGGAGATAAGGGGTCTCCTCGTCTAATATCATTTGTGCTATCAAAAATATTATAGGAGAGTCGTTAAAAAATGATGGAGAATCTCATGGCTTCAAGACAATTATGAATCCAGTAAATTCACTCTTATGTGAAAGCCCATCTCATGCAACATATAATAAATTAATTTTTTATTGACTGCATCAAAAGCTTTCTAGAGGTCAACTTTGAGATAAATTATTTTCCCTTTAGAGGAGTGGGTGTCCCTGACCATATCATTAGCAAGTAGGATGTTGTGATACATACTCCTATCCTTTATGAGCACTGCCTCATTTTTATTGATGAACTTAGTCTTCACTTTATATAATCTATCAGGCAAGATCTTAGAGATGATCTTATAAGCAAAATTATAAAGGGAGATAGACCTATACTAATATAGGGCATGTACACCTTTAGACTTGGGAATCAAGGAGAGAAAAGTGCAATCCATATGATTGAGTAGTCTATCCATGCTGAAAAAGTATTGGACATCTCTAATTATATCTTCTCTTCCAATTGACCAAGTTTTCTGATAGAAGTCCACAAGAAATTCATGAGCACCTGGACTTTTGTTTAGTGGAGAATGGAAGACTACATACTTAATCTCCTCCTCATTCCCTGGGGCATTCAGTATTGGCACATCTTCATCAATTTTAGTTCTAGTGGTCAAGTGCACTGCTCCCTCACCTGGTTGGGGAGGGTGTGGACGCACTAAAATTCGCTTATTACGTAGTTCGTTTATTTAGGTGCGTGGGCGTGCTAGTCACAAAGTGACGATTTATTCAGGCTCCGAAGAGCCCATGGTGCGCTCGATCTGACTCAGTCAGGCGATTGTGTAGTTCGGGTCGGGACTGAGACCCGTTGTGCCATGAAGGTCACAACGCCATTTACATCCCCTCGAGAGGGGAATACCCTTGATTAATTGCCAGAAATAAGGGCTCCACGGTCAAAAGAAATACTAATTAATGCAGGAAGAAAAAGGTAGTCGGGCCACGCGGTGAGCCCGGGGTGATGGCGTGAATACGCGGGTCATGTCGGTCGTCGATGGACCATTCCATGTTTGGACGAAAGTTCATGCGAAAAACGAGACGGTAACGGGGGAACAACTCGTACAAATATCTGCCAGGGTATGGCAATTTCAATACAGGGGGAAGGTGGGATACCAACGGGAGGAGGGAGCCCTGATGAGATATTGGCCCGAGGTAGGGCCGGGCGGTCACCATGACGAGGGAGATGATTCCCGAGGATGATGCTCGGCTTACGAGGGCGTCATTAATATTCCCGGACTCGAAATCCGAAAGGGGAGATGAAGACCATGTCGTTATGTTCGTGAGTTGCCTTGAGTGGCAGGGGTCGTTACCGCTCCTTTGTTTGTGTTACTCCCTTTTATCTCGTTATTATTGTTATCACCCGTTATCCCTTTTTATTACAGTTTTTTTGTACTTATATATTCATTAGAGGGATGATGGGGTGTACCGCTGGAAGAGTTGGAGGAGTGCACCGCTAGAGGGGCAAAGGGGAGCGTACCGCTGGAGCACTGGGAGTGTACCGCTGGAAGGGCTGGAGGAGTACACCGCTAGAGGGCCAAGGGGAGCATACCGCTGGGGCACTGGGAGTGTACCGTTGGAAGGGCTGGAGGAGTGCACCGCTAGAGGGCAAAGGGGAGCGTACCGCTGGAGGAGAGAAGGTGTGCCGTTGGCGGGTGGAGGCTAGGGTGCACCGCTGAGGGAAGTGGATTAGGGGCACCGCTGGAGGGTGAAGACTAAAGTGTATCGCTGGAGGAGATGGGCCAGGGTGTACCGCTGGAGGGTTGAAGGGTGTACCGCTAGAGGGTTGAAGGGTGTAACGCTGGAGAGTTTGAGGGGTAGGGGGAGTTCAGAAGAAGTCCTCTCATTTATGCAGGTCTGATGGGAGACTTCAGAGGATCAACTTTCGGTTTTGTTATGTGATTCAGCCCCAATTCACACCCCATAGTGCAGCCCTTCGGATCTTGCTCAGTTCAATTCCTCGAATCTTGCATAGTCCTTTTAATTGATTAAAATGTCTCATTGTTGCTTAGTCCATCTATTTGCTGCTTCTTTTCATCTTTTAAATTTGTTGTTATTCCTGACAAAAATTCGGCAGCACCTCCCTTTGACCCGGGAGGTAAAGGAATAACAAGGAACATGCCCACAGGGAGTGGCATGAACCAACAATTGAGGGGGGGGGGGGTGCCTGAGCAGCTGCCTTTAGGGAAACTTCGGAAATCTCAGAGAAAATATCGAACGAGGAACCAGTAGACTGATGCAAGCTATGAGTACACCTGGGAAGTGATAATCAATGTGTGCCGCTAAGGCAGCCCAAGGGTGAGGGTGTGACGCTGGGCAATCAAGGGGCAAGAGCGTGCCGCTGGGTAAACCCAAGGGAGTGTGCCGCCAGGCAGTCCATGGCAAAGGTGTGCCGCTGGGCAGTTCAAAAGAAGGGTGTACCGCCAAGCGGACGCAGGGGCAATGTGCCCCCGAAAGAGTTGGACAGTGTGGTGACGAGGGGTCTGAGAGGGTGTGTGAGCACCGTGGACTTCGAAGGAAAGGGAGGGGAACCCCCCCCCCCCCCCCCCCCCCCCCCGGCTGGTAGGTGGATGATACACACCAAGTAGAGGTCCACAAAAAGAAAACTTCGACGGGCTGCAAAGGGTGGAAGAAGGGGGGAGACTGCATTGCAGAGTGTCACCGAGAAGAGGGAGAGATTAGCCTTGCCTTGTCAAGCCAAGAGCTGAACCTCTCAATCAAGCAGACCCATGCCATGGGAGGGGAGATCAAGCAAGGAGTTAGGGAACCGGAGACGGACGCCAAACTCACAGACCAGCAGGAAGAAGGAAACTACGAATACACCAAACGAAGGCAAGATCAAACGGTGTTTTATTCATGACAAACTCAAAATCACAAAGGGTCATGGCCAGAAGACCAAATGTAACCCAGTACATCTAAGCGAACAAAAAAAAGGAAAAGACACAAGGGGAAAAAGAAAGAAAACTCGGGGGAGAGGGACAGGATGAGGAAGGGTGATCGTGCCCTTCACTACCAACCTTCCCTCTCCACCCTACAGCACACCCTCTCTTTTTCCCTCTCCTTCTTCTCTTTTACCTTCTTCTTCTCTTCTCCTTCTTCTCTGGAGCTCTCTTCGAACGGGCGTCTTCTCTTCTTTCTCTCTGTGTCTCCTCCTTCTCTTTCTCTTCGTGAGGCTTTTTATACGCGGGCCGTTGACGAGGGAGCCTCATGATGGCACTGCCATCCGAGGTTGACTTCGGTATCTTCCTCGTCAGGTGAAGATCTGCCCTCCTCCAGCCAGAAGGTGACACGGAGACAGGCGCTAGCTGGCTTTGAAGTGGCTAGACTGCGCGCCAATGGGTCTGCCTATTGACCGTTGTATCTTCTGTCGGTGCGTGCCATCGGGAGGCTTTCAGCGCTGTGCCGCTGGAGAAGAGGTGCGGGCGTTGAGGGCAGAACGCCCGTGCCGCTGGGAAGCCTGAGGCCGTGCCGCTGGCGGTCAGACTTGGTAAATGAGTGTGTAGACTTCGTGTGCATGAACTCTGTACAGACTTTATACCGTGCGCATGCATGAGCCTGTACAGACTTGCCACATGAGTGTATAGACTTTACGTCTGAAGCAGCCAGCCAATGTACAGACTTTGAGTTTGGATGTATAGACTTTGCGTTCGAAGCAGCCAGCCAATGTACAGACTTGGAGTTTGGATGTATAGACTTTGCATCCGAAGCAGCCAGCCAATGTACATACTTGGAGCTTGGATGTATAGACTTTGCGTCCAAAGCAGCCAGCCAATGTACAGACTTGGAGCTTGGATGTATAGACTTTGCGTCCGAAGCAGCCAGCCAATGTACAGACTTAGAGCTTGGATGTATATACTTTGCGTCCAAAGCAGCCAACCAATGTACAGACTTGGAGCTTGGATGTATAGACTTTACGTCTGAAGTAGCCAGCCAATGTACAGACTTGGAGCTTGGATGTATAGACTCTGAGTCCGTAGCAGCCAGCCAATGTACAGATTTGGAGTTTGGATGTATAGACTTTGCGTCCGAAGCAGCCAGCCAATGTACAGACTTGGAGCTTGGATGTATAGACTTTGCGTCCGAAGCAGCTAGCCAATGTACAGACTTGGTCTAAAAGTGCATAGACTTGAGCTGACGGATGTATAGACTTGGTGTGCAACCTTGACAGAAACCCTGAATGAAGCGTGCCGCCGAAGGGCCAAATGGCCGTGCCGCTGAAGGGCTAAAGGGCCGTGCCGCTAGGAGCTTGAGGTCGTGCCGCTGAAGGGCCTCAGGCCCGTGCCGCTGGAGGCACCAAAGGTGCCGTTTTGACAGGGGCCTTTGCTTTTGCTTCAGGAACTTGAAGCCGTGCATTCTTTGGGATATTTTTTCACCGTTGGGGGCCCGAGGGAGGGTCCGTAGCAGTGTGTCAATTCAGGAGGACATCCAGTGACTTCTCGGTCTCTTAATGCACCCGTGCAAATGCGGGGATTTGTCGGGCGGTAGTTTCTTCCCGGAGCCTCGGATGGCCAGTCTCTTCGGGTCTTCTTCCTTTGACTTTGACATTAATGCGGGGCTCGGCGGGACATATGGACGTGCAATTTTATACGTCCACAAATGCCCCCCACCCGAGGGCAGCGCGGGCGAAGGATGAGCCAGACGGTGCCCGCGGGTGTGTCTGGGGAATTAACGTACATTATTGGACGTACGTTCATAAGACGTGTGATGCGGATATCGTTATCTCTATTGTACATTTATTGTATCACCATTATATATGTGTTATGTTATTATTATTATTATTATATATATATATACATGTGTATTTATTCTTCCTTTTTCTATTCTCCTTTTTTTCTTCTCTCTCTTTTTTTTCTCTTCTTATTTCTCTTCCTCTTTTTTCTTCTTCTCATTTTCTCTTTTTTTTATTCCCTCCTTTTCTTTTTTTCTTCTCTCTCTTCCTTTTTCCTGTATCTTTTTTCTTCTCATTTTTCTTTTCTCCCCTTTTTTATTCCCCCTTTCGTTCGTTAGTTCCCCTTTTTTTTCTCCTTTTCTTCTTTTTTTTCTCCTTTTTTTAGACGGCTATAAAAGGGGGAGGGGGAGTTCGAAACTCCCCCCCTTTACTTCTCTTTTCAAACTCTCTCTCTCCCTCTCTCTCCCTTTGCCTCTTCGGTCACCACCGCCACCGTCGCTCCCCCTTCCTCTTCTTCTCTCTTCTCTGTCGCCACCGCCGCTCGCCGTCGTCACCGGTGCCTGGGGTGAGGCCACCGTGCCCCTCTCCCTTCCCTCTTCTTCTCTTCTCCTTCTTCTCTTCTTCTCTACCTCTTCCCTTCCCCTTCCATTTTCCTCTTCCTTTCCTTTCTCTTCTTCTTCTCATTCTTTCTCTTCCTCGGGGGACGACGGAGCCCTAGGCTCTCTGTCGTCCTCTTCCTCTTTCCCCTTCTCTTCTTCTTCATCCTCCTCTCTTCTTCTCCCCCCTTTTTTTTATTCTTCTCCTTCTTCTCTTCGGTGTGGGGTGGGGGCCACTGTGGCGTCGGAGCGTGCCGCTGGGGGCGGGCACAGGCGTGCCACTGGGAGATGGGGCACAAGTGTGCCGCTGGAGGCAGGGGGGCACAGGCGTGCCGCTGGAGGAAGGGCACAAGTGTGCCGCTGGGGTGGCAAGGGCGTGTGCCGCTGGGCGCCGATGGGAGTGTGCCGCTGGGGCCACTGAGGGTGTGCCGCTGGGGCGGCCACTAGGAGCGTGCCGCTAGGGCGCTGATGGGAGTGTGCCGCTGGGGCCACTAAGGGTGTGCCGCTGGACGGCCAGGGGGTGTGGCCTGGGCGTGCTGCTGGGAGCCTTGGCTTGGGCGTACCGCTGAAGAGAGGAAAGAAGACTTTTTCAACCGGAGGACCTCCGGGGTCGCCCTTGGGTACACCGTGACTTTGTTGGGGCCGTCACTCCTTGTGGGCGTGCACCTATGTTTTCCCTTACGCCTACGGCCTAGGGGAAAACTCTGCCGAAATTTCGTCAGAAATTATTGGCATTCTTTTAATTCAACTGTAGTGTAGCCCCCTTTATAATTCCCTTTCTTTTTCTTTACTTGTGCCTTGTTCTGACTTGAGGTACCTTGCCCCTTGCAGAGAAATGGCTACCCCGAGAGATTCTACTGCTTCCGGGGCCGAGCACGTTCCCCCACCTCCGGTGCCAACAGTTACTTGGTTCAACGTAGAAGACTTGGACAGGGAGCACACCGAGATAGCGGCACTGGCCGGATCGTCGGGCTCAGACACTGAGACAATGGATTTCTGCATGCTTACTCGGGTTGACGGCGTTATGACTTTTGATCGGGCTACGGGGGGGTACCGGAAGGACTTCCCGAAGGACAGGCACCTCATTCGCTTCCTGAAGCACCTCAGTCACCAGGAGAGGCGGAACTTTCGGGTTGTCAAAGAGGCCGAGCGGGTGATTCTACAATACCGGGACAGCCTATTCTACAGTGTCTCGAGGAGCATCCTGATGTACCTAGTGGGAGAAGCTCGGGAGTGGAAGCCCATCTTGGGGCTCGAAGCCGTGCTACCGGCAGAGGACAAGTTGGTGCGGGCGCCTCAATTCACCCCTGCTCGGTGGGACACGTCTGTCGGGCGGGTTCAGAATGAGCACCCCCGGTTCGGTCTGTTCCTGGCTCCGTTGAAGTGGGGGTACAGAGAGGAACCCTTCTTGCTGGATTGCCTGGCCATCCGCTTCAAGCATGAGCTGGCGCTGGGCTGGTTCGGGGAGCTGAGGCTTAAGGATGCACACAACTTCCGGGAAGGGGCCGTGGAGTTTACTGAGTACGTGCTGTTCAATTATGCGCCGATCCTCATCCGGGCTGGCGTCTATCACAGTGTGTATGTGTAATATCCCGGACCTTTCGGATCCATCTTCGTGGGTCCCGGATCTGGTTTTCGGAGCGTCCAGCTCCGTTGTGTCCGAAATTTCGTTTCGGACATCTTTCGTGTTCGAATCGGCGCGATCCGGAGTCGTTTAGGAGGCCCGGAGGTGTTCCGCGGCTTTTCCGCGTGTGTTTTTCGATTTCCGGTGTGTGTTTCGGCTTTTTCTTCGGAAGCTCGCTGCGGGCGAACCGGGCGGTTCACCCGGGCACGAGTGGTACCGTTGCGATCGGTGCGTTCTGAGGATTCCGGAAATATATTTTTCTATTTTTTGGTATTTTTCTGAAAATTCGGATTTTCGATATAGCCCCAATTCTTTTTCTTTTTCTTTTCTCCTTTCTCTTTCTTCTTCTTCTTCTTCCTCCGTTTCTTCCCACCGTGACGCCCTCCTCTCCCTCTCTCTCCCATTCGGACGCGGTGAGCCCCTCCCCGACTGTTGACGGCGGTAGGGCGACGGCGCGGACGCGTGGGTGACGGCGAGGTGATCTCGTGGGCGTGCGGCAAGCGTGGGAAGCGTGGGGAGTTCGTGAAGCTTAAAGCGTTTTTCGCGATCCGTGGTTGATTCGGCGGAGCATTCGCTCCATTGAGGTAGGGTGACGTTCCTTAGCCTCTTGCCGTTCATTCCCGTGATTTGTAGGCCGCGGGGAGGCCGAGAGGGGCTTGTTTGAGCATTTTGGGGTTTTTCCATGATTTGGGGAGAGCTCGCCCGATCTATGGATTTGATGCATGATTTCGTGTTTTAATGGCCTAGAATCATGCTAGGGGTCCCCAGGGGTCTTCCCCTTTGTTTTCCCCCTCTCTTGTGGAGGCATGGGGGCGTGGTTGGAATTTTTGGGAGTTTCTACCATTTTCCGCCGCGGACTGAGAACGCGCTATACTCCAGTAGCGCGTTCTTGTTCGTCGCGCTGCCCCGATGGGGCGCGTTCATCGGAGAAGATGAACAGTAGGGCGGTTCGTGTCGCGCTATGGGGATGGTCCTTGTCGCGCTAGGGTTCCCTAACGCGATCTTCCCTATCGTGCTAGGGAGTCCTAGCGCGATGTTCCATGTCGCGCTAGGGAGTCCTAGCGCGACCTGTTCTGTTGTCGGGTGTTCCTCTTGGGCCGTGTGTGTGTCCTGGACATCCCGTGGAGTTCCGTGACCGTGTCTTTGGTGTCCGGAGGTTCCGTTTGCCTTGGTCATGAGTTTGGCCGTGGGCGGTGCGTCCGTTTTTCTCCGACCGTGGCCCCGTTGACGGAGCTAGTGCGTGGGGTGATTCCCACACGTTGTCGGACTCGGACGTCATTTTCCGTTGACTTGAGAGTCTACTCCTTCAGTGACCCTCCACTAGTCGTAGCCCACCAGTACGAGGTGCTGGTCTCACCTGGGAGTGGTGTACGGGCACCCACCTTTCGAGACGGTTTGTGGACCGGTTACCGTAGGCCCCTCGTCGGTAGCCAGAGTCCGGCTATGGGGGAAAACCGATCAGAGGACCAGACCTAGTGACGCGTGGTCTGTGTGTGCACACGTGGTTGGGGGCGGTTGGACCCACGTCGACGGGCGTGACCCCAACTAGTTACTTGTTTGTGGTTACTTGTACGGTGTCTGCGCCTCGGGTAGGACCTACCACGTCAGGCGGTTTACCTACGGTGCGGTGTAAGACGTCAGGGGACGCTACCGGCTGTGCTTCTAGTGGGTGGTACTCCTGTCGAGTACGGAGTGTCAGACTGTCAGTCGGGTGTTTCCGACCTTCGGGGTTTGTCGGTTTGGCCGTTGAGCTTCGGTCTTCTTACCGTGGCACGTGCGTCGGTTTGCGTGCCGTAGGGTCTTGTCTTGTAGAGTACAGGGCTTTCCCTTCCGAGGTACTCTCCGATCGCTAGTATAGTGGTTTCTCATTTTTCGAGGTAGGGTTCGAGTGATCCCTACTGAGTCTTGTTCCGAGACTCATTCCCTACGTGTTTTCACCGTGTTTCAGGTGAGGCGCCACCTTCGGGGAGCGCGTCGGGAGTGCAGCGTGGTGCGGGTGCCCAAAGGTAGTGCTAGAGGTCAGAGCCGGGGGATGCCCCGTGTAGCTGTACTTTCCTTTCTTGTCACTGTACTAGTTGTGGACTGTTGTTATTGTTATTTTATATTGTGGACCATGTAAATTGTTAATTTATTTCCTGCTTATTATTATATCTGTTCAATTTCTGCAATTATCTGTGATGCTTGTGTAGTTTTCACACCATCCTTTTAACCCTTCCGAGTCTTCGGGCTCGTGGGTGGCGGTACGAGTCTCGGGTTATCGGGCCTTCCCGGTAATCGGATTCTCGGGTCGTTACAGCTGGTATCAGAGCGCGGTTGTGGAATTACATGAGAATCATAGGTAATTGCAGTGGTCCACTAGTCCACAGCGATGATGTACATGTGACGCTGGCATTGGGCACCGTGTGTTTATTTTGACATTGCCGTTTCCGTGTTTTCTGTCTTGTGCTTCAGGAGTGAGGATGGCGCCGAGGAGGAGCTCTCGCTCTCAGCATGGGCAGTCGGCTGGAGGTCAGGAGATCCAGCAGGGGGTCCAGAGGGATCAGGAGAAGCATAGTAGAGCGCCACCGGGGGCTACCGAGGCCGCGGATACTGCGAGAGCTCTGGGGGCCGAGGATTTCTTCCGTGGCATGTATCAGCTTATGTCTCAGTAGTTCGGCGGAGAGGCCGGTGAGGGCTCGTCTGCTAGGGGTGGGCCAGGCCGAGCAGTGAGGGACTTCATGCTGTTCCATCCACCTTACTTTAGCGGCCAGGCAGACCCTGATGCGGCTCGTGATTGGCTTGATGAGATGGAGCGGGTGTTCAGTTCCGCGAGGAGTGCTGCCGAGGACAGAGTGGTGTTGGCCTACAACCAGTTGCAGGGTACGGCTCGGAGGTGGTGGTCTTCCGAGTGGAAGACGTCTTTTCAGCTTCGTCCACTTGAGCAGATCGAGTGGGATGACTTTGTCAGTGCTTTCGAGCGCACATACTGTCCAGACGTTGTTGCTACGCAGCGGATGCGGGAGTTTCTGGAGCTGGTGCAGGGTGACATGTCCGTGTTGCAGTACAGGGCCCGATTTGTCGAGCTGGGTCGGTACGCACCTCATATCATGGAGCATGAGAGGGTGAGGACCACGCAGTTTGTGCAGGGCTTGAGGCTGGAGCTGAGGCACCATTTGATCGCGAACGGGGCCACTGATCTAGAGACGGCGTCTCGTGTTGCGATTTCCTTGGAGATGGATATGCAGAGGACTCGAGGACCGATCAGCCAGGGGCAGTCCTTGTCAGGTCACAGCCAGCAGTCGGCTACCCAGCAGCAGGGTTCTTTCCAGCATGCGATGAGTGGTTCAGGAGTGCCGGCACATGCAGCGTCGGTGGCAGGATCTGCGTCCTTTGGCTCGAAGGTCAAGAAGTTCTTGAAGAAGAGTTTCCGGAAGAAGCACAAGGATCAGGGGCAGGCTTCATCGGGCAGTGTACAACAGCCGATTCCTTTGCAGCGTCAGGGATCAGTGGGTGGATCGCGAGGACCTTGTCCACGGTGTGGTGGGACCCACCCAGACAGGCAGTGCACGGCGCCGATCATCTATTTTTGGTGTGACCAGCCAGGTCAGCTACCCAGCAGCAGGTTCCCCAACAGCAGCAGCAGCAACAGGGACAGTATCCGCCGCTACCCAGGTCAGCTAGCGTGGGAGGCAGGCAGAGGGCTCGGGGCCAAATCACGCACTTGACCAGGGCAGAGGCAGTGGCGTCGCAGCTCGTGGAAGGTACCGTTCAGATTTTGGGTTGTGCGGCTCGGGTTTTGTTTGATTCTGGCGCGTCTCATTCGTTTATTTCGGAGGATTTCGCGTCGAGCGTCGAGGAGCCGGTGACCCAGTTGTCCTGTGATTTGGCAGTGGAGTTGCCTTCGGGTGACTTTATGGTCACTCCGTATTGCTTCGACCAGGTTCCGGTGTAGATCGATGGGCGGAGTATGCCAGGCAGGTTGTATGCGTTGCAGCTTCGGGATTACGACGTGATTCTAGGCATGGATTGGCTCGAGACTCATGGAGCAGTGGTGGATTGTGGGATGAAGAGGGTCTACTTCCAGCATCCGAGCAAGAGGACCTTCTATTTCCAAGGTATCCGTTCCGCCTCTTCTCGATTTCTTATCTCTGCTATTCGAGCCCGTAGGTTGCTTGATTCCGGTTGTCAGGGTTTCCTCGCGTCAGTGGTTGTGTCTGACCGGATGGAGCCGGATGTCGAGGACATTACGGTGGTGTGTGAGTTTCCCGACGTTTTTCCCGAGGAGTTGCCTGGATTACCTCCCCAACGGGAGATCGATTTTGTGATCGAGGTTGTGCCTGGTACGGGACCATTGGCGAAGGCTCCCTACCGTATGGCCCCCGCTGAGTTGAGGGAGTTGAGGGCGCAGTTGCAGGAACTGTTGGCCAAGGGGTACATTCGTCCGAGCTTTTCCCCTTGGGGTGCGCCCGTGTTGTTCGTGAAGAAGAAGGACGATAGTCTGCGGCTATGCATTGACTATCGGCAGCTGAATGAAGTGACCATTAAGAACAAGTATCCGTTGCCGCGGATCGATGATTTGTTTGACCAGCTTCAGTCTGCGCGAGTGTTCTCGCGGATTGATTTGCGGTCCGGTTACTATCAGCTGAGGATTCACGAGTCCGATGTGGAGAAGACTGCGTTCAGTACGAGGTACGGGCATTATGAGTTTTTGGTGATGCCGTTCGGGCTCACCAATGCCCCTGCAGCCTTCATGGACTTGATGCAGAGGGTGTTTCATCCGTATTTGGACCAGTTCGTGGTCATCTTCGTGGATGACATCCTTGTTTATTCGCAGTCTGTTGAGGAGCACGCGTACCATTTGGGTGTGGTGCTGCAGACGTTGCGAGATCACCAGTTGTACGCGAAGCTCAGCAAGTGCGAGTTTTGGCTCAGCGAGGTGCACTTTATGGGACACGTGATTTCTGGTGATGACATTTTCGTGGACCCCGCCAAGGTCGAGGCAGTGATGCAGTGGCCGAGGCCGAGGTCAGTGACGGAGATCCGGAGTTTCTTGGGGCTTGCGGGTTATTATCGCCGGTTTATCCAAGATTTTTCCCGCATGGCGACCCCGATGACGAGACTCACGTAGAAGGATGTGCCTTTCGTTTGGTCCGAGGAGTGTGAGCAGAGCTTCAGCGAACTGAAGAGGTTACTCACCTCGGCTCCGGTGTTGGTTTTGCCTTCTGGATCGGGAGGTTTCGTGGTGTGTACAGATGCTTCCGGCGTTGGATTGGGAGCTGTGTTGATGCAGCATGGTAGAGTGGTGGCTTATGCATCTCGGCAGCTAAAGCCCCACGAGGAGAACTACCCTACCCATGACCTTGAGTTGGCGGCGGTGATCTTCGCGCTGAAGATCTGGAGGCATTATCTGTACGGCGAGAAGTTCGAGGTGTTCACTGACCATCAGAGTTTGAGGTACGTGTTCTCGCAGAAGGACCTGAACCTCAGGCAGAGGTGTTGGATGGAGTTTATGAAGGATTATGACTTCACCCTGTCTTATCAGCCGGGCAGGATGAATGTCGTTGCCGATGCCTTGAGTCGGAAGGTGGCGGTCAGTACCTTGATGTTGAGGAAGTGGAGGCTCTGGGAACAAGTACCTGAGGTATCCTTCAGGCTCAAGATTCCCCAGGAGCCAGGGTTGGCAGTGCTTGCGAGTCTGACTGTCACTCCTGCTATCCGTCGACATGTGACAGAGTCTCAGCATGCGGACCCTGAGTTGCCCCGGATTCTTGCGATGGCTGACGTAGAGCTCGGCGAGGACGGTGCTGCGAGGTTTCGTGGCAGGCTGTACGTCCCAGCGGAGGAGCAGGTTCGTCGTGCGATGTTACGCGAGGCTCATGGGAGCAGGTACACTGTGCACCCGGGTGCGACGAAGATGTATCGGAACTTGCGGAGGCAGTTTTGGTGGCCTGGCATGAAGAGAGATGTTACCGAATTTGTGGCCAGGTGTCTGATCTGTCAGCAGGTGAAGGCAGAGCATCAGCGACCAGGAGGTACTCTCCAGCCCTTGGATGTTCCTGCTTGGAAGTGGGACCATGTGACCACGGATTTGGTGGTGGGGTTGCCGAGGACCCCGACTGGGCAGGACAGTATCTGGCTGCTGGTGGATCGGCTGACGAAGGTGACGCGGTTGTTACCGGTCAAAGTCAGCTGGAGCGTGTCTAAGTTGGCTCGGTTGTATGTGGAGCGGATCGTGCCGTTGCATGGGGTTCCCATTTCGATCGTGTCGGATCGGGATCCGCGCTTCACTTCTGGATTCTAAAGGAGTTTCCAGCGAGCTCTTGGCACGGAGTTGGCATTCAGCTCGGCGTATCATCCTCAGTCAGATGGTCAGTCTGAGAGGACCATTCAGACTTTGGAGGACATGCTGAGATCCTGCTGCCTGGAGTGGCAGGGGAGTTGGATTCATCACCTACCGTTGGTGGAGTTTGCCTATAACAACAGCTATCATTCGAGCATTGGCATGGCTCCTTATGAGGCATTGTACGGGCGTCCTTGTCGGACTCCACTTGATTGGTTTGAGGTGGGTGAGCGTGTTTTGACGGGACCGGAGTTGGTGCAGCAATGTGTGGAAGTTGTACACCTGGTTCGTCAGAACATGTTGACGGCCCAGAGTCGGCAGAAGAGCTATGCTGACCGTAGGAGGCAGCCCCTCGAGTTCGCCGTGGGCGATCATGTGTTCTTGAGAGTTTCTCCGATGAAGGGGGTGATGCGTTTTGGACGGCGTGGGAAGCTGAGTCCCCGCTATATTGGTTCTTTCACGATTGTGGAGCGCATCGGTGAGGTTGCTTACCGGTTGCAGTTACCTCCTGAGTTGGCGTCGGTGCATGACGTGTTTCACGTCTCGATGTTGCGGAAGTATATGCCCGATGACTCTCATGTGCTCGAGTTTTCGGTTTGGCCTGAGGTGACTCCAGATCTTTCTCTCCCAGAGTTTTTGATCCGCGTGGAGGATAGGCGAGAGCAGCGCCTGCGGAACAAGGTCATCCCCTTGGTAAAGGTCGTGTGGCAGCGACACTCTGGTGGTGAGGCTTCGTGGGAACGTGAGGACGAGATGCGTCAGCAGTTCCCGTATCTGTTTGAGTGAGTCTTCCTCTTCTTTCCCCTTGGGTTGTTCTCAATTTCGAGGACGAAATTCCTTAAGGGGGGAGGGCTGTAATATCCCGGACCTTTCGGATCCTTCTTCGTGGGTCCCGGATCTGGTTTTCGGAGCGTCCTTTCGTGTTCGGATCGGCGCGATCCGGAGTCGTTTCGGAGGCCCGGAGGCGTTCCGCGGCTTTTCCGCGTGTGTTTTCCGATTTCCGGTGTGTGTTTCGGCTTTTTCTTCGGAAGCTCGCTGCGGGCGAACCGGGCGGTTCACCCGGGCACGAGTGGTACCGTTGCGATCGGTGCGTTCCGAGGATTCCGAAAATGTATTTTTCTATTTTTCGATATTTTTCCGAAAATTCGGATTTTCTATATAGCCCTAATTCTTTTTCTTTTTCTTTTTCTTTTCTCCTCTCTCTTTCTTCTTCTTCTTCTTCCTCCGTTTCTTCCCACCGTGACGCCCTCCTCTCCCTCTCTCTCCCATTCGGACGCGGTGAGCCCCTCCCCGGCTGTTGACGGCGGTAGGGCAACGGCGCGGACGCGTGGGTGACGGCGAGGCGATCTCGTGGGCGTGCGGCAAGCGTGGGAAGCGTGGGGAGTTCGTGAAGCTTAAAGCATTTTTCGCGATCCGTGGTTGATTCGGCGGAGCATTCGCTCCATTGAGGTAGGGTGACGTTCCTTAGCCTCTTGCCGTTCATTCCCGTGATTTGTAGGCCGCGGGGAGGCCGAGAGGGACTTGTTTGAGCATTTTGGGGTTTTTCCATGATTTGGGGAGAGCTCGCCCGATCTATGGATTTGATGCATGATTTCGTGTTTTAATGGCCTAGAATCATGCTAGGGGTCCCCAGGGGTCTTCCCCTTTGTTTTCCCCCTCTTATGTGGAGGCATGGGGGCGTGGTTGGAATTTTTGGGAGTTTCTACCGTTTTCCGCCGCGGACTGAGAACGCGCTATACTCTAGTAGCGCGTTCTTGTTCGTCGCGCTGCCCCGATGGGGCGCGTTCATCGGAGAAGATGAACAGTAGGGCGGTTCGTGTCGCGCTATGGGGTCCTAGCGCGATTAGCCTTGTCGCGCTAGGAGGACCTAGCACGATGGTCCTTGTCGCGCTAGGGTTCCCTAGCGCGATCTTCCCTGTCGCGCTAGGGAGTCCTAGCGCGACATGTTCTATTGTCGGGTGTTCCTCTTGGGCCGTGTGTGTGTGTCCTGGACATCCCGTGGAGTTTCGTGACCGTGTCTTTGGTGTCCAGAGGTTCCGTTTGCCTTGGTCATGAGTTTGGCCGTAGGTGGTGCGTCCGTTTTTCTCCGACCGTGGCCCCGTTGACGGAGCTAGTGCGTGGGGTGATTCCCACACGTTGTCGGACTCGGACATCGTTTTCCGTTGACTTGAGAGTCTACTCCTTCAGTGACCCTCCACTAGTCGTAGCCCACCAGTACGAGGTGCTGGTCTCACCTGGGAGTGGTGTACGGGCACCCACCTTTCGAGACGGTTTGTGGACCGGTTACCGTAGGCCCCTCGTCGGTAGCCAGAGTCCGGCTACGGGGGAAAACCAGTCAGAGGACCAGACCTAGTGACGCGTGGTCAGTGTGTGCACACGTTGTTGGGGGCGGTTGGACCCACGTCGACGGGCGTGACCCCAGCTAGTTACTTGTTTGTGGTTACTTGTACGGTGTCTGCGCCTCGGGTTGGACCTACCACGTCAGGCGGTTCACCTGCGGTGCGGTGTAAGACGTCAGGGGACGCTACCGGCTGTGCTTCTAGTGGGTGGTACTCCTGTCGAGTACGGAGTGTCAGACTGTCAGTCGGGTGTTTCCGACCTTCGGGTTTTGTCGGTTTGGCCATTGAGCTTCGGTCTTCTTACCGTGGCACGTGCGTCAGTTTGCGTGCCGTAGGGTCTTGTCTTGTAGAGTACAGGGCTTTCCCTTCCGAGGTACTCTCCGACCGCTAGTGTAGTGGTTTCTCATTTTCGAGGTAGGGTTCGAGTGATCCCTACTGAGTCTTGTTCCGAGACTCATTCCCTGCGTGTTTTCACCGTGTTTCAGGTGAGGTGCCACCTTCGGGGAGCGAGTCAGGAGTGCAGCGTGGTGCGGGTGCCCAGAGGTAGTGCCAGAGGTCAGAGCCGGGGGATGCCCCGTGTAGCTGTACTTTCCTTTCTTGTCACTGTACTAGTTGTGGACTGTTGTTATTGTTATTTTATATTGTGGACCATGTAAATTATTGATTTATTTCCTGCTTATTATTATATCTGTTCAATTTCTGCAATTATCTGTGATGCTTGTGTAGTTTCCACACCATCCTTTTAACCCTTCCAAGTCTTCGGGCTCGTGGGTGGCGGTACGAGTCTCGGGTTATCGGGCCTTCCCGGTAATCGGATTCTCGGGTCGTTACAGTATGCCTCCCGGTATAGCTACCCCATCTCCAGGGGTCTCTGCTGTGGGATGATCGAGGTGTTCAATGCAGAGACCAACACCTTTTACACCGCAGAGGGGGAGACTTCGTTGGACCTGTGGAGTCTCAGTCAGCTCAGTGGCTTGCCCATTGACAGGGAGCCCTATGAAGAAGTCTGCCCACCGGATATGATTAAGGATGAAACCAACGGGGATGGATACTATTCTCTGGGCTATTCATACCGGTACCTTATGAAGGCGTACCAGGAATTATATCAGCTGTCGCACGGCGGGAGGCAACCCCCCCGAGGGGACCGGAAAAGGGTCCGCATGGTCCTCTGGGTGCAGTATTTCTATGATGGGCTGAAGCAGTACGAGGAGTTCCCTCACATTGGCACTACCGCCGCCCGGAAGAAACATGCCAAGTCAAAGGTTGACGTGAAGATCCCTTCTCGAGGGTGCCACGGCGGGCCGAACCCGATGGGAGTCGACCCATTGACGCATTGCGCGGCGTATCTGACGTACTGGTTGTGCTCGTTCACCATGCCCTACGGGGACGAGACCGTCATTCGCCCAGACGCCATCTACCCAGCCTGTCAGATGGCCTGGGGTATTAAGCTGTCTTCATGCCCGGCCACGCTGTGTCTGATATACAAGGCGCTTGGGGACGTCAGCAGTCACCAATTCCCGCGGCAAGTGTGGTATGTGTGCCCACTGCATTTTTTTAATGCGTGGGTCTGTTCCTTATTCTCGGAATTCGCCCCACGCACTATTCAAGGCTGGGGATTGGTTCCACGGATGTTGGAGTTCACGAGTGTGGCGTCAAGCTCGATGTCCATGCGGCTGTACGACATTCGAGGCAAGTTGACGATGGTGCCCCTTGATGCCACATGCACCATCCACTTTTGGACCCTGGCCGCTCACTCAAGTCCATTAGTAAACAGTAACCGGGAGTGCTGAGACGACCAAGTGGAGAAATATGTGCACCCGATCAGTCAGGAGAACGTGGTTCGCCCGCTATTGGAGCCAGAACTCAGGGCCTGGGTGCTGTCCATCCGTCCAAGTGTCCTGGCCTTCCGCAAAGGGGACAGTTTGATGTTGGAGCCATATTATCCCTTTCGCTTCGGCAGCAATTTTAGATATGACCAGCATATCCCGACGCACAATGCTCACTTTGAATTACCGGTGCGAAGTCTCCGGGGGAGTCCTACTGCCGAAGCTGTCCGAACCTGGTGGGATTTCTTTCATTGGGCAGACACTGCCAGCTTCAGGGTGCCAGCCCCGGGTCGGGTTCCACGGGTGACCCCCGAGTATGTGAAGTGGTGGAACGCCCGGACAGCTTTTTACAGAATATGCCGGACCGACTGCTGGGACGGGGTAGAGAGGAAATTTCTGAGCCGGCAGTCGGTGCCGGTACTGGATATTGACCCGGAGCACCTACTCCGACTGAGGCGTGGCAAAGAACAGGAAGTTGCCGCCTACATAATTGCGCGCAAGGCAGCTCGTGAGACCAAGCCAGCGTCGCAGGTCAAACTACCTCCTGTGGCAAAGGATGACTTCAAGAAGACCTTGCGGGACCTCTGCCACATCGGGGATGACCACCTGGAACTGATCAACTATCCATTCTCGATGGAGGAAGAAGGCACCTGTGGACACCGAAAATTACACATCCAAACGTCATGCTCGGCCCAGCATCAACAACGGCGCCGAGTGAAGAAACCCCGGAGAAATCAAGCACATAAGGCCCCACAGCTCGTGGGCCTCAAAGAGAATCAAACGGGCCATGGCTCGTGCCCACAATGGGCTCAGAACAACCCCAGGTACACATGTAAGGTTTCGCACAGCACCTACGGGCGACGCAGCGGATAACAAAAATTTATTTGCCCGATTCCGGTGTCATGGAAAGCTTAATCGGTGTTTCTAATACCCTAATTACGGGTTGCGTGTTTCACCTTGCGCGGAACGACGCTGTCCGCTAAGCCCGATGTAGAGAAACCGAGCCGCACAGCTGTACGACCTCTAGAGCAGATCCACACGGACCCTTGTGCAGCGACGATACCTCCCCGGCACAACTTTCCCCGACTCTAACACCTTCTGGAGAGAGAGAGAGCAAGGGGGAGAAAGGGGGGAGGCTTAACCTCTCCCTTAAGCCTAATGCTTGATTAGCTTAAGGGGTTGGAAGGGGGGGTTCGAATGAACTCACGTAGGATTCTATATATAGAGATTTGGTCATTTCTAAAAGGGCTCCAAAAGACCAAAATTATATATATATCCTATCCACTATTATACATATGTATTAAGCTCCATTTACACTCCTTTCCAAAAGGAATTAAAAGGAATTAATACATACACTTGTATAATAATGATCTGTCACCCAAGAATCCATTGTGTGTGATCCTCTAGGCCCATAGTCACTCTAGTTTAAGGCCCATTAACTTCTAATTCCTAATTAGAAGTAAATTAAACGTATTATTCGCTTTTACAAGAGCCGAATAATAGTTTAATTCATTCCGAACCTTCGATCACGTTAGGTCAAGCAAATCCGCGTGATCCTAGATGACGTCGGGTTTAAACCAGCCTGTCTGGTACCTGTAAGTCCACAGTTACCGCATCGATATAATCCCTCGCTCCTTCTATGAGTCTGGTACGATCGAGGGTATGGTTTCTGTCAAACCCCATGATCGTGTCATTTGACTATGACCTCCTTAAAGTGTATGACGTCCATTCTAAATGAACTCACACGACCCTGGCCAGGGATTTAACGGAGCGTCAATGTCATGACCCATTAACTGTCTGATATATACCCGACAGTGAGCGATCCCCTCTTGACCATTGATGATCTTCACACGTATCATGGAGTGGTTAATGACTCGGCAACTCATGACTTATGGTTAAAGTCACTTAGCTAAGTAATTAAACCATTCCAGTCCTCGTGTAAGATCCAATCAATGTCTCAGGTCAAAGGACCAACGATGCTACTGAGACCGTTGGATCTTCAGTTGACATTATGTATAATCAACCATCTGAAGGTCCAATAGCGGATCAGTTCAGTGCACATCCTCCAAGGACATACACCTACACATATGTGTTGGTGCCCCGCCCCAATGACCATGAGACTGGTCACTGACACATCATGTGTACTGGTTTAATAGGTAATCAAAGTCCCCGAGTGATTACCCTCCAACCAGGAACAGTTTAAGGAATGTGTTCATGTAAAGTAAGTCTCATGTTCGAGATCTCATCTCGAGCTGACTTTACAACCACATATCCTAGGGACAACGTAAAGTAACACAGTCACATATTTACGCTCAAACACCACTTTATTAATGAACAATATCGTACAACAATTGGGCCTACCCGACCCGAAATTGGCCTGTAGCACACCAACACTAACAATCTCCCACTTGAACTACAGCCAATTGCCCACAACTTTGAGGCCCATCTTATCCCGATGACGCTCAAATACAATCTGTGTCAAAGGCTTAGTCAGTGGATCTGCTATGTTATCTTCTGACGGTACACGCTCTACCATCACATCTCCACGATCAACAATCTCCCGAATAAGGTGAAAGCGCCTGAGAATATGCTTTGACCTTTGGTGAGATCTCGGTTCCTTCGCCTGGGCGATGGCCCCATTATTATCACAAAATAATGGGATGGGAGCTGATATCTCGGGAACTACGTCAAGTTCCAAGATGAATTTCTTCATCCAGATGGCTTCCTTAGCAGCTTCAGCTGCAGCAATATATTCCGCCTCCGTCGTCGAATCTGCAGTCGTATCTTGCTTGGAGCTTCTCCAACTGACTGTCCCTCCATTCAACATGAATACAAATCCAGACATGGATTTGTAGTCATCTGGATCTGACTGGAAACTAGAATATGTGTAAGCTCTAAGCTGTAGGTCCTCTCCTCCATAAAGCAGAAAAAGATCCTTAGCCCTTCGTAGGTACTTAAGGATACCCTTTACTGCCTTCTAGTGCTCTTCGCCTGGATTTGCCTGATATCTACTGACAATGCTCAAAGCATTGGCAACATCAGGCCGTGTACATAGCATTGCATACATGATTGACCCTATCGCCAAAGCATAGGGTACCTTATTCATGTGTGCCACCTCCTCAGAAGTTTTAGGACTCATCCCCTTGGATAGGTAAATTCCATATCTCATGGGAATGAGACCTCTCTTGGAATTTTCCATCCTAAACCTTTTGAGGATAGTGTCTATGTACATGGATTGGGATAATCCTAGCATCCTTATAGATCTATCTCGATAGATCCTTATGCCCAGCACATAGGATACTTCTCCCAAATCCTTCATGGAGAAAGTCTTGGACAACCAAGACTTAGTTGATGTCAACATCCCTACATCATTCCCAATGAGTAAGATGTCATCAACATAAAGGACCAAAAAGGTCACTGAGCTCCCACTGATCTTCTTGTAAACACATGGTTCATCTTCATTCCGAATGAAGTTGAAAGATTTGACAGCCTCGTCAAATCTTAAGTTCCAGCTTCTAGATGCCTACTTTAATCCATAAATGGACCTTTGAAGTTTGCATACCTTATTAGGATGTAGCTTGGAAGTGAATCCTTCAGGCTGTACCATGTACACCTCTTCTGACAGGTTTCCATTAAGAAAAGCTGTCTTCACATCCATTTGCCAGATCTCATAATCCAGGTATGCAGCAATGGCAAGGAGGATTCTGATTGACTTAACCATGGCTACCGGCGAAAACGTCTCGTCATAGTCAATGCCTTGTCTTTGACGATATCTTTTCGCCACTAGTCTAGCCTTGTATGTGTCAACATGTCCATCTGCACTGATTTTCCTTTTGAAAATCCATTTGCAGCCGATAGGGACCTTCCCTTCGGGTACATCAACTAAGTTCCAAACTTTGTTGGTGTACATGGACAGCATCTCTGAATCCATTGCCTCTTGCCATTTCTCGGTGTCTACATTACGGATCGCCTCCTGATACGATTGAGGATCATCATCCTCATCGATACATACCTTAGAGGACCCCTCTGAGACATGTCCAACATATCTCTCAGGTTCTCTCGGTAGTCTACCAGATCTCCGTAGTGTCAGTGTTTCACCTTGAATATGATCAACCGATACAGTCTCATCTAATGAGTTTGTGTCTATGGGTTGTGGTTCTTGGACCTCGTCCAATTCTATCTGGCTCCCACTGTTTTTCTGGAGTAGATATTTTCTTTCCAGAAATACAGCTCTCTTAGCCACTAAGACCCTTTGCTCAGAAGGGTGATAAAAATAATATCCAAACGTCTCCTTTGGATATCCCACAAACCTACACTTATCGTTCCTCGACTCAAGCTTATCACTCTCGTTCTTCTTTACATGGGCAGGACACCCCCAAATTTTAATGTGATTAAAATTTGGTTTCCTGCCCTTCCATATCTCATATGGGATAGAAGGAACTGATTTACTTGAGATCCTATTCAATAAATAAGCCGCAGTTTCTAACGCATAGTCCCAAAGAGACAAGGGTAGTCCTGACATAGACATCATGGATCGGACCATGTCTAACAAGGTCATGTTTCTCCTTTCGGATACACCAGTGTGCTGTGGTGTATACGGTGGAGTCCACTGAGAAACTATTCCATGGTCTTTAAGATAAGAAGTAAATTCATGGCTTAAGTATTCACCTCCTCGATCCGATCGAAGAGCTTTAATACTTTTGCCAGTATGTTTCTCTACTTCATTCTTGTATTCCTTAAACTTCTCAAAGGCTTGTGACTTATGTCTCATTAAATACACATAGCCATATCTAGAGAAGTCATCAATAAAAGAAATGAAATAGAGATAACCTCCTTTTGCTTCTATGGACATGGGTCCACACACATCCGAGTGTATGAGTTCGAGAAGGTCAACAGCCCTCTCACCATGTCCACCAAAAGGAGCCTTGGTCATTTTTCCCCATGAGACACGACTCACAGGTATCAGATGGCTTGTATTCGAACGAATTCAAATACCCATTTGAGTCTAAGTGAGAGACTCTTTTCTCACCTACATGACCAAGTCTGCAATGCCATAGATATGCAGAATTCACTTCATCAGCATTGCAACTTTGCATAACATTAGAACGTGTATCTAATACATATAGACTATTGACTAATGAACCATTGGCTATAACCAAACCATTATTCATTATAGAGCACCCAGTGCTATTAAAAGCCAATGTATATCCAATGTTATATAAGCCAGAGATTGAAATAATGTTCTTAATAATATTAGGAACATAATAACAGTCATTCAGCTCCAGAATGACTCCTGAAGGTAAACTGAGGCGTGCAGTCCCGACAGCTTTGGCAGAAACCAAAGCTCCATTGCCCATCCTCAGTTCAATCTCCTTTTTGCCCAATCACCTTCTATTTGCCAGCACCTGCACAGAATTGTAGATATGAGATGCACATCCAGTATCCAATACCCATGATGTGGATTCCATATATGACA
Organism: Amorphophallus konjac; assembly: GCA_022559845.1. Classification (NCBI taxonomy): domain Eukaryota; kingdom Viridiplantae; phylum Streptophyta; class Magnoliopsida; order Alismatales; family Araceae; genus Amorphophallus; species Amorphophallus konjac. The sequence continues at coordinate 456,647,113 of CM040126.1, forward strand.
AATTAAGATCTATGACAAAAATACCTTCATTTAGAATTGCTTGCAATTCCTTTTCCAATGCCCAGTTTCCCCGGATCGAAAATATTTGTCTTCCTTTTCATTCTTCTTGCCCTTCCCTTTGTCAACCTTGGCGAGCTGCTTACCCGTGGCCTTTTTCTTTCCCTTCCCTTTGTTACTCGTGGCGGATATTTGAGTGGCCTTCCTTTTCTTGTTGGCTCGGCCAACAACCATTACAGACGAAGATGGTTTGTCTTTCTGCATGGTTCCTTCAGCACTATTTAACATATTGAGCAGCTCCGGGAGAGTTGCATCAATTCTATTCATGTTAAAGTTTATGATGAAGGAAGAAAAGGAATCGGGCAATGACTGGAGTATAAGATCAATGCACAGTTCAAGATCCAACTTGAACCCCAGTGCATTGAGTCTCTCTATCCACTCCATCATTTTCAGTACATGAGCCTGTACTGAAGAACCCTCAGACATCCGTGTCCTGAAAAGCCTTTTGGAGATGTCATACCTCTCAATCCTACCCTGGTCCCCGAAGAGCTGGCGTAGATTGAGAAGTATACTTCTACAATCAGTCTTTTCAAATTGCCTCTGTAGCTCGGGAGCCATAGAGGTCAACATGTAACATTGGGCTAGGGAGGAGTCCTCAGACCACTTGGCATAAGCCAGTAACTCGCCCTCGTCGACATCAGGAGCTGGCTCAGAATGAACCGTGTCCAACACGTACGCAATCTTTTCGGCGGTAAGGACTATGCGTAGATTACGCAGCCAATCCGAGTAGTTCGGTCCAGTTAATCTATTTGCATCCAAGATGCCGCGGAGGGGGTTGGACGACGACATTATAATCTGGATAAGAAATAAAAGACAACTTAGCATGTGTTCAAATTCTAACTTAGATGTGGTTTTCTATCTTAGTTAGTCCCACTATTTTTCGATCGGACTATATAACCCTCAGTATATAGAACGGGAGATCAGCGAGATCAACCTAGTGGGTCGGAATCCCAACGAGACTGATGCACGACCTTGTGGAAAGCACAACAAGCCATACACGATCTCAAGGGCAGTCAACAGGCACTTGCATCTAATGCAATATCCGATATTCGGCCCCCGAGAAATCATCCCCTTGTGGAAAGCACAACAAAGGATATTCTCGGTTAGATCTAACCATCATTACTACATAGCAATGAGTTCATGACCCGACCCTTGTGGAAAGCACAACAAAGCCGAGTTCAATTCCTCACTCCATTGAGGCCTAGTCTTGGAGTTTAATCCCGCCCCCAAACTCACGGACCTTGTGGAAAGCACAACAAATCCATGAAATGAAGACGTTCATTCACTCCATAATGATGGAGGGCCACGAGGACTCCTAGAGCCACGCTTACCAGATCTAAAATTTAAACGCGAGGGAATTTAATTTTATCTTGATCTCACCCTAGGTGGTAATATAAATATATCCAATATATTTACCGTACCTAGTAGTTTGCACAAAATAAATGCATCCAATGCAAAAATAAACGCAAGTGATCATGGACTTTAACCCTAATGTAACTAAGACATCCGGCCCGCTTCCGAAGCAGCTGGATCGTCCTCGTCGGGTGTGCTCCGCGCTTACAATCTCCGATGCCGCATTAATTACAACTTTTACACGGCACGCAGGCCGAAAAATTAAATTACATGTGACTCAAATTCCAGCAGCCCTTAGGGCGAGTACAACAATGGAGGAAGATAGAAGTACATTGGAATTTCAACAGAGAGAGAAAGGAGGTTCGCAGACCCCAATTAATTACATTAATCCAAGTCCATGATCACTTGCCAACCCATTCAAATAAAATCAATCAAGGGTTATTTTCTGAAAATAATCCTTACTTTTGAATTTAATAATGGGATGTGCAAACAAAAACAGGCTAGCTTTGTTTAATTTTAAAAATCAAAGCATGATTAATTAAAATTAAAGATACAAGCAGGCCAATACAAGGTAAATAAAGTAACGCACGTAAAGAACCACATTTTCTACTGGGGCATCTAATTGAGATAATTAATTAAATTTAAATTTAAATTTAATTATCTAATAATCAAATTTAAATTCAAAATTTAAACATGCCAATAATTTAAATTTAAATTCAAACTAATTATCCAATAATTTTGTTTGAAAGTAAATTTAAAATAATGCAATTATCCTCAATTAGTAATTTTTCTAAAATTCAAAATTTGAATTTAATATTTATCTAATAATTAAAAATTCAAATAATTGAATTTTTCACATTTAACTTCAATAAAATTTAAATTTTGAATTTTCTAATTATCTAATAATTAAAAATTCAAAAATAAAATTTACTGAAGTAACTTCAATTATTACCATTCTATCCCAAGGTAAATAGTAATTATCTCACCTCCGTAAATTCAAATCGGTTAAATAAAATTTACCATTCGACATTTACTATTGAGATAACACTATTTAACCTACTAGATAAAATCCGATTTAATTTACTGAGTATTTTCATATATATATATCCTATATATATACATATTTCTTGCAGCACAATAAATTAAAAAGGGTAAAAATGCAAATTTTTTTTATTTTTTTTAAAAAAATTCGGCCCGAGGGGGGGGGGGGCCGGCGCGCGCGCGCGCGTGGGCGGCGACCACGCGCGCGGACGCGGACCACGGCCCGCCACGCGGCGCCCGCCCCCCCGTTGCGGGCGCCGCCTGCGGGCGCCCGCCACGCGGGGTTTCCGCGTGGGCGGCGCCCGCCAGGCGGGCTCCCGCCACGCGGCTGCCCCGCGTGGGCGGCGCCCGCCCACGCGGGTGCGCCCGCCGGCGCACAGCGCCCTGGGCGCAGTGCGCCCAAAACGGTCCCGAATTTTTTTTTTCAAAAAAAAATTTTGCTCCTGGGATGCCCATCATCCTGGAAGAACGGGGATGTCCAACATCCCCTTGTAGCAATAACAATTGAAGATTTAATTGCCCCTAAAGCATGGTTCTAAACGGCGCTAAAACACCGACCAGAGCGCGAACCTGGCTCTGATACCACTGTAAGGTTTCGCACAGCACCTACGGGCGACGCAGCGGATAACAAAAATTCATTTGCCCGATTCCGGTGTCATGGAAAGCTTAATCGGTGTTTCTAATACCCTAATTACGGGTTGCGTGTTTCACCTTGCGCGGAATGACGCTGTCCGTTAAGCCCGATACAGAGAAACCGAGCCGCACAGCTGTACGGCCTCTAGAGCAGATCCACACGGACCCTTGCGCAGCGACGGTACCTCCCCGGCACAACTTTCCCCGACTCTAACACCTTCTGGAGAGAGAGAGAGAGCAAGGGGGAGAAAGGGGGGAGGCTTAACCTCTCCCTTAAGCCTAATGCTTGATTAGCTTAAGGGGTTGGAAGGGGGGGTTCGAATGAACTCATGTAGGATTCTATATATAGAGATTTGGTCATTTCTAAAAGGGCTCCAAAAGACCAAAATTATATATATATCCTATCCACTATTATACATATGTATTAAGCTCCATTTACACTCCTTTCCAAAAGGAATTAATACATATACTTGTATAATAATGATCCGTCACCCAAGAATCCATTGTGTGTGATCCTCTAGGCCCATAGTCACTCTAGTTTAAGGCCCATTAACTTCTAATTCCTAATTAGAAGTAAATTAAACGTATTATTCGCTTTTACAAGAGCCGAATAATAGTTTAATTCATTCCGAACCTTCGATCACGTTAGGTCAAGCAAATCCGCGTGATCCTAGATGACGCCGGGTTTAAACCAGCCTGTCTGGTACCTGTAAGTCCACAGTTACCGCATCGATATAATCCCTCGCTCCTTCTATGAGTCTGGTACGATCGAGGGTATGGTTTCTGTCAAACCCCATGATCGTGCCATTTGACTATGACCTCCTTAAAGTGTATGACGTCCATTCTAAATGAACTCACACGACCCTGGCCAGGGATTTAACGGAGCATCAATGTCATGACCCATTAACTGTCTGATATATACCCGACAGTGAGCGATCCCCTCTTGACCATTGATGATCTTCACACGTATCCTGGAGTGGTTAATGACTCGGCAACTCATCACTTATGGTTAAAGTCACTTAGCTAAGTAATTAAACCATTCCAGTCCTCGTGTAAGATCCGATCAATGTCTCAGGTCAAAGGACCAACGATGCTACTGAGACCGTTGGATCTTCAGTTGACATTAGGTATAATCAACCATCTGAAGATCCAATAGCGGATCAGTTCAGTGCACATCCTCCAAGGACATACACCTACACATATGTGTTGGTGCCCCGCACCAATGACCATGAGACTGGTCACTGACACATCATGTGTACTGGTTTAATAGGTAATCAAAGTCCCCGAGTGATTACCCTCCAACCAGGAACAGTTTAAGGAATATGTTCATGTAAAGTAAGTCTCATGTTCGAGATCCCATCTCGAGCTGACTTTACAACCACATATCCTAGGGACAACGTAAAGTAACACAATCGCATATTTACGCTCAAACACCACTTTATTAATGAACAAGATCGTACAACAATTGGGCCTACCCGACCCGAAATTGGCATGTAGCACACCAACACTAACAACACACACCACCCTGGCAAGGCCCAGCGGCACGCCCCAAGGAGCCCTTCAGCGGCACACCCCCTCGGGGTCCCAGCGGCACGGCCCCTCAACGGCACACCCCCCCCTGGGGGGGTTCAGTGGCACGCCTGGTAAGGGCCCTCAGCGGCACGGCCCGAAGGGCCTTCAGCGGCACGGCCCGATGGGTCTTCAGAGGCACGGCCCGAAGGGCCTTCAACGGCATGGCCCGAAGGGCCCTCAGCGGCACGGCCCAAAGGGCCTCAGCGGCACTCCCTCAGCGGGTCTTCAGCGGCACGCCCTGTAGGGGCCTCAGCGGCACGCCCTCAGCAGGTCTTCGGCGGCACGCCCTTCAGGCCGTTCGGCGGCACGCCTTTAGGGGCTTCAACGGCACGCCGTTTTGGCTCCCCCACGGCACGCTTGTTCAGCCCGCCAGCGGCACAGCGTGAAGCTTTTCAACGGCAAGACGACGTGCAGCCCATACCCTACGCATCCTTGGCACGCAGTGGAGCCGTCTGAGGTGGCGACCGATCGTTGGGCCACGTAGCCTACCCCACTGACACCCAGGACGGGGCAGGTCAACCGCCATGATCGCAAGCCACTTCCCCGCCCTCAGGGTCGTCTTCCAAAGGCTCCGGCGGCCCGGGGTATAAAAAGACCCTCTGCTTTCGCCAGAGGGAGGACGGAGAGATAGAAAGGGAGATCTCGGGCAGAAGAAGGGAGAGATAGGAAAAAGAGGAGAAGAGAGAAGAGAAGGAGAGGCTCTCTCGGCGTGAGCCCCCTCCGACGACCACCGGGAAGAAGCCAGAGTAAGGGAGAGATAGCTTGATGTAATAGGGGAGAGAGTTGGGGGCAATGGCCGGCGTCCAAGCCCCTAACGCTTCCTGTCATCTTGTATTCCATCTCCCCCTTTCATGTTCTATTTTTCTTTGGGTTTTTTCCCCTTGTCCACGGTCTCATCCTGGGCGTTCCTTTTTTTTTGCTTTTGTAATATGCATGTAGGGCCATGGCCTTTGGCCCCCCCCCCCCATGAATGAAAAACCACCCTTCTTGGGCCTTTCCTATCTTTTCTATTGGTTTGCTCCCACCTTCATGACGCATGGTGTTTTGTTCATTTTCTCTTCTACGGCGTTTTTGGAGTCTTCGTGGTGATGTGATCCTTCCCGTATGATCCTTAGTCTCCTGGGTTCTTTGCCCCCTCACGGGAGGGAGAGACCCTTACTTTCTTCCCGATTACCCAGTTACCAATAGACCACTCCCGGCCTTGAAGCCCCCCTCTTTTCTTCTTCTTTTCCTGAACAGCCATCAAGCCTCCCAGCCCATACACTTAGCCCTTTCAATCCTCCAGCACACCTCTCCGAGCTTTGGCCGGCACACTAGTTTTGGCCCTCAGCGGCACACCCCTTCTGCCCTCAGCGGCACACACACCCAATTAGCCATTGGCCGTGACACTTGTAGCCCTTAGCCCTTGGCCGGTACACAACCCCATTAGCCCTCAGCGGCACGCCCAGATTGGCCCTTGGCCGGTACACCCCCCCTTATGGCCTTCAGCGGCACACCCTGCAGTCCCTCAGCAGCCCCCCTTCTTGGCCTCGTCCCCGAGCCCTTTCCTTCACATTTTCCGAGGCCCTATAAAGGTGTTGCTCCCCCGGGGGCCCACCTCCAGTTGTCGGGTTCCGCCACTCCATGTGGGCGCGTTCCCTTTATCTCCCTTACGCCTCGGGTCAAGGGGAGATGCTGCCGAATTTTTGTGAGAAACTAATAAACGATTAAAAGAGGCAGAAGGAAGCAACAAACGAACAGGATAATTAATGAAACCTTCCAACTCATCACACCCTTGCCGGCACCACAACGAGAACTGAACCGAACTGATTAATTACCCGACAGCCCGAACGTCCGACCCGCAAGAAAAGAGGCTGAACCGAGCAAAATGGAAACAAGGGGGAGTTTATATAAAATTACATGGAAATTAAAACAAGAAGAAAAGAAAAGACTTAAAACAAATAATCGAAAACTGATCGAACCTCCACCATCACGCCCCATTGGCCTTCAGCGGCACGCCCCCATTGGCCCTCAGCGGCACGCCCAGATTGGCCCTCAGCGGCACGCTTCTATTGGCCCTCAGCGGCACGCTCCTATTGGCCCTCAGCGGCACGCTCCCATTGGCTTTCAGCGGCACGCTCCCTCCCTTCGCCGGTACACCCTCAGCCACCGCCTCAACGGGATCCAATGTATAGACTTTGGGCCAGCCAATGTATAGACTTCACGTTACAACGTACAGACTTTGGGCTTGGCAACGTATAGACTTCGAGCTGCAATCAAAGGGGCAATGTACAGACTTCACGTTGCAGCGTATAGACTTGGGGTTGGCCGATGTATAGACTTGGCCAATGTATAGACTTTGGGCCAGCCAATGTACAGACTTCATGTTACAACGTATAGACTTTGGGCCAGCCAATGTATAGACTTCATGTTGCAGCGTATAGACTTGGCCAACGTATAGGCTTTGGGCCAGCCAATGTACAGACTTCATGTTACAACGTATAGACTTTGGGCCGGTCAATGTACAGACTTCACGTTACAACGTACAGACTTTGGGCTTGGCAACGTATAGACTTCGAGCTGCAGTCAAAGGGTCAATGTACAGACTTCATGCTCCAATGTATAGACTTTGGGCCAGCCAATGTATAGACTTCATGACGGCCAGTGTACAGACTTCGGGCCAGTCGACGTATAGACTTCATATTGCAACGTACAGATTCTGCTCCACTCTGCTCCAGTGTATGGACTTTGGGCTTGGCAACGTATAGACTTCGAGCCTGGGGAACGTACAGACTTCATATCCACCTCCACGCTCTGATTGGCTCCTTAGTCGGCACACTTCTCTCACCTTTCAGCGGCACACTCACCTAACTCCTTCGCCAGCACACTGCTTGAACCTTCAGCGGTACACCCCAATTCCCTTGGCCGGTACACCTTGTTGCCCCCCCAGCGGTACACCCTATTCCCCACCTTCAGCGGTACACTCCCCTCAGCGGTACACCCCAATTCCTTTGGCCGGCACACCTTGTTGCCCCCCCCCCCCAGCGGTACGCCTTTTTTAGCCTCCCAGCGGCACGCTTTCTACCTTCAGCGGCACACTCCCGTTTTCCCCTTCGCCGGCACACTACACATATACACATATACAGCCCGATAAGGGCATTAACAATAGCAAATAAATTAATAAAAATTACACTAATCAAAGGACTCCGAATGCGCAATATTAATCACAATAAAAGAGGCGGGAGGGGTAATAAAAAAATAAATAACAAGCCAATGATAATAGTAAGAATAATCACGAATAAAAGAAGAGAAATCATTCCGGACAAAGGTACGAACAAACAGTAAACATCAAATCAGAAATCCCAGAAGATATAACTAAGAAAACCCCAGATAAAAGATGCTAAGGCCCACACCGCAGCCCCCCCATCCCTCCCCGTGACCCGGTGTAAAAGGGAATAACAACGCCGCCCTTTCAGATCGAGCCCGAGTCTCGGGAATTACCCCGATATGGCCAGGCTTTGATCCAACCTCGGACCGACATCCTAATCGGACCGGATTTGTTTTCTCGTTCCGGATACCTTCCGAATCTTCATTAAAATTGCCGCATGCTCGGCAGACATTTGAAGGGATCTACCTCGGTTTTCTCATTGCGACTCTGCCACGGACCTGTGTCCGAATACGAAAAGGTCTACGAGTGGCTGACATGGCCGACAGTTTATGGCCTTAATACAACTTTCAGTGTGATCTATTCCTATCTCTCTCGCATAATTAGTATTACTCTTTTCGGCCGCGGGGCCTCTAATTTCGGCAACTAATCAAGGGTATTCTCTCGTATGGGGGATGTAAATGACGTCGTGACCTTTATGGCGCGACGGGATTCGGTCTCGACACGAACCACACAATCGTCTAACGAAGTCAGATCGAGCGCACCATGGGCTCTTCGGGGTCCGAATAAACCGTCACCTCGGTGACTGGCACGCCCACGCACGTAACAAAACCCACAGACGAACCGGAACGATGGTTCGACGAGAAGTGCGTCCACAGCACCCCGGCGAGGAGCTGGCGACCGGAGAGGGACGCACTTTGTCCCTATCGCACATTTGTGAGGAGGGAGGAACGGAACCCAGAAAATTACAAGGACACCACGTGGCTCTACGTTCTCCTTCGAGTGCACGGGTTGAAGATTGAAGATTCAGCATTTGTCATCTTGGGTAAGCGCCTCCACATCGCCTACTACTATGCCGAGGGGTGAGGAATGGACCATTTCAACCTCTTCTGTCACCTGGCCGCCAAGAAGCATGCAGACCTGGCCGCCCTCTCATATCGCTACCAGAAAATTGAAGACGTATGTTGGCTGGTCCGAGAGGCAGCTCGTCGGGACAAGGAATCGTCCCTTAGCTATTGGCCGATAACGCTACGGATGTACACTGGCCCCCATGGTACTTAGTGTTCTCTTCCTTCCCTTGTGTTCTTCAATGCTGACCTTTCTTGAATGCTGGACGTTGACCGGGTCCCTTGTTTTCTTTCTCTCCTTTTTAACAGATCACCCCGACATCACTCAAATGGCGACGTATCGCAACCTTCTGCGGCAGGCGGGCAAGCCGGCTTACTTTGAGGAAGTGCCAGTGGCTCCGACCACGACTCCCCTGCCTCCGCCTGCGAAGAGGCCCCGGGAGAAGTCGCCCGTGAAGAAGGCTGTATCTGCTGCCAAGGCGGTTGGGCGGCGGGAGGCCAAGCGAAGAAAGACAGAGGCCGCCAAAGCCACGCCGACCGCTCCCCCGGCACCCATAATCTCCTCATTCGAGGAATTCGAAGCTGCTCAGGCCGAACCGAGTCGGCCTGCAGGTTGGGTCCCTTCCGCTCTTCGAAGCTCCTCGAAGTTTGTTGAGATGTTAAGAGGGGCGCTTCTTGTGACACTTGCGTCCTTTTGTTTCAGCTGTTGTCGAGAGGCCTGCGCCCGTATCTATCCCAGGCGTGGATGACGCAGTGACCCACGAGGCCGTGGAATCCGTCGGAGAGACCTTCTTTGCCCCGGCTCCTGCTGCCGAAGCCGAAGGAGGTATAACGCTCTCTTGGCCGGTCATTTGATCAATTTCTTCGTTCTTCGAAACTTTACGGGCATGACCGAATCTGGATTTTACCTTGCTTATGCAGGAGCTGATGTGGCGGTCCCAGAACCGGAGGCGGCCCCGGAGGCATCTCGGTTCGGGCAGATATATCGGAAGAAGGGGCGGCGGTCAAGGAAGTCGCGACTGTCGACCCCGGATATCGAGGTGGGGGCTGCCTTGCCAGCAAAGGAGGCGCCCACCAGCCCTAGATCTTCGTCGGGTGAAAAGGTAGACTACGGCTACTCTTCCGACGAAGTACTTTCAACTGAGGGTGTCCTCGAGGAGCCCAGATTTCAAGTTCCTGCCTGGAAAGCCCTGGTACTGTCTGTGTCTTTTAGCCTGGTGAAGCAGGCGCCTGTAAGTGCAAACCTGTTAATTCAGGTCTCTTTCTCGAGGTCGCCTACTAACCTTCTCGATATAATTATTCTCGGCTTCCAATAGGAACAGGTTCCGCCGGAAGATGCAGAGGCCCACGTCCCGGGGGCAGAAGCTACCAGGCGAGAGGCAGCTGCCGCGACTTTGGATAAATTGGCGTTCCTAGCCGAGGCCGCACGGCGAGAAGAGGCCGCGGCGAGCTCAGGTGTTTCTACCTCGACATCCGGGGTCCCGCTCCGGGAAGGAGCGGTGGCGGCTGTAAGTGCATGTCCTCCTCCCCCTTCTCTTTTCTTTTCCCCCAAGCTTTCCCTTCGAGGTTGTTGACTTATTTAAGGTAATACAGACTCATGCCCCGAAAGGAGCTGCGGAGGTTGCTATCCCTGCCGCCGAAGCCTTGGAGGAGGGGGAGATAGCACCGGAGACCGAGGTGCAAGTGCCGGTGGTACCCGAAGCCGAGACTCGGGAGGAGACAATTTCTGAAGTTGATGCCCGGGGAGAGGTAACGCCAGAGAGCAGCATAGTGCCGGCGGGCGAGGTAAGCAGGGGAATACGCTCGACTTTCTTGAGGATTCAATTATTTATTCCACTTGGCAAGCGACTGACCTCTCTTCACATGGCCAGGTAACAACAATGCCCCACGGAGCACGCGCGCCTCGGGCTCGTAAGGTTGTCCGCAGGTGGAGCTCGTCCTTCCGCGTACATGCGGCTAAGAGGCTGATGGCACTTCTGGGGCCGGACGCGGGGTCCCTGGCCTCTCTTCTGCAGATGGGGACTGTCCCGCGGTTGATGATCCCGCTGCCACCGATCCTGATGCTAGTGATACCCGAGGAAGCCCGGCTTCTTGGGAGGATATTGGCGATCCTCCGCGAGCATTCGGAGGAATTCCAAGCAGGGGGCGACGAAGACTTCCCGGGAGCGACATTGGACCCGCCCGCCATAGAGACTTTGTCAGCCGAGGCGGAGGAGGCCGAAACAACTTTGTCTGCCGGGGCTCTAGTTATGATGGAGGAGGCGGCATCGTCGGGTTCGGAACCTGCCCGGTCTATGGAGCTGGAACTTTTGCTCATCATGGAGGCGCCAGACGTCTCCGTTATGGTCTCTCCCTCACCTATGGTGGTGGCTGGCCAGGGGTCGACCTCGGAGCCCTCGAGCTCCCTCCTTTCGGCGTTGGCCCTTCCGGGTAGCTTGGCCGTGGTCGACGCAGAGCTGTGGGCGGTCGTGGACAGCGAAGTTAGCTTCGACCCACCAGCCGTCCCTCCTATCGGCCACGTGAGTTCGGATCTGCTAGTCCGGCAGACCCTGTTGGTATTGCCCTCCATGGTTGTCGCCGATCCAACGCTCACCTATCGAGACGCCAGGGCCACCGTGGAGCAGCTGACCAAAGCACTGCAGATGATGGGCTGCCCGCTCGAAGAATGGTCGCGACGTATTCTCTTATTGTTGAAATACGTAAACCGTCGTGCATTCCTCGAGACGCAAGCCCCGACTGAGCTCACAGCTATCGGTGCCCAGAGGGACGAATATCTGGAGGCGCTGGCTATTCGGAGAGACAGCCGGGAGCAACATCAAGGAGCCTTGGACTGGTACAATGCCGACATCGACGCTTTGGGGAACCGGATAGAGAAACTCCGGGGCTGGCTTACCCAGGCGGAGTCTGACCTGCTCAAGGCAGAGACGGGTAAGGCCCAGGAGGCTGAATAGTTGGCCGTTGCCGAGGCAGCCGAGGCAGCCGTGGCCTCTGTGACGACAGAATTGGAACGCCTCGACGCGCAGGAGGGCCGTCTGCGTGAGATGATAAGCTTCCCTTGCGTCAGGATCCTCCCTTTTGAGGACATCTTCCGAGGGCTATAATAGCCGCCGGTTCCCCTTCCATTCCTTTCTTTGCATGTAACACCGGGGTATGCCTCGAAGCCGATGTAATTTTTTTTGAAAAGAATACAATGCAATTATTCCATGTGTCTATGGTATGCGTGTGGTGTTGGGCGATTTCTTCCCTCCTTTTCTCTTTTCTTGCTATGTGATGGAACGCAAGTTCACGCTAACAGTTTATTCGGGGAGAGCCTGGTGAGATTAGCATATGAGCATAGGAGAGTGCTCGCCCCTTCCAGAGGAGGGACGAGGGGACCACTCCACCATGTCCATAAAGTGACTCAGTCGAATGATGTCACCGGTACGTTTAACCCAAGTAGGTTGATCCGACCTTGGAGAGGCGGAGAGAAGAGTTTGTTCATTCGGCGACCCAGACGGAAGGTATTGGTCAGAAGGGGTTGTTCGTCGCCCGAAGGGACGGAGAGAAGAGTTTGTTCGTTCAATGACCCTGACGGGAGGTCTTGGTCAAAAGAGGGTTGTTTATCTGCGCCGACAGAGTGCCGATGATAGGTGTGGTTTATTTGTCTCTGGGTGTGTTCGTTTGTACGGGTGGGTGCCAACGCAAGGAGGAGGGTTGGTTCCCCGATCCCGGGCGAAAGGTCCGGTTGGAGTATTCTTCGTCAGCGCCGACAGAATGTCAAGGGCTGACAGGGTTGATTCGTTTGTTGAAATGTTCATCGGTACGGGTGAGTGCCAACGCAAGGAGAAGGGTTGATTCCCCAATCCCGGGCGAAAGGTCCGGTTGGGGTATTTTTCGTCAGTGCCGACAGAATGTCAAGGGCTGACATGGTTGATTCGTTTATTGGAATATTCGTCGGTACGGGTGAGTGCCAACGCAAGGAGATGGGTTGATTCCCCAATCTCGGACGAAAGGTCCGGGTGGGGTATTTTTCGTCAGTGCCGACAGAATGTCAAGGGCTGGCAGGGTTGATTCGTTTATTGGAATATTCGTCGGTACGGGTGAGTGCCGACGCAAGGAGATGGGTTGATTCCCCAATCTCGGACGAGAGGTTCGGGTCGGGTATTTTTTGTCAGTGCCGACAGAATGTCAAGGGCTGACAGGGTTGATTCGTTTATTGGAATATTCGTCGGCACAGGTGAGTGCCAATGCAAGGAGATGGGTTGATTCCCCAATCTCGGACGAAAGGTCCGGGTGGGGTATTTTTCGTCAGTGCCGACAGAATGTCAAGGGCTGACAGGGTTGATTCGTTTATTGGAAGGGGCTGAATCCTCCTCTTCTTTTCTTTCTTTTTTTTCTCTTTCCTTTCCTTTTCTTTCTTTTATTTCCTCTTTTTTTTCTCTTCTCCTTTTCCCTTTTCCTTCCTTCTTTTCTTTTCTTTTCTCTTTTTTTTCTTCTCTTCCCTCTTCTTCTCTTCTTATTCCTTTCTTTTTTTTCCTTTTCTTCTTCTTTCCTCTTTTGGTATGCGCGCGTTCCCTTTGGTCGCTTCTCTTGTGGTTCGTAACAGGCGGCAAGCAAATCATTCAAGCAATTGACAGCAAATCCGCCTGCCGTGGGGCGGGGAAATATATTATTCATTGAATGGAGGAATTGGAGCTTGATACAATCTTAGATGCCTACCATTCAGGGGTGGAAACTGGACCTCCCCCCGATGATCGACTATCACATATCCCCCACCTTCATAAACCTTTTGGATTACATAGGGTCCAAGCCAATTTTCATTCAGCTTTCCCTTGGGGTTGGAAGCCATGACTTCCCTCATTTTGACCATAACGAGGTCACCCTTCTTGAATTCTCGCTCCCTGACAAGCTTGTCGAAAGCGCGAGCTATGCGGGCCTGGTAGACCTGAATATTCTGCTGAGCTTGGAGCCGCTTCCCCTCCAAGTTAGAGAGCTCTTCGAGCCTTCGCTCGACATTTGTCTGCCCTTCATGGAGTAACGCGTGTTGGATTGCAACCCGAAGGGAGGGTATTTCCAGCTCGATGGGGACGAGTGCCTCTGAGCCATACACTAAAGAGAAGGGTGAACAACCCGTCGGAGTTTTGTATATAGTTCGATACGCCCACAGGGCCTCATACATTTTCTCTTCCCAGTCCCTCTTGTTAGAATTAACAATTTTGGACAGGAGAGTACAAAGAGTCTTGTTGAAAGCTTCAGCCAAACCATTGGCTTGTGGGTTGTAGGGGGTTGACATTCTCCAGTCGATCTTGTACTTCTCGGCCAGCCGGTAGATTTTCTGGTTGCGGAAGTGGCTTCCATTATCTGAGATGATTCGGTTTGGCGTACCAAACCGGAATATGATGTTGCGCCGGACGAATCTGGCGACGATCTCACCAGTCACTTTTCTCAAAGCAACGGCTTCTGCCCAACGGGAGAAGTAATCAGTTGCTGCCAAAATGTATTTGCACCCGGCGGATGACGCGGGTAGTGGGCCCACGACGTCTGTTCCCCATTGGGCGAACGGCCAGCTGGGCAATGTCGGATGTAGCGGCACAGGCGGCCTCCTGGGTACTGTGGCATGCTCCTGGCATTTCTGGAAAGACTTGGCGTACTTGCAGCAGTCATCAAACATGGTTGGCCAGTAGTAGCCAAGCTTCTTTATTTCAATTTTCATCTTTGGTCCCGCCTGGTATGCACATGCTGTTTCGGCGTGGACTTCTTTCATGACCCTCCAAGCTTCTTCCGTGGATAGGCACCGTAGGAGTACTTTCCGTTTGGCATCTGCCATAATTCGGAATAGGATCCCGTTCCAGACCTCGTAAGAGTCCTTTGTTCTGATCAGCTTGATCTTCTCTTCTCTCTGCCTGGGCAGTTGCTGGTATTTAAACCACTGTAAAAGGGGGGCTTTCCAGTCGGGCAGGCTGATGGTTTCCGCTGTGATGACCTCAAGTTCTTCTTCTTCTGGCCCTTCTATCATGCTAGGCACTTGGCGCTGATTCACCACCTGGATGCTGAGGGATCCATCTGGCGGGACTGCTAATGAACTTGCCAATTTCGCCAGTGCATCGACTTGTGCATTTCCCCCCTGGCGACGTGGCCTACCTTGATGAGGTAGAACTGCTGCATGAGCCATTTCGCCTTAGCGTGGTAAGGGAGTAGTCCGGGTTTTCGTACGTCAAACTATCCTTGGACTTACTTGACGATCAGTAATGAATCGCCAAATACTTGCAACATTCTAATCTCCATCTGCAACGCAACTTGGAGACCAATAATCAGAGCCTCATACTCCGCCTCATCATTTGTGCAAGGCTTATTGATAGAGCAAGATGTATGCAATACTTCTCCCTCGGGGGATTTGAGGACGATGCCGGCCCCTGCCCGTACTTTTGTATGTCCGGACGGGGCCGTTTCTGTTCTCGAAGCTCCATCAAAGTGCAGCTGCCAAGCGATCTGTTAGACTTGTTCCACCTCTAGTGTTTCATCTTCGGGCAGCTCTGTAGCCAATGGGGAATCTTCGGGCACAAGATGTGCTGCAAAGAATTCGGCCACGGCTTGACCCTTAACGGCCTTCTGCGGCACGTAGGTGATATCAAATTCCATTAGCAGCATGGCCCACTTGCCGAGACGTCCCTTCAGGACTGGCTGGGAGAGAATGTGTTTAACTGGATCGGCCTTGGAGATCATGCTCACTTCATGGGAGAGCATGTAATGCCTCAGCTTCTTGACTGCGAAGACCAGGGCAAGACATACCTTCTCGATCGGGGTGTATTTTGCTTCTGCCCCCACTAGCCTCCGGCTGAGATAATAGAGGGCATGCTCCTTCCCCTCATCATTGTTCTGAGCGAGCATTGCCCCCATGGAGCATTCGGTGGCGGCTATATAGAGAATAAGTGGTCTCCCCTTGACAGGTGCCCCCAGCACAGGCGGGGTCCTTAAGTAGTCCTTCAGCTGATCGAAGGCCTTCTGGCATTCCTGGTTCCAGTTAAAAGGTGCATTCTTCATCATCAATCTATGGAATGGCTGACAGCGCCCTGACAAATTGGAAATAAATCTTCGGATGTAGGCCAGCCGGCCATGCAGAGATCTTAGCTCTCCCAGATCCTTCGGGGGAGGCAGCTCTTGGATGGCTTTTATTTTGAAAGGGTCGATCTCGATCCCTCTATATCGGACAATGAAGCCGAGGAACTTCCCGCTGGAGACACCGAAGGCACACTTCATCAGGTTCATCTTCAGCTCGTACTGCCGGAGCCTTTCGAAGACGACTCTAAGGTCCTTCACATGATCTTCCTTTTTCTTTGCCTTGACGACCAAGTCATCAATGTAGCATTCGACTTTGTTGTGCAGCAGGTCGTCGAATATTTTGGTCATCGCCCGCTGGTAGGTGGCGCCGGCGTTTTTGAGGCCGAAGGGTATTCTTTTGTAGTGGAATATTCCTTTGGGCGACCGAAAGGCCGTATGAATTCGGTCATGCTCAGCTATCCATATTTGGTTATAGCCGGACGATCCGTCCATGAAGGGCAGGGCCTCGTGGCCAGTGGTTGCGTTAATCATCACTTCAGTGATAGGCACCGGGAAGTCATCTTTTGGGCATGCTTTATTCAGGTCGCGAAAATCCACGCAAACCCTGATCTGTCCATTCTTCTTCTTTACTGGCACAATGTTGGCCAACCAGGTAGTATACTGGTTCTCAACTACGAAATCGACATCTATGAGCTTGTCGACTTCTTTACAAATTTGGTGTATCAGTTCCGGTCTCATACGCTGGGGAAACTGCTTCACTGGCTCAACCTTGGGGTCGATGGCAAGAACATGTTGAGTCACGCCAGGACTTAGGCCGGGCATCTCCTTATAATTCCAGGCAAAACAGTCCCGGAACTCTCGCAGCAACTTGATATACTGTTCTCTCTCCTGTAGAGGAAGAAGGGCACTTAGAAAGGTCGGCCTGGGGTCGCCTTCCGTGCCCAGGTTAATCTCGATAAGTTCATCTACTGTGGCCTGACCGCCATCTTCAATTTCTGGCGGTGCTGGCAATAAGTCGACGAAATCTTGATCTTCACCGTCTTCTGCTTCAAGGACACCATAGATGTCACCCTGCTCCGCCTCATTGGGCAATGAGGCTTTGCTAATATCCCCCTATTCCAGGCTTGCAGGTTGTGGCTCCAGGGGGTCCTCCTGTGCGGGGAGACAAAGAACCTCTCCGGGGTCTTCCTGGTAATCATCATAGACGGCTCCAGCCGGGACCGAAGTAATTGATTGCCACACCGGGGGCCGGTTCTCTGCCGGTGACCGGGGTTGCCCATTCTCCACCACCTCTTAAAAAATCTGGTGCTGGACTGACACCATGTAGATATTTCTTTCGGGGTTGCCTGTCGCATGAGGGCGAGGTGGAGCTACCACGTAATCTCCCATTCTGAGCTCATCTTTCTCAATCAAGTCCTGAGCAATGTCATTGAAGACGTAACAGTCTTCTATGGAGTGACCTAGTATTTGGTGATACGGACAGAACAAAGGGTCGCCGCTTCTGCGAGCATCTTGCGGCCTCTTGGGCCTTGGGAGGGTAACCTTGCCATAGTAGCAAGCCCATTCGAAGATCCCTCGGGTTTTATTCCTCGAGAAAAAGTAGGGCCTCCGCATTATCTCTTGTAATGTGGGATTCCGGTCGGCCGGGCATCTGACTGGGGAAACAGTTGCCCCTCTGGTCTCCTTTCTCTAGTGCGTAGGGATGTTCGGGGTGGCGCCCGGGGGCAGGTGCATGCCGATATTCTGCTGGCGGAAGATGCCCCCAATCAAGTCAGATATGAGTACAGTCACTTTGGCCAACCGAGCCTTCAGCATCTCGATTTCTCGCTGCTGTTGATAGCATAGGGCAAACAGGGCGGAGTCGCATCGAGGGAGGCCCGGAGTTCGACTTGCTTCTTTGCCTTTTGCATCAGTGTCCGATGAAGGCAATGACGGCCCGTCGCCGTAGCCGTTCGGGGCCGATCCCTCAGAGGAGGACGGGGCCTTCCCATTGTTCTTGCAGGGAGGCAGTTTCCATAGGAATACCTCCTCATCCTGATCTTCACCGACTGAAGGCTTAAGGTACTGCCGACCTTGCACTTCCTGTGGGCCTTGGGCGCCTGTGAGGCTGCTACCGTTCGGAGTCGAGACCGATATAACGTCGGCTTCGTAGGAATCCTCTAATGAGAAACCTAATCCAGGTGCCGGGTGATTTGCAACAACCTCCGGTCCAGGTTTGGTGGGTTCCACATCTTCTCGAACATGTCCTTCCGACTGGAGAGCTGGCGAAAGGGGACCCCTTGTTTCCTGTTCATTCTGGCTACATGAACAGTCATGTCGGGCAGTCCCGTGATCGGGACGAGTGGGTCATGCAGTTCGTCGGGGAGTTTACAATCATCGTCCCCTCTGATCGGGTGTTCATTAGCCACATAGAAAATAGTGGACCGTCCTCCGGGGTTAGGCACCTCAAAGGTCCTCAATGGTTCAGCCACTTGGCAGTCAGCTTCTGCGAGAGACTTGATGATCCCGAACGGGACCCTGATGTCCTCCAGCAAGTCTTCGAGGTGCGGCAACCCCGGTGCGGGGTAGATGGAAAGGGGAGTTGCTTTGAATACTCCTTCTGCCCCAGAAACAAATGATACTTGACGGGGAGCCACATAGCCTGGCGGCGGTGGAGGGAACCAACTGTCCGGCTCCGCCTTCATCTTTCCCTTGTCTAGGGTGACTTGGGGAGTTTGCTTCGGCTTTTCTAGATACAAGTTGGCGTCTGAGAGATGGCACTCGAACACCTCAAAAGGGTGGAGGTCAGCAAAGATTCTCTCCTCCTTCCCGTCGCCAGGGTACTTGATGCATTGATGCAGAGTAGACGGCACGACCCTGTTCTGGTGCAGCCAAGGCCGGCCGAGTAATGCTTTGTAGGAGGTACCAGAGTTAATAACATGAAATTGGACCTTAGTCGTGAAATCACCGAGAGAGAGGTTAAACTCTGCAATCCCCATGGGGACCTTACACTTCTGGTTGAAGCCGGCGATCTTAACATTCTTGACCTCGATCAAGTGCACGTCGAAGTAATGTTTTTGGTATACTCGGTAAGGGAGTATGTTCACTGCCACCCCAGGGTCAATTAATACCCTATTGATGGGGTGCCCATTCAGCTGCCCCTTCATGTAGAGTGGCCTGTTGTGACTGCAGGTAGGCAAGAGCATATCTTCTTCTGTAAACGCCACAGCTACCTCGGGTGACATTTCTACATAAGCTGGCGTCTGGAGTGCCGCGATGACGGCCCGCCGTGTCTCTTCATCTAGAGACAGAATCTCCCAGACGGTAAACCTGGCTGGGATCTTCTTCAGGTGCTTGACTATTCTGTTGCCGGCTCGGACCTCGAGCAACTTCATCTCTTCAGCTCTGCTACGCCTGCCCCCATTTTGGGCCTGGGGAGCCGGCTCAGGGGGTGCTTCCTCCGCCGGGTCAGGTATTACTTGGGCTTGCGGGGCCTGTTGGGTTTCTACCTTCTCTTGCATGAACTCGGTGAGGCTCGTGATGTTGTCAGGTTCTTCCCTTGGCAGAGGAGGAGTTGCCACGAGTGGGGCCGGGAAGCCACTTGCTTCTTTGACCTGTCGGGACTCTCGGGGGCATGACTGCCTTCCCCCTTGAGTCGTGAGAAACTCAATAAATGAAGGGGTATTCTGGCCAACCGGCTCTCTGGGGTAGAGACCCGAGGGAGGGGGAATCTCCATGCCTTGGATCCTAGGTTCAGGGATATGATATGGTTGTTCTCCCCTGAGCAGGATGTTATGGTTGGCCTGAGGAGGGCGTCCCCATTTCCTTCCCGACCTGGTGGCATGCTGGGAGGTGGATGCCTCGACCTGGTTCACTTCTGATGGCTCAATGGGCGTCTCTTGCTCTTCCTCCCCCAAGGAGAGGGCAGTGTCAAACAACGCCGACAGGGTGTTGCAGGAGAGAACAACCCCGCTCTTCTTCTTGTTTCTGGGCCTTTTCTTCTTCTTTTTCTTATTTTCTTCAGTGGTTGGCAACTGGCCTTGGGGAGGCTCACCCCACAAGAGGGGCTCTTCCTTTGCCTCGGCTTCTGCTTCTGGAGCCAATTCGAGTGACTCGAACTCCCTCCAAGGGACATATTCCTTCAGCTCCACAGACCGGATCTCGGGATGCTCATAATCTTCAAGCCCATCAATAATGGCCTGGAGTCTTTCCTACTGCGGGACTGGTCTCTTTATGCACCCGCATCGGGGTATGCTTCTTCCTGTTGTTAGTGAAGCGCCGCACGACTAGCCGGGGGGCTGTATCATGCCAAACATGTGTCACTGGTGGTGGGACTGGTCGAGGTGTGACACCCCTTATATGAACCTCCGGCGTGGGCCGGGGGGCTTGCCTTCTTCTTCTATTCCTCGTCGGCGCAGCCTGCCAACCTCCTTGGTCTTGAGCTGGTGCCATGACAAAGGCTTCATATGTTGCAGTTGTACTTGCCTCTGCCCATTCCTCAGGCAGCTGCTGGTAAAGAGAGATCATGTTAACAGAAGTGCCGAGGTTTGGCATCTCATGCGGCTGCGGAGGATCCACCTTGCGCTCCCCCATGTCCAGCTCTCCCTTCTTAATCTAGGATTCAATGACATCCTTGAAGATATAACACTCCTCGATAGTATGCCCCAGCATCTGGTGGTACGGGCAGAAACGAGGATCATCGTCGCCATGCCTCTTTGGTTCTGGCAATGTAATTTTATTGTACCTGGTGGCCCATTCAAACAAGATCCAGGACGTATCTCGAGGAAAAGAATATAACTTATTTCTCATCTTCTCCCGTAGGGAAGGACCTTCCCGCCGTTCAGTAGCCCTGGCTGGAGGTGGGTTGGCCGTCTCCTTGGCCTTCTCCGTCTGTTTCTCAAAAGCTTGAAAGTCCAATGTGTGGACTTCTGGCAGCATCGGCTTCTTCTCGGCTTGTCTGGCCCTTTGACTTGATGCAGTTGGAGTGGAAGAGTATCGAGCAAGGAATGTCTCGATCTCCGCCACTATATTGTTTAAGCGGTCAAATGACTTTATTTCCGCACCGATCATTCTCTCAAGGATTTCTTTCTTCAGGTTCTGTTTACAAATTTGCACCGCGTCCTCCTGATGTGGGGGACGCCTGCATCTCATGTTGAGGTTCCTCCACCTCTTTATATAGTCGAGTGCCGACTCATCGCTTCTTTACCTCGTGGAATAGAGTTCTGCCACGGTGACCTCCCGTTCAGCTATGTAGAACCTTTCTTTAAATTTCTTCTGCATGTCGGGCCAGTCTGCAATGGACCCGGTGGACAGGCTCGAGTACCATTCGAAAGCAAGTCCGGTAAGTGTTGAGCCAAAGAATTTGAGGAGATAGGCTTTATCTGCAGCTAAATCCCCCATAATATTCACATAGTAGGCGATGCGCTCCCTGGGAGACCCTTGCCCATTAAACTTTTCAAATTTCGGCGGTTTGGTGATGCCGGCCAGGAGCCTCCTTGCAGCATAGTGTGCCGGATAAGATACCCGATACACATCAAAGGGCGTGCAATCACTATCGCCCCTTTCTGCCAGCTTCATGTCTATCATCTGTTCCAACATAAGTCTGTTCACCGTCGCTGGGTCCACCGGGTTCGGGTAGAAATGAGCCGGTTGCGCCAGTGGCGTTGTTAACACTGTCGCCTGAGGCGCGATGGTGGATCCCTGGAATGGTAGGTTCGGCGGCGGGGCCGGAGTTGTGTGCTGTGGCTGGTGCAGGGGTATACCCCCGGTGTAGCCGAGGATCGGTGGAGACACCGTCGCCTGTGGAGAAGCTTCTGAGGCCTGACCGTTACCCCCAGGGGTCTCTCGTAGTGCTTCAGTCTGCCCGGATGTTGAGGGTTGAGCAGCTCTGTAGGTCAACTGCTTTCTTAGCAACTCGATCTCTCTTTGATATTGCTGCATCATGAGTAATACAACGGGGTCACTCATTGAGAGGCTAGGGGTGCCCCCTCTTTCTTCGACCGGCGCCTCTTCGGACAAAGTGGATGGTCCTCCCGTGGTGCCTTCAGTAATGACATTGGTAGCTAGGGCCGTCGACGACTCCCCGTAGTTAGTTCCTTCAGTGTGAGCTTGTGTCTTTTCGGTTGCTGCCTTCCCTCTTCTGGTGAGAGGTCTCGGCCTTGCCACCAGTCTGGCCATTTCTCCGGGCTCGATCGGTAAGGCCTCGTACCGGCCGAGCACTCCTGCCATATTGCAAGTGTAGACCCTTAGGTCTCTGCCTTTTCTTGTTGCTCTTCTTGACGGCCTGCCTGGGAAGACCAATCTGTCAAAGACCGACCCCCGCGGCCTCAGCTCTTCCCTCGGCGGAGACTGATAGCGCTCCTCAGAGCAGTTCCTCGACTTGGCACTAGCCCAGCAATCTCTGACGACCCAAGGGAGTGCTCCCCGGGCCCCGCAGATAGTTTCTCATGGCCTGCTCCACTCCTTCCCAGTCTTGATCTGGAGGAGAGGCTGGTGATGTGGCCCTGTTGACAGTAACAGGCATGTAGGCAGCAGGCTCCGCACAGGCAGCCTGGTAGTGACGTCGATGGTGTTGACGGCGGGAGTTCTCTGGCGGGGCCAATGTGACCAGTGCCGATTGGTAAGCGGGGGCTAATGTTTTAGCCTGGTCTGCCTGTCGAGCCCCTGTCGGGCGAAAGGTGCTGGGTCCTGCCTGGGCTGGAGAAATAGCCCGGGCTGCCTTGGGAATCCACGCCTGCTTGCCCTTGGTCGGCCTGGGGGCTGGTCGGTGCTGTGGAACTATGGCCGGAGCTGCAGGCGTCATCCTGCCCTTCATCTTCCCCAGTGGCTGGAAGGAGTTACGTACTGGAACGGCGGGTATGATGCTATCCGGGATCACTTCGGAGTGCCGCCCGGAAAGATGCACCCGGAACGTTCCGACGACAGTAGATTTGCCGGTGCTAGAGACCCGGCCTCGGGGTGATGTGGTTGCATGGCTCCTCCGGAGCCTTCTCTGATGGGAAGCCGAGCCTGGGCGAGATGGGCCGGCGGTTTCGTGCACATGGTGCATGTTGCAGCCCAGTGTCTCTACAGGGGCAGCCTTGGGAGATCTGGCCATTGGTCGGCCGGCAGCAGCTTTGGTGGCCCCCTGGATGGAGGCGTTGCTCTTGATCCCGTCAGACGCTTCCACGTCCAACAGGTGCGCGAAGGCCACTCCCAAAAAGTTGGGGAAGCCAACCGAGGGAGGGAAGCTCCTGAAGGTGAGAGGGACGGCCATGTAGCCGTTCCGCACGTGACTCTCGACGGGTTGGTGGCCGAAAGTGAGTGCCATCGGGACGTCCGTAACGCAACCTACATTCACGAATTAGGGAATCAGTACTACAAGAAGGGGGCCGTGGAGCCCTTGGTTCTGGCAAAGAGATGAAGGGTGATCCAGTCCCACCGGGCGTGCCAGACTTGTGGACGCACTAAAATTCGCTTATTACGTAGTTCGTTTATTTAGGTGCGTGGGCGTGCCAGTCACAAAGTGACGATTTATTCGGGCTCCGAAGAGCCCATGGTGCGCTCGATCTGACTCAGTCAGGCGATTGTGTAGTTTGGGTCGGGACTGAGACCCGTTGTGCCATGAAGGTCACAATGTCATTTACATCCCCTCGGAGAGGGGAATACCCTTGATTAATTGCCAGAAATAAGGGCTCCACGGTCGAAAGAAATACTAATTAATGCAGGAAGAAAAAGGTAGTCGGGCCACGCAGTGAGCCAGGGGTGAGGGCGTGAATACGCGGGTCATGTCGGTCGTCGATGGACCATTCCATGTTTGGACGAAAGTTCATGCGAAAACGAGACGGTAACGGGGGAACAACCCGTACAAATATCTGTCAGGGTATGGCAATTTCAATACAGGGGAAGGTGGGATACCAACGGGAGGAGGGAGCCCTGATGAGATATTGGCCCGAGGTAGGGCTGGGCGGTCACCATGATGAGGGAGATGATTCCCGAGGATGATGCTCGGCTTACGAGGGCATCATTAATATTCCCGGACTCGGAATCCGAAATGGGAGATGAAGACCATGTCGTTATGTTCGTGAGTCGCCTTGAGTGGCATGGGTCGTTACCGCTCCTTTGTTTGTGTTACTCCCTTTTATCTCGTTATTATTGTTATCACCCGTTATCACTTTTTATTACAGTTTTTTTGTACTTATATATTCATTAGAGGGATGATGGGGTGTACCGCCGGAAGAGTTGGAGGAGTGCACCGCTAGAGGGGCAAAGGGGAGCGTACCGCTGGAGCACTGGGAGTGTACCGCTGGAAGGGCTGGAGGAGTGCACCGCTAGAGGGCCAAGGGGAGCATACCGCTGGGGCACTGGGAGTGTACCGTTGGAAGGGCTGGAGGAGTGCACCGCTAGAGGGCAAAGGGGAGCGTACCGCTGGAGGAGAGAAGGTGTGCCGCTGGCGGGTGGAGGCTAGGGTGCACCGCTGAGGGAAGTGGATTAGGGGCACCGCTTGAGGGTGAAGACTAAAGTGTATCACTAGAGGAGATGGGCCAGGGTGTACCGCTGGAGGGTTGAAGGGTGTACCGCTAGAGGGTTGAAGGGTGTAGGGGGAGTTCAGAAGAAGTCCTCTCGTTTATGCAGGTCTGATGGGAGACTTCAGAGGATCAACTTTTGGTTTTGTTATGTGATTCAGCCCCAATTCACACCCCATAGTGCAGACCTTCGGATCTTGTTTAGTTCAATTCCTCGAATCTTGCATGGTCCTTTTAATTGATTAAAATGTCTCATTGTTGCTTAGTCCATCTGTTTGCTACTTCTTTTCATCTTTTAAATTTGTTGTTATTCCTGACAAAAATTCGGCAGCACCTCCCCTTGACCCAGGAGGTAAAGGAATAACAAGGAACATGCCCACAGGGAGTGGCATGAACCAACAATTGAGGGGGGGTGCCTGAGCAGCCGCCTTTAGGGAAACTTCGAAAATCTCGGAGAAAACATCGAACGAGGAACCAGTAGACTGATGCAAGCTATGAGTACACCTGGGAAGTGATAATCAATGTGTGCCGCTAAGGCAGCCCAAGGGTGAGGGTGTGACGCTGGGCAATCAAGCGGCAAGAGCGTGCCGCTGGGTAAACCCAAGGGAGTGTGCCGCCAGGCTGTCCAATGGCAAAGGTGTGCCGCTGGGCAGTTCAAAAGAAGGGTGTACCGCCAAGCGGACGCAGGGGCAATGTGTCGCCGAAAGAGTTGGACAGTGTGGTGACGAGGGGTCTGAGAGGGTGTGTGAGCACCATGGACTTCGAAGGAAAGGGAGGGGAACCCCCCCCCCCGCCCGGCTGGTAGGTGGATGATACACACCAAGTAGAGGTCCACAAAAAGAAAACTTCGATGGGCTGCAAAGGGTGGAAGAAGGGGGGAGACTGCATTGCAGAGTGTCACCGAGAGGAGGGAGAGGTTAGCCTTGCCTTGTCAAGCCAAGAGCTGAACCTCTCAATCAAGCAGACCCATGCCATGGGAGGGGAGATCAAGCAAGGAGTTAGGGAACTGGAGACGGACGCCAAACTCACAGACCAGCAGGAAGAAGGAAACTACGAATACACCAAACGAAGGCAAGATCAAACGGTGTTTTATTCATGACAAACTCAAAATCACAAAGGGCCATGGCCAGAAGACCAAATGTAACCCGGTACATCCAAGCGAACAAAAAAAGGAAAAGACACAAGGGGAAAAAGAAAGAAAACTCGGGGGAGAGGGACATGATGAGGAAGGGTGATCGTGCCCTTCACTACCAACCTTCCCTCTCCACCCTACAGCACACCCTCTCTTTTTTCCTCTTCTTCTTCTCTTCTACCTTCTTCTTCTCTTCTCCTTCTTCTCTGGAGCTCTCTTCGAACGGGCGCCTTCTCTTCTTTCTCTGTGTGTCTCCTCCTTCTCTTTCTCTTCGTGAGGCTTTTTTATACACGGGCCGTTGACGAGGGAGCCTCATGATGGCACTGCCATCCGAGGTTGACTTCGGTATCTTCCTCGTCAGGTGAAGATCTGCCCTCCTCCAGTCAGAAGGTGACACAGAGACAGGCGCTAGCTGACTTTGAAGTGGCTGGACTGCGCGCCAATGGGTCTGCGTATTGGCCGTTGTATCTTATGCCGGTGCGTGACGTCGGGAGACTTTCAGCGCTGTGCCGCTGGGGAAGAGGTGCGGGCGTTGAGGGCAAAACACCCGTGCCGCTGGGAAGCCTGAGGCCGTGCCGCTGGCGGTCAGACTTGGTAAATGAGTGTGTAGACTTCGTGTGCATGAACTCTGTACAGACTTTATACCGTGCGCATGCATGAGCCTGTACAGACTTGCCATATGAATGTATAGACTTTGCGTCTGAAGCAGCCAGCCAATGTATAGACTTTAAGTTTGGATGTATAGACTTTGCGTTCAAAGCAGCCAGCCAATGTACAGACTTGGAGTTTGGATGTATAGACTTTGCGTCCGAAGCAGCCAGCCAATGTACAGACTTGGAGCTTGTATGTATAGACTTTACGTCCGAAGCAGCCAGCCAATGTACAGACTTGGTTTAAAAGTGCATAGACTTGAGCTGACGGATGTATAGACTTGGTGTGCAACCTTGACAGAAACCCTGAATGAAGCGTGCCGCCGAAGGGCCAAATGGCCGTGCCGCTGAAGGGCTGAAGGGCCGTGCCGCTGGGAGCTTGAGGCCGTGCCGCTGAAGGGCCTCAGGCCCGTGCCGCTGGAGGCACCAAATGTGCTGTTTTGACAGGGGCCTTTGCTTTTGCTTCAGAAACTGGAAGCCGTGCATTCGTTGGGATATTTCTTCACCGTTGGGGACCCGAGGGAGGGTCCGTAGCAGTGTGTCAATTCAGGAGGACATCATGTGACTTCTCGATCTCTTAATGCGCTCGTGCAAATGCGGGGATTTGCCGGGCGGTAGTATCTTCCCGGAGCCCCGGATGGCCAGTCTCTCCAGGTCTTCTTCCTTTGACTTTGACATTAATGCGGGGCTCGGCGGGACATATGGACGTGCAATTTTATATGTCCACAGAGGGTAGAGAAGAAATTTACTGTATGATCTTTAACTTTCTCCAAATCCTCAACGATAGAACCATCGTCTCCCTTGCAGCCCCTCTCGCATTGGTAGAGGCATAGAAATATTTGTCGTTGGAGTTTCCTTAGGTTAAATAGGTTTGCCTAGACTTTTGCCTAATAAATCTCTCATCAATTTTAATAGTCTCTTAAGAATTTTATAGATATTACGGTAAATATGATAAAAGTAGGGGTATAAGGATAATTTTGTAACATTTTAAAGGCATAAGGATAATTTTTTCTTAAAAAATTCCCAGAGTGGAGGTATGTAAAAAAAATCATATTGGGTTTAGAGATGAGAATCGAGATTATAAACACATGATCATCTTCTCAACATCTGATGCATGACTATCTTGTGAAGTTGTAACCTCGTCAAAGTCCTTTAAGACGATGAACATTTACGGGCTAAGGTTCTCATAGACATTGTCAATGATGTGTCGCTCAATTTAGGATTTAGGAACTAAGTTAACTATATCTAGTCTAAACTTTTGAGCGGATAGTAATATAGAGGAATGAGCAAGAAAGCGATTAGGAAGTCAACCTCTAGTTGTGCTCATCCTTTTCATTTGGTCCGACCTGCAAGGGTTAGGCTTGAGGTATATCTCCCAAGGTTCCACTAACAATCAAGTTAGGACAATGCAAAAAAGATAAGAGAGAGAGAGGAAGAGACATGTGTCTAGGGTTTCATGTCATTAATCACCTTATCTTCTTTGGGTTTATTTAGGGCTCCTTGAAGGCTACAGGGGAAAGAAACTCTCTAAGGTTCCACCTGATAATAAGCGGTTAAGGGTGAAATAAGATCATTTATTCTAATGGATTAGCAACAAAATAGTTTGACAAAGACAAGTAAGGCATTCTAGCACTAACTCGGATTTTTCTAAAATTACTTGTCCTAACAAATATTACAATCAACTATTTGACAACAGTAAGGATAGCCCCAATAAAATTTTAAAGTAAAAAAGTGAAAAAATAGAGATACATTATATGAGTATTAATTGACCCCAATTTTCTCAAAGAGCGGCATAAATTTTCAAATGAACTATTCCCCTTCTAAAGATAAGTAGGATCAAAGTCCAAGTTAAGGTATTACGAGTGATCTGTATTTGACCCAAGAAGGGCTCATGCTTAGTAATTGTTCCTACCTAGTCCTATCGAGATCGAGTCGAGTCTAGGTAACGAGCCCGACATACACAATGTATGTGCTATCTCTTTTGTGACATAGTAGATCCCCGCCACATCATTAAATGGACAAATTTACACCGGTTTAATTTAAGAATAATTGAGACCAACCTGATCAATTTTTTATGAGTAATACATGCTTTACTGCACTATAGTAGCCAAACTTTATCAAAAAAAAAATCAAGTTGGTCTCAATCTGACTTATATGTCTCTGAAGTTCATTCTTTGATGCGATGGCTAAAAGAAATAAAATAATTAAATATTTTAAATGGCCCTAAAGTGATTGGCCCATTATTTTCGCAAGAAAGGATGTCTCATATCTTAGATTATGGATCAATGTGTCTAAATCCTATCCCTAATTATTTAGGAACTTTTTTGCATGAAAATTATTATTAGGCACGACTTTGTAAAAAAATTATTACTGAAAATACATTAGTATGCATATCACTACATAAAATCAAATATTGTATAAATGTCATCGTGATTAACTTCCGTCAACAGGAGAGCAGAATCAAAAAGATGCCAACATTTCTATTAGTTAGGTATTAAATGATGAATATACTCTCGGAGAGAGAGAGAGTGAGTGAGAGAGAGAGAGAGAGAGAGAGAGAGAGAGAGAGAGAGAGAGAGAGAGAGAGAGAGAGAGAGAGCATGGGAGGGGGATTCGACGACCAGGGGAGGGGGATCCAGTGACATCTGATGGTCAAGGGAGAGGGAGGGGGGCTGGTGGCTAGGTGGGAGGGGGGGCTCTGGCGACTAGGGGAGGGGGCTCTGGCGGCCAAGAGAGGGGGATCTGGCGGCCAAGAGAGGGGGATATGGCGACGTCTGGCACTCTGGCGGCTAGGGGAGGGGGGGTTCAACGGCGAGGTGGGAAGGGGGTGCTCCACCGACCACGGGATGGGAGAGAGGGTTTGGCTTTGTGGGGAGGTGGGGAGGGGGCTCCGATAACCAAGGGAGGAGGAGGGGGATCCGGAAAGTCAGGGGAGGGGGGTTCTAGCTGTTAGTATTGGGTGTCCTATAAGCCAATCTCAAGTCGGGTAGGCCTGATAGTTGTATAATATTGTTCATCATTAATAAAGTGATATTTGAGCATAAACTTAGAAAGAACGAGAGATTATAGCGATGCAGCAACTGTAGACATATAGGTACCAGACATGGTGGTTTGAACCCGACGTCCTTTGGGATCATGCGGATTTACTTGACCCAACTTGATCATATGTCCGATATGAATTAAACTATTATTCGGCTCTTGTAGAAGCGAATAATGAGTTTAAGTTACTTTTAATTAGGAATTAGAAGTTTATGGGCCTTAAACCAGAGTGACTATGGGTCTAGAGGTTCACACACATAAAATTCTCAGGTGACGGGATATTATTATTATTATATATATATCTATATATATATATTAAAAGTCTTGAATTCCTTTAGAAATGAATATAAAGAAGGGCTTAATAGATATGTACAATAATATAGAGGATATATATACAATATTGGTGATTAAGGGTTCAATGGTTCTTTTGGAAAGGACCCATCCCACCTTTATATATATCTCGCGTGAGAGTGTTTTCTCCACAATCAAGTATTAAAGGGAGAAAACCCACCACTCTTCTTCTCTCCTCCCCTCCCCTTCCTCTTGCTCTCTCTCTCTCCTTTGTTGATCTCTCTCTCTTCCTCTTAAGGGAGAAAGATTGAAGGAGGGAAACAAGAGCAATTTGGAGGATCTGCAGTTCGTACACGCGGGGGGAAAAGAATAGGTGGACATTATCATTACATTAGAATCGGTGTGGATCTACTCTAGAGGCCAAACATCTCTGCGGCTCTACGTTCGGGGAAATATGCATTACGGACAACGTCGTTCCGCACTAGGTAAAGATCTACAACCCTATTTTGGGGTTGAGTAATTTTATTGCATCGATTAGGGTACGGTTCTTGGATTCTAAATGGACCATAGATTCGAGATTTAATTTTATTATCCGTTGTGCTACCCGAACCAGTTTATGAGGAATCGTTACACTAGTTTCGTAGGGAGATGGGGAGGGGGCGTCGGCGGCCAAGGGAGGGGAAGGGGGATCTGACGGCTAGGGGAGGGGGTTTGGCTTCGTAGGGAGATGGGGAGGGGGCTCCAGCGGCAAGGGAGAGGGGGGTCAGGCTTCACAGGTGGATTGTAGGGGGAGGGTGCTTCGACGGCCAAGGTAGGGGGGAGGTCTGACAGCATATGTGGAAGGGGGGGGATCCAGCTGCCAAGGGAGGCGGATTCGGTTGGGGGGTGTTGGCTGGGCATAGGAGGGGAGGGGTGGGGGGGGGCTACTCCTCACTATGGCAGCCCCTCTCTCCCACCCCAACGCCAATGTTCGGCGACCATGGGAGGGAAAGAGGGGTCCGACGACCAAGTGGAGGGAGAGAGGATAACATATTTATTATTATTTTTTAAATCGAAAGTAATTTGATATTTTCATAGCCCTGATTAATTTTAACTATAGTTAAGTTGACAGGTGATAACAAGCAGTAACGATGATGACATTTATATATTATTTGATTTTACGCAGCGACATAACTGTTAATGTAATTTTAAAAATAATATTTTTATAAATTCACATCTGACAATAATTTTTCCGTAAAAACTTAATTAATTATTGGCAAGTGAACACTAAGTCTTATTGGCGTATGCTATTTGATTTGATATCAGCCTACTCGGACACGAATAATGCCAGGACCATTTTTAAGCAGATAAGGATACTACACCATTCACTTCATACTATATCCGTCGATAAATGTTATATATATAGTATTATAAATGTAATATAGATACACTAATCTGCTATCAACATTTTTATTATAATATATCTATATTTTTGAATTAAAAATCTAACTTGTAAATGTTGACAAAATTGGATAGAATTATTCAAAAAAGGAATTCAGATCGAATTTGGATAAATATTATAATTTTTTGTCAAATAATAATACAAAATTAAATAATACAAAATGAGTAGGAGCTGATATAGATAATCTCCATTGACGAACCTAGGCGTCGACCAGGATTCCATCGTTGCTTGCGGCGAGGGTTATGCAGAGGTTTCCCCATGTTACATTGGTCAATAAAATCATCACAACGGGTCAAGTTGTATTTTCAAAGATCTCAACTTAATGGGCAAGTTTGGAAGTTGGAACTCCAAATTACAACAAGAGATCGAACAATCAAGAGAAGAGAAAATTTTTGTGCAACACCCTCGTCATTACATTCGAGCTGTTGCACGTGTAATAATTATTTTTTAATCTTTTAATGACTTTCATCTTAATTTATTTGAACGTGAGTATCACGACACTGGATGACGTGATATAAAAGTTATGTGAAAAAAATACTCTTTATGAAAAAATAATTTTTTTAATAATCACATATTTTTTTTACGTGATTCTCACATTGCTGACGTAACATTCAAGTTCAAATAACTTGAGATAAGAGTCGATCAGAAAATTATTTTTTTAAAAAATTAAAGTGTTACAAATGCAACACCTGAGATGTAATCACAAAACTTTTCTCTCGAAACATTGTCGGAGTAAACTCGCATCTATTTAGAGGGCCTCCGTGTAATTCGAGATATTTCACGCACGATAGATTAAAATTTAGAAAAAGCATAAATTCACATTCATCCATAGAATCTCTTAACTTTTTTTTTTTTTGGACATAAACACGTTTTTATTCAAATCAACCGTGAGACATTGTACAGAGATAAGTCTCGAGATCATCTCGCACTCGAGAGTCACTTTTTCATCATAATAAAGAAAAAAAAATACTGTAGCGATCGAAGATGTCCAATCGAGCACGAAACCCCTAAAAATTGCGGGGACTAAGGTAACCGCATCCGAAGGTCGCAGACTCTTTCCTCGAGGAACTTGATCTGCCGAAAGTTCACACATAATATATCGGAATTCGAAGAAAACCTAAAAGAAGAGTCTCCGTTCCACCCTCTGTATTGCACGAGTTTAACGTTCTCCATCGGATTAGATAAATAATACTAATAAGTTCTATAAACTTGGTCCAGGAGAATAGACCCGTGCATTTATAAAAGGAGCCTCTTCCCTGGTGAAACTTCATCTCCATACTTACTTTTCTTAATATCATCGACAATGACCTAAGTGATTGTGAATAAAAGTATAAATTATAGTCACTTGGTTCGCAAGTTATGCTAATTGCTCTTCGTTAACTTAAGAAAATGGTTCAAATCATGATATTTTGTTTGCCCGTAGCTTAATGTTGGGACGCCATTCCCTTTATCCGGTCACTTATAATTTGCTTTTAATCCTGTATTTATAGTTTGCTTTTAGTCTTATGTTACCTGGAAACATTTTTCTTTGTTTTCTTAAATTGAAAAGTCATTTCAACTTCTTTTTAAGATATCTTAAAGTCGAAAAATTTGACATTTTAAATTCTTCAAATAAATAAGTTGAAGAAGATGAGTTATATTATGATCCCTTTTAAAGATGAGTTATATTATGTTGACACTTACATTTTTTTTATAATTTTTTAGGGGAGGAGAAAACGGGGGCCGCACCTCTGGTGGGAGGTGCAGCTCGAACCCGCACCCTCCTGCCAACCTGCCACTTACATTGAGTCGGCGATGTCACATCATATTTGGTTGGATCGAAATGGTTGACTCGATTCAAAGATAATTCGAGTCTTTTTGAGTCACGTTTGAGTCTGTATAAATATCGTACGAATATGATTATATCATAATATACGTAAATCAAATCGAGTGAATTGTCGATATCACGAAACTTGCTTTTAGATCTATGCCTCACTGCAATAAGATTTTTTTTTAAAGTTGAATTATAATTCACAGCCAAACCCAACTTCAATGTTATTATTAGACTAGAAACTTAAATCATCGTGATAAAATATATCTCATCATTAAGGGCCTAAACACAACAACAATCAAACCTCCCAGTTGCAACACGAAATTGAATTGCCAAAATAAATCCCCACCGATTACGTCGTTGTTTGTTTTAATATAAATTTTTGATTTAAAATAAGAGTCTTTCTTTAATTCTAAAATCGAAACTATTTTAAACAGATGAATGTAAACTAAAACGAGATTTTTATTGTCTAGTTATAATTTTAACTATTGTTTCTATGATTTTGGTTTCCAATTGCAACGGACCATAAATCAAAATAAGAGAATCTTAGTCTCATGTGAGACAACATAACCCTATTTACATTATTTTACAATTAAATAAAAACTAGTTAAAAATTAAAACTACAAGGACCACTAATAAATTTCAAATATTCTATTCACAATATATACTAAACTTTAGGATCAATTTAAGCACAATAAAATCCCACGAGAATTTATGTGCAAAATTCCGGATAGAACACCAACCAGCGTTGCCCAACCAGAAGAGGAAAAAGCCGCGCGGCAAAACAGCAAAAGTACGTGTGCGAGAGACAGAGAAGGGGAAGAAATGGGAAACTAAAAAAGAGAGGGTTAAGATGCTCCGCCACCACCTCGCAGTCACAGACATGACGTCTTCCTCCGTGTCCTCCCCCTCCCCCGGCAAGGCCCGGCGCCCCGCTGCCGCCAATTTCTTCCCCGCCGCGTCGTCGTCGGCGTCCTCCTCCGCCACCTGCTGCAAGCACTCCTCGCCGTCGGCGACGCTCGACCTTCTCATCCTGATCCTGGTGATCTTCTCCTGCACCTTCCTCATCTCCTCCTCCTTCGCCCACATCTTCCGCTCCCTCTCCCAGATCCTCCCCTCCCTCCTCCAACCCCTCGCGGATTCCTTTCACGAGGCCCCGTTGCCTTATGCTGCCGGCCTGCTTGTGTTCCTGGCGGCGTCGCTCGTGGTCGCCGCTGAGATCCCCTTCGGGGGCGGCGGTGGGGACGGGGGCGGCGGGCGGCGGGGGTCGTGGCTCAGGGGGTGGTGGTGGTCGCGCAGGTGCGGGAACCCCCGGTGCAGGGGCCTGAAGAAGGCGATGGAGTTCGACGTGCAGTTGCAGACGGAGGAGTCCGTCAGGGCGGCGGCGGCCGCGCCGGACGCGGCGCTGTGGAGGGAGATCGACGGCTTGCCGTGGAAGGGCGGCGACCAGGGGAACGGCCCGGAATACGAGTGTCTGCGGGTGGAGCTGCGGAAGATGGCGCCGCCCAACGGCCGGGCGGTGCTGCTGTTCCGCGCCCGCTGCGGCTGCCCCCTCGCCAAGCTCGAGGCGTGGGGGCCGAAACGGGGTCGCCGGCACAAAAAGTGAGTTGGCCTTCGGGCGTCCCTTAGATGTGGTTGTGATCCTCCTCTGCTTTCTCTGTCGGTGCATGTTAGGTCGCCCAATTGCTTTCAGCTTTCATTTTCATATTTTTCATCCCTACATGTCTGCTTCTCTTTGATTGCCAACCACCGCACTGCATGTGCTGAAACGTGGGTGTCTATTTAATCCGATGGTGATAGATTAGCTCTACTCGAGCATCCTTTACCAAAACTGTCGTTAAAACAAAAGACCCTCTGGTTCTTCTGGATTTGGTCTTGTTTCACATCCGTTTTCCTGCTGTTTCCTAATCATGAAGAGACCAAGGCAGTCTTTGCTTCCCCCTAAGATATGTGCTTGAGCTTATGGTTCTGTGTTTATCTTCAGCATCCATGAAAATCTGTCCTAGATCTGATATTGACAAACAGTGGTTAGTTGTTCTGTAAGCGTCGAGCTGGCCTCTTACATACCGATTCTGTTGCTGTTACCTAATCATGAAGAGACCGAGGCCTCCCCACCATTGGATTCATCTAAGACGTCCTGGTGCCGTTTGACTCCATGTTCATTTTTGTTACCACCAATCATCCATCTCAGGTTATAGTAGTCTTAGTTAAAACAATGAATTAATGTCTCTTATTTTGATTTGCAAGGAGTTTAAGCTAAAGAGGTTCGAACCAACATTGAGAGATTTTTCCTGGTACATAATGCTTCCTTTGTATGCCGTGGGTAGTTGGGCATTACTGAAGCCTATATCACAATTCACGAAGCATTGTGCTTGCTACCAGATTCTGGTTCTGTACATGGATTGCTGGATGTTACTGAACTCATACAAAAAAGAATTAGATTTACTACTAGCACCTGTTGCAACTCTTATGCAATGATGTGTGTGCCAAAACATGCATGTTTACTTCATGTGAATCTCACAACTATCGTAGAAGCCTCTTTGGATCATAAAATGAATGACTGATTTCTCTTTCTGCAAATGTTTTGAATTGTTTGCCAGCAATGGGATGAAGTTTGATGTTTTGCATGATTAGATCACCAGAACGGGGTTTTTGATGTGGACTAGAGTAAGTACTCTAAACATGCTAGCATGGTTCTGAAGTAGTGGACTTTTCAGCCAAGTCTCAGGTTGAAATAAGTTTCCTTGTTTTAGCATGCAGATTCAGATGTTATTTTGTATAATACTGTTAGTTGCAGCTACTTCTTGTAGAAGTTAAGTTGTCTTTGGCACAGCAGAAATTTAGCCTTTGAGATTGTTTTTCTTGTCATTACGGCATTAATAGAGCAAGGATAAAATTTAAGGTAGCTGGAACGTCACAACATTGAAGGAAGGCCAATGTGGAAATAATTATATTATTTGGTCAACTTCTTTGTCAAGATATCATGCAAAACCCACAGGGAGCAATTTGATCAAACTGGTACTGTGTGGCATCAAGAAGGAAGGCCAATGTGGAAATAGTTATATTATTTATTCAACTTCTTTGTCAAGATATAATGCAAAACCAGGGAGCAATTTGATCAAACTGGCACTGTGTTTCATCAAGAGTGATGATTAATGCAAAATTAAATACTTTAGAAGAAAGAATATGGGAATTTAGTCAAAACATTCATATGCATTGCATAGCACATAGTGAAAGCCATCTACCTCAATAACTTATTTTAGAATGAATTGGAGTCAATCTTTGAATTGTTACTTGATTTCTAGAATCTAGTGCTCGTTCTTGATGAGGTTTGGATTGTATTGTGATAGGGGGTTTGCTTCAAGATGTGCTAGGTAGTCACATATCACATGACTCTCAAATCCAAATTGTGATGTGCCCTTGGTTTGCTGGATTTGTGTAAAGTGTGGAAACATTTGTGAACTTGCCTTAAGTCTCCAGAACTGTGGAGTGTAACAGTTTCTTGCTTTCTGACCAGAACAGAAAACCTATAAAAAATGATGCACATTTCTAACATGCCAACCACATCCGGTCGAAGCCTGTCCCATAACGTACCATAGCCAAAAAACAATACCTGCCAACACACCAAGTCTTAGACTTGAAATCCACTTGTATGGCTGAAAGAAACAACATGATTTTTAGAAGGGAAGCTAGAGTAGAGGAGAGGATTGTTTCTTTTGTATGCGAGAAGGTTTGTGAGTGGGTCAAGCATATTTGTAAGGTGGAGTCTCATAACTCCCCTCTTTTTTTTTTTGTTGGGTGGCTAGCTTGGGCCTGTTTTGAGGTGGGATTTTTGTACAGGGTTTTGAGAGCTGAATGATTATACTTGTAAATCCCTCTTTCTTTTATTAATACAATGGTGGTATTATCCACTTCTAAAAAAAGAAACCCACCTGTATGGCATACCGTTATTTTTGGATGACCAGCATGTCTAGCACTGATACAATATCTTGATCTAATGCTTGTACTCCCGAATCATCTTTGTCCGTTCCTTTTTAAGGAGGAGCAGTATATGGTACCAATATCTGACCTATGAGACAGCTTCCTAGATAGGTCATAACCAGTAGATCAATCTGACCATCTCTGAGATGATGTAGATGGAAGTTGAGATACAAAGTCATTTGAAGCGGGAGCTTCTCTTTTCATTTTTCACTGCTGCTAGAGCTTCTCTGAGAGGAGGGATGCCCTCCAAAGTTAATCTAGAAACAAGGGTCCAAAAGCTTGGTGTCTGCCATTGATTGTGTTGAGAAAGGATTTTTGTATGAGCACAAACTATATATTCTTAATCTCCTCCCTTATGCCTATTCTCTCCTACAGTGAATGCCTGATTTTTTTCTTTGTTGCTGTTAGGTGCAAGGTGGGATCTAGAGGGGGGGTGAATAGATCCCCTTATAAAAATATGCTCGAATTAAATTTCAAACCAAATCAACTAGACTGAAACTGAGACAACAGAATTGCTTGCGCAAATCTGAACTGAAACGCATATGACCAGTTAACTGTTCAGATAGAACCAACGACAAACACTTGGCAGTGTGCTAGTGCTGAACAAAGTAGCGAAACCAACACTCAACCCACCCTGTGAAGTGAGGTAGAAGAGAGGGACAATCGCACAAAGACAAATCACGAACACAAACGATTTGGTTCAGTCTGCACTCAGCAGACCTACGTCCACCCCCCACTCAACCTGAGTGAGGATTCCGCTGACTCACAGTTTGAATCGCTGAGCCTCACAGCTTGCTAAACGAGGAACCGATCCTCACGAGACACAGCCTCCGCTGACTAAAAGCTTGATGAAAGAACAAAGGAAAATGAGAAAGAACAAAATAATAGACGAAAGAACAAAATAAGGAATGTAGATCCACAAGAGCAGATTAGTTCTGGATTTGATCCACGAACTAGTAACTTCGGCAGATCTTCAATTTGGCTCCGCTGCACTCACTCTCACGAATCTGGCTGCTTCTCTCTTCTTCTTCTTCTCACAATCTTCTCTCTGATTCTCTCTTAGATCTTTCTCTTCTTCTTCTCACGATCTCCCTCTCAATCAGCTCTTCGTAGCTCTCTCTCTTTTCTCTTCTGCAACCTCTCTTTTTTCTCTTGTGCAGCCCTCGCAGCAGTGCCCTTCTTCGGAGGAAGAAGCATATATATGATTTTCTGAATTAATTTTATCAGAAAAGGAAATTTGCCATTTGTCCACGTGTTCTGGAAGGAATATTCTTCTGTCATGTCACCTTGGATCACGTGCCAACTCACTGGCCTTCGAACTGGGTGTGTGGCAGACACAAAATCTCTGAAAATCAGCTTTTCAGGCTATTTATCAGCCTTACTAGCCATTTTACACCCTTAACGTTTATTTGTTTGCCTTACCCAGCCATTTGTTACCCTTAACCACCTGAGCCGTCGCCGTTGATGTTTTCCCCTTTGCCTTCAACCGTCGCCTTTAGTCATTTGTCACCGCTAGTTGCTCATTTGTTACTCTTAGGTTCCATTTGGTACCGTTGTGAGCTTGAGGGTCTTGAACTTACTTGAAGTGGAGTTGACTGTGGTCAACTTGATTGGATCACTGTAGCTGGATTGACTTTGACCGGAGTCAGCTTGACTTGAGTCAACTTGAAGTTGAACTTGGCTAGAGTCACTTTGACTGTCGTTGACTTTGACTAAAATCAACTTTGACTAGAGTTGACTCCATCTTCAACCAGAGTCGGCTCTTCTTTATCTTCTTCCAGCTTCTCAGTCTTGTCTTTCATTTGTCAGCCATATTATCTATTTTTCACTCTTAATCTGATAGTTGTCTCCCGTGTGAGCTTCAAGACTTGTCCAAGCTTGGTTGCGTCGATGCTGTTAGAGCGTTGCGTCAACGTCACAATGGTTTTTCTTCTTGTCAGCTCCTTTTCTCACATGCCCACCTATTTGTCACCTATACTGATCTATTTGTCACCCATAACTTATATTTGTCGCCCGTAGAGACTATTTGTCACTTCTATTAGCTTTAGCTGGCAGGTGACTCTGGCGTCGACTCCGTCAACATAAAAACTTCATCTTTGGCCATTCTTCAACGTGCAGAGCAATTTGTCACTAGTATCCATCTATATGTCACCCTTAACAGGTATTTGTGACCCGTGTAGGTTATTTTTCACCCTTAGCTCAGGGCTCTACCTGGTGACTTCGGTTGACCGAATTTTGCAAATCGGTCGACCGTTTTTGGCTTCAAGCACATCTTGAACTGCTGACTTCTGCTGAACTGCTGGCACTTGAAGTCTCAACTGAGTTATAATGACTTCAGGTTCGCCTTAGCTCTTGCTTCTGAAAAGTGCTGGCCTTGAGCTTGAGCTGCTGCTACTTAGCTTGGTTTCATCAAACCCATCACTGCCTTCTACACTTAGGTTGCTGTCCAACCTGTTCTTTACACATTCAGTTCTTCACAAATTCAAAACATACGGCATTAAACATATGACATCATCATCAAAACATAAATCCCATTCACGGACTCATGATGAGTCATAATGTTTGACATCATCAAAACCACAGGGACACAACAGTTGCTAACATCAACTTGTAGAAAAGATGATGTTATGATCCCTTTTCTGCCAATGAGTATGGAATTCCCTCACTTACAAGAAGCTCCTCATGTGCCTGTTATAGTTCTCTTCTTTCCTCCTTTCCAAACGGCCTTGACTGTACCATTTTATTGGTTGCTTGAACCCACTCCTGAAGCCCATGCCTGCCTGCCTGCCTTTATTAGAATAGGACTATTTACTTGGTCCACCTCCACATCACCAGTCCACCTCTTCACAACCAAGCAGCTGGAAACCAGCTTCTTCCTCATGTTCATCTCTCTTTGATGGAAGCCTGGCATGCCACAACTAGTTGGTCTGCACTTTGCCTATTGTTCTTCTTGCGCTGATGGAGTGTGTAACTACAAGAGATACTAGCAGAAAAATCTCGGGCCTACTCTTTTGAATGACATGTACATTGGACGGGGAGCCTCATGTTGCATGCTCTCTGCAAGTGCCAAAACATGCTGTGTCAGGACACAGGGTTTTAGCAATCTGTTTAAATATGACCCCATCCATTTACACACAGCTATGCAGTCATCACTAGAAACATAGGCATGTTGCTTTATCCTTAAGTTGGGCAAACTTTCTTCTTGTTGATGTGTCCTTTTGGCCCTGCCGAGATGCGGTTTGTTTCCATGGCTATTGTGTTTGCTAGTGGAGCGGTTAGTAAAATCAGCTAAGGATGGTGAGGTTTGCTCCCCTGGTACTGCCCAAAAGCTTTTATTTTGGTGGAAAAAGGTCCACTTACCTGATGATTAAGGCCCTGTTTTGCATTCATAGAGGCCTTGCTTGCTGTCAAACATGAAACTAATGTCATGTTGACAGGCCCATTGTTGAAGAGAGAATACCTTGTAATCATGCTGCAGCCTGCTTTTGTGTTTTTCTCTGCAAGTTTCTTTTTCTCGGCACCGTCAAAAAAAGAAGAAAAAGAGGAGAGAAAGGTTCCTTTCCATGAATTGGAAGTGTCATGCATTAGACATATAGTTCGTGGCATTGACATGTTTTGTCAACTGTTTCATGAGCAACCTGCATCCTATAAACTACTTGATCCTCGAGATGAGTGTCTTCAATGAGGGTGGGTTGCCCTGCACAGGAAGTTAATTGGCAGCACACCCACAGAGAATTAATTGAGAGGACACCAGTGTCAAGTTCACCTGACTGAAGGCTCTATCTGCAGTCGGCACCTCTAAGGCAGCCGAGTTTTAAAATAGGTCTACCAGATTGGAAAATATAAAAGATTGGGGTCAATACTTTTCCAACTCTTTCTTATCATTTTTCTTTTTATTCCATTGCAATCTAAGATAATAGCATCCACCCTTAATCTTCCCATTATGTAAACCTAAGATTTCTCTATGGAACTATATTACACATGGGCTAGTTTTGTTGTCCTTAGCACTGTAATAATGGGTGGGCTGTGTTTTTTTTTCACTATTTCTGTGAACTGTACTACTGCGGGAGAGACTGAAAATTTTTTTTGGCTAAGCCAACATTTGGGATCCAAATACCTAGAGTTGAAGATAAGTTTTCCAGTCCATTATCTGCTTGATGTCTAAACCCCCTCTTTTTTTATAATATACCACAAGGTGTAATAATGGGTGGGCTGTTTTTTTTTTTTTTAAACTATTTCTGCGAACTGTCTCTTCTACTGTGGGAGAGACCCTGAAAAGGGGATCCAAATACCTTGAGTTGAGAGCAAGTTTTCCAGTCCACTGTCTGCTTGATGTCTAAACCCCCTCACTTTTTATAATATACCGCAAGGGTGGGTGCACTAGTTGGCCGAATATGAGATACCTACCCTTGTGATTGTGCAAGGTTCCTGGCGTTAGCTAGTTGGCAATGTCATGTTGTCTTCTAGGTAGCAACCATCTCAGCAATACTATCTATTATATAGCGCTTCTTCATCACCATTTCTTTGAAAACCTAATTAGTGTAAAGCATATGAATGTGGGTGCAATTTCCTTCATCCAGCTTGTCACATTCAATGTTTTACAGCTGCATAGATGTGATTGTAACGTAGTGCAGCCAAAATGAAGTCTGGTCATAGTGAGAAGCAAGGGCCAGCTAGGGTCCCCTCATAAACAAAGGTTGCAGCAGAGTTCACTGTAGCAATAAATAGGTAAAGGCTATCTAGACTCTAGAGGAAGAAAGGGAGGATTGATGATAAATGTACGCGCATGTAGATGTCTATCTATAGGTGGAGCATAGTGTGATAAATAGGTAAGAGCTATTAATGGCTTAACAGCAGGTAGGAATGCTAATTTCTCACCTTGTTACTTGGTTGGAGTCTTGTGAAGCAGTTCTGAATTGTTCGATGTCAACAGTTGTCCAATATGGCTCATTCTTTAGTTGGAGGAAGGTGCAAACAAGATGCAGTGTTGTTGGATTAAGGAGACAATGAGATGAAAGAGGGAAGCGTTGATTCTGATGGCATTGGGTGGGAGGGGAGCAGTAGGTGGATGATGGTGGGAAGAAGATTGTGATCTTGGGGAGGAGGGTCTCAAAGCAGACTTGAATGCATGGAAATGAAGGTGAAGTCCCTCGTGGAGCAAAAGAGAGACTGTCCGGAGATGGGAGTTGAGGAAGAGTTCAGGTTTTACATAAATGAGTCAGATAACCTAGTAGAGGGATTAAGTTCCCGTGCAATTGATTATTTGTTCTTTTTGTTTTTCAGGTGCAGCCTCTTTTCTTTTATCACAACCGTAAACAATAATAAACATAAAGAAAAGTTTGATATTTCTGAAAGAATTCTTAATATTCTTAGTAAGTTTTCTGGTCATGCTCACTCTCAAAAAAAAAAAAATTCTGGTCATGCTCAACATCTATGTGCCATTACTGTTTCCAAGGACATTTATTTTACACGAAAAAATGCAACAAGCCGTTGAGATAGGGTCTGAGGCAGTGGAGAACTTTGAGGCACCTAGTGTCCGGCTAGACACCAAATTCTGGGTGGCCCCTCCCCTGGAAGCCATTCATGATGTTTGATCTCCATGATGGAGGTGGGACCTCAACCCACTAAATGGGACATGCTGCATCAATGTAGTTTGGACACTACTATTTCAGCATGGAGGAGTGAGACAAGAACAAAAACGGGCAAACGATTTGCAGTTCTTATGAAATATGCAAAGAAGTTTGGTTGCTGTTTAGTCCAGTGAAATATTGACGTATGTATGTCTGGGCAGCGGGTTGGGTGTTGTGTCATGGAAATGTTTCCCCCGTACCTGTGTTTCAACACGTAACTATTCTCGTCCTTGGGAATTTTTCTCTCAAGTTGAGGCATTTGAGTGTCCAGGGGACCAGGACGTGGTAACAGATGCTCTTATACGACATGCCCTTAAATATGGTCTATAACAACAACTGGTAACCTTCTCGGCATGAAATGTGACTAGGGTTTGTAGATCTGGAGGTCGATCTGGGGCTCAGAGCCCTCACATGAGGAGGCATTTATAAAAATGTGATGTTTCCCAATAATGATTTTTGGATCCTTAGTCTTGGTGCTATAAAGGAAATTCACAAAAACAGTATCAAAATTGTGTTTAAGTTGATGTCTTTGCAGATCTTTATCATGTCCTCGCATAAAATGCAGTTTGGATTTGGGTGTTGGTTTCGGTCGGGTTTGAAACATGTTTCGATTTTAATTTGAAATTAAATTAAATAATATTTTTTATCAATCGAAGGAGTTTAGATTTCTTCCGATTTCAGCCGGTAGATTTCGGATTGTTTCGATCCGAAATCGATACGATTTGATTCGATCGAAATGTTTCAATTTTGACCGAAATTATCATCCATGTGCGCTCGGGTTCCTCGAGGTGCAGTTTCATGTACTGATCGTATTGTTCAATTGGGGTGCAGGAGCGCGTCCAGTCTGGCTCTCGAGGGAGGAGAACGGTGACTGCTGCCGGTGGTCTCATCTGTTAATCGGTTTCATCTCTCCTCATCAGCAGTTCTCGTTTTTCCAACAACTTTTGTTTTCAGGATGTTATTTTCCCAGATTCCTGTATTTGGTGGATGAAGAGAGTTCCAAAACTAGGTAGGTCTCACCATTCAGAAACGTACACGTGATCTACACCAAGAAAAATAAGCACAGACTAGTCTCCTGGAACGGTTTAACATTGATTGCTTGATGTCTTGTTTGTGAATGTGATTGTCTCTTCCTTGGCTTCCATCTTGAGTGATTCAACCAGTCTATGCTGACCATTTGCTCTCTTCTTTGGGTTGGCAGAGGATGGAGTTGGAAATTAACATGGGGATGATTATTTTTTTTAGATTTTTGAATGAAAATTATTATTAGAGGTGAATTTATAAAAAAAATTATTCTTCAAAAAAGTATTAGCATGCATATCGGTTGGTTAATTCAAATAATGTATAAATATCATTTAAATATATTTTTTTTGTAAACGTTGGACAAAAAAGTGATATATCTGTAAATAAAATGATATTTTTACATAATTTAGATTTGTACGGTGATAGATTTGTCAATATATTTTGAAGAATGATTTTTTTATAAATTTTTATTTAATAATAATTTTTATGTATGTTTTTTTCTGATAGATAAGTTAAAGAGTAAAGACGGAAAAATCTGGAGATAGTTGGATATGTTGCTTCGGGGGAGTTGATGACGGGGAGTGTGAATGCATCGT
The DNA here is from genome assembly GCA_022559845.1 of Amorphophallus konjac. Taxonomy (NCBI): domain Eukaryota; kingdom Viridiplantae; phylum Streptophyta; class Magnoliopsida; order Alismatales; family Araceae; genus Amorphophallus; species Amorphophallus konjac. The sequence goes on from CM040126.1 coordinate 456,691,095, forward strand.
GCCCCAGATAGCGGTGAATATGATTTTTTTTTCTTTTTGATTATATGTCAGGGTGGATACAAAACCTATTTGTCAAGATATCTCTTTTTATTGGCCGGGAACGGTGTCAGCGTGGCGGATCTGGTTAAAGGAAAAGCATGCATCTCGGTTCAAATGAGTCCACGATCCCTAAAGTCGGAAAAATGTCAAAGTTTAGGAAAGTCCTGCTTTGAGGGTGGACCGTGTTGCCAAGTAGTAGTGATTCATATGGACATTGGAACAATGTTATGCGGTTTTACTCACCTTTCAGGTGCGAGATATTTGTAAAAATCGAGAAAGATTCGTTACACAACTAGGGTGTGAAGCATAGTTTGAGTGTGTAATATTTTCATTTTTTTGAAAATATCATAATTTAAAATATAAATTATGTTATTATTTATTTATTTACAAATAAAAAATAAATTAATTTTAAAAACAAATTTAGTATTATTTAATTTTTATTATTTTTAAATAATTAAATGGTGACATAATTTAGATTCTAAATTAAGATATTTTAAAAGTTACTCTAAAAAATATTAAAAAAATTAAAGACTGCACGTTTGGGTGTGTAACAAATCATTCTCTCAAAAACTGACTTAGCCGTACGGCTACGGCAAGGAGAGATTTTTTGTCAAAATCTGTCAGGTCCTCTTTTATGGAAGAATAAGTTTAGGGAGATATTATAACCCGAGTTAAGATATATCAAAAGATAAATAATATTACTTTGATTATATTCGAGTTAACTTATTTCACCATTTTGGTGGAATACGTTGAACTCATCTTTTTGGTCCTTAATCTATCTTTTTGTCGAAATATCTTATTTGTGCAACCAAATCAGTTAACGTGAATAAGGACGAGGTATCCCATCTTATTCTTCAATCAAAGAGGACTTAAGAGTTGAGATAGTTTAAGACGCGCCCGAGAACAAACTCAACGAAGATTTCAATTATTAGAATTTTTGATGTAATTTTAAGTTTTATCAAATATCTAATCATTATCTAATTTTTTGAGCAGAGAGAAAATTATGACGTGAGAGAATGTAATAACAAAATATTGATGCGTCCATGAAATTGAAGCAGCAAGTGTAAAAGCGCTTCCCGTGATTTTTAATGATGAAAAAATTTTGATATGCGAAGAAATTTGTAATGTGAGGAGATTATGGTGATATTGGTGGACTCATTTGGTTCAGATATATAGGGTGGGATTAGATGATTAATGTCGTAGTGTCACTTTTTATTATTTTTGTTATTTATCTTTTAATCTTATAATTAGATGATTAAGATGACTAATATAAATTTAATGTACTAAAAAAGATAGTAAAGAGTGCGACGACACTATAATATTATTCTTTCTTAGATAATATATTGATTTTATAATGTCTTCTTTTTCACATGTACCATTCTATAAAGAGGCCAAATTTGCACAAAAATATAATTGACATTTTTTAGGGGGAAATTTCCCCGGAATATTAATACAAACGAGTACATATTACATCGCCCAGACTGTGCAGGTTGCGGCGCCACCCCACCACGAGCAACGAGTCTTTTTCTTATTTCCCGTCACGGCAGGGCTGTCCAGAACGTGGCGCCTCCGCGTTGAACTCGTGTCTATTCCGGTTTCGGCAGGCGTGCTCTTGGTGTGTAGCAGTCCGCAGTAAGATGATACGCTCCTGCTAGACCTGTGACAGCCAAAAAGAGTTAAAGGCTATGCTGTCGCCACAGAAGGCAGTTCCACCACTCTGGTCCGCGCTCCCATGCGCAGTGTACATTGATATGCACCGTTTCTGACTCCGAACGGCCAACAAAATTAAATAGGTTTCTTTCAGTTTTTCAGTCCCTGTAATCTCTCCTATTTGGGGATTATTAACTCTAATCATAATATTTGTTTCTTGACCCCTTTTAGTTACATGCTCATTTAGGGTCACTTTGATAACGGGTTAAATTAGGTTATGATGAATTAACCAGGTCTGGTGAGTTGTTCCTTATTTGATAATTTTTTTCTTAACTCTAGTCGGATAGAGTTAAAGTGGATTAATTCATTCTTAAAAAATAGGTGAAATAAGTTAATCCATCTAAATTAGAGTTAAGGGTGAGATGAATTAACTCAGATAAATCACCGTATCTTAATCTAATCTGTTACCAAAGTGATATTTAATGAAGGCCCTTATCATAAGTTTTACCTTAAAATATGTAGGGATATTCATAATTGTCTTGTCTGTTCACATATTAAGCTTTTGAGGAATTATAATTAAATATCGGAGTTAGAGGGGTAATATCTGAATCTCACAGCTTATTAGGGGTTGATAAGTAAACTCTCGATTAAATAATAAAAGAAATGCCTTGCCCGCCCCTTCCCACCCACGCCGTTTATATCTTCGTCGAGTCGTCGACCGTTCTCTTCGACATCCTCTCTCTCTCTCTCTCTTCCTTCTTGTTCTTCTTCCTCGGGTTTCCGAGGAAGAAGACGAAACGGAACCCTAATTTCTTCTTCTGCCCGATCCTTCGGCCACGATCCATCAATTCGAGAGGGTTTTCCCCCAAAATTTGTTTCCCCCTCGCAATTTCCCTGCGCGGCCTCGCCAATCGACGCTTGGGGCCTCCAGATCTCCGCTGAGGAATCCCTACTGCGAGGGGAAGGCAAAACCCTATCTGCCCCGCCAACGAGGTGCGATCCGCCGCCGGGGTGGGAGTACTCACGCCTCGGAAGCCCCCGCTTGCCCGAGCCGGATCGGGATTCCCCTCCGAGTTGGGGCCCGGCGGTTCCTGATCTCCCAGTACAGGTTGTTGTGCGCATGGACATCGGCGGGGTCTGCGTGGCCGGCCCGTCCAGTCGGCCGTCCTGCTCCCACGCGCCGCCGTCGCCGCCGGCCGAGACGGCGTCCACGTCTGTGACGCAGACGGTGAACGGCTCGCACCAATTTAAGATTACCGGGTACTCGCTGTCGAAGGGGCTGGGCATCGGCAAGTACATCGCGTCGGATACTTTCCAGGTGGGGGGGTACTCTTGGGCCATCTACTTCTATCCCGACGGGAAGAGCCCCGAGGACAACGCGATGTACGTGTCGCTGTTCATTGCGCTGGCCAGCGAGGGGACGGACGTGAGGGCGCTCTTCGAGCTCCGGTTGATGGACCAGAGCGGCAAGGAGCGGCATAAAGTCCACAGCCACTTCCGGAGGAACCTTGAGGGAGGGCCTTACACGCTCAAGTACCGCGGCAGCATGTGGTGAGTTTAATTAGAAGGCGTGAGAAGATCTTCAGAACCGAGTGATTGTAGAATTTCCAGTCTTGTTCCTTTTTTCTTACATCCTTCAACCCGCTCTCTCTCTCTCTCTCTCTCTCTCTCTCTCTCTCTCTCTCTCTCTCTCTCTGTTGCGCGTCTTCCAGTGGATGAGAGGAAGATGATCCTCCAGCTCCAAGAACCGATATCCAAGCTCAGGCTCCAGCCCTGGATCTCGAGCAACTGAAGAAGGATGCACTAATTCTCTAGTAGAGACAGAAGAACAGATTAATTGTAGGAGCTAAGCCCAGATCCGGAAGGATTCCAGAGCTCCGAGAAGCACTAAGAACAGTAACTAAGAAACTGTAAGCTAATTCCACAGGAGATGGCTTTTTGGGTTATGATGGATGATGTTCTCTATGATCGATTCATCCCTTTTTATAATACTCCGCAGAGCTCATGGTTACATGAATTCGTGGCTGGGGTTGTGCCACATCAGTTTTTGGCCAATCCCCAAATATTTCAAAAATCCCTCCAAAACTACAAAAAGGTGAAACTAATATAACAAATCAGCAAAAGGACAAAAATTAACTGTTTAACTTCCCCTCGTGGACGTTGGACCGGTCCCAACGGTACTCATCTGCTATGAAGTCGACTTATCCGTTACAAACTCCTCCCCCCTTTTAAAGGGACCTTGTCCCCAAGGTCAAAGAAGGGGTAAGATGTTGTAAATGTATAGTAATCCTCCCAGGTTGCGTCTTCAACTGCTTGACCTTGCCATTGAATTAATACCTGTGATACTGGTTTGTTTTCCTTTTTCACCATTCGTCTGCCCAGCAATTGAAATGGTTGTCTGTCAATCTGTGGTAGGAGATCTGGCAATGGTAGACTGTGCGTAGCAGCGTTTCCTACTTTGAGTTTTAACTGTGAGATGTGGAAAACATGGTGTATTTTTGAATTCGGTGGTAAATGCAAATGATAGGCAACCGCACCAATGCGTTTGTCAATTTGATATGGCCCAAAGTAACGAGCACTGAGTTTGGCATTGCTCCTTTGTACCACAGAATGCTGTCTGTAGGGCTGTAGTTTCAAATAAGCCCAATCTCCAACCTTGTACTCCTTCTCAGTTCGATGCTTATCAGCCAATCGTTTCATCCGCTCTTGAGCTTTGGAAAGATTAAGCTTGAGTTCCCTGAGTATATCATCACGGGTACGCAATGTTTCTGCCACTTCTTGTACCTTAGATGTGCCTGGAACATAGGATAGCAGTGTAGGTGGAGAAACTCCATATAGTGCTTCAAAGGGAGTTGTGCCAGTTGATGAATGTACTGAAGTGTTATACCAATACTCAGCCCATGGTACCCAGTGAGACCATTTATGTTGTTGTTGATAGTAGAAACACCTGAGATATGTCTCAAGGCATTTGTTCAAACATTCTGCCTGACCATCCGTTTGAGGGTGGTAGGCGCTGCTCTTGTGAAGTTTAACCCCTTGCAGTTTGAAAATCTCTGACCAGAAGCGACTAGTAAATATAGCGTCTCTGTTAGAGATAATGACCTGTGGTACCCCATGTAATCTGACCACATGTTGAACAAACTCTTGAGCAACTGAGACTGTTGTGTATGGATGTCTTAGGGGAACAAAGTGGACATATTTAGTAAGGCGGTCAATGACTACCAAAATTGAGGGTTTCTGACTAGAAGGGGGTAGGCCGTCGATGAAATCCATATGTATATGTGTCCAGACCTTATCAGGAATTCGCAATGGTTGTAGGAGTCCTGCTGGATGCTGCTGAATATGTTTATTTCTCTGGCAAACATCACACTCCCTAACAAATGATCGGACACTATGATTCATACCTGGCCAGTAAAAGGATCTTTTAAGCCTTTGCAGTGTTTTTTGATATCCAGAATGACCACCCTCAGGGGTAGCATGGTGGTCTTGCAGCAATGTTAATGTGATGGGGTGGGATTTGTATAATAAAATTCTCCCTTTATAATAAAGAATGCCACCCTTCAAGGAGTACTTAGTATGGTTCAAATCCCCTGAGTGCCAACGTTCCGGAAGAGATTTAAATGTGTCATCATACTGGTATGCTGCTTGGATTTCTTTAAACCATATGGGAATCACAACAGAAATAGCAAAACAAGCTGTTGAAGTGAAATCATCATGTACCCTTGATAGTGCATCAACAACTCGGTTATGTGACCCAGACTTATATTCCAACTTAAAATCATACCCCAACAGTTTAACTAACCACCTCTGCTGTGCAGGGGTATGTACCTACTGGTTCAATAGGTAGCGGAGGCCCTGATGATCAGTTTTAATCACAAAAGGTCTGCCCAACAGATATGGCCTCCACTTCTGGACAACAAAAATGATTGCTTCCATTTCTTTTTCATATGCAGATTTTCCCAGTAGTTGGGGACTAAATGCTTTACTCATATATGCAATTGGTCTGCCCTTTTGCATCAAAACTGCCCCCATCCCACTGTCAGAGGCATCACATTCTACAACAAACTGTTCTGCAAAATCTGGCAGAGCTAAGACTGGAGACTTTGACATTGTATTCTTAAGAGTCTCAAAGGACTTTTCAGCAATAGGTGTCCAAACAAAAGCCTTTTTTTTGAGTAGTTGAGTGAGGGGAGCTGCTATTGTACCATAGTCTTTTATAAACTTTCTATAGTAACCTGTGAGGCCCAGAAAACCCCTTAAGGTCCTAACTGATTTTGGAATAGGCCATTTCAAGATGGCATCCAATTTGCCGGATTCCATCGACACTCCATGCTCTGAAATAATATGTCCCAGATAGGCTATTGCGGTTTCCCCAAATGCACATTTACTTAGCTTTGCATATAGACAATTGTCTTTCAGAAGCTGTAAGACCTGTGCTAGATGTTGTAAGTGTAGCTCCCAAGTGCCACTGTAGACTAGGATATCATCAAAAAACACCAGTACAAATCGCCTCATGTGTTGTCTGAAAACATCATTCATCAAATTCTGAAATGTTGAAGGTGCATTGGCCAAGCCAAATGGCATCACAAGGAATTCACAATGTCCCTCATGAGTGTGAAATGCTGTTTTTGAAATATCATCTGGGTGCATCCTTATCTGATGATATCCTGAACGAAGGTCCAATTTGGAAAAGAACTTGGCACCATGTAGTTCATCCAGTAAGTCATCGACTAGTGGAATTGGGAACTTGTCTTTGATGGTATTCTGATTTAAAGCCCTATAGTCTATACACATTCTCCAGGAGCCATCGCGTTTCTGCACAAGGAGAACAGGAGCAGAGAAAGGGCTGTTGCTTGACTGAATGTGGTGGCGTAGGAAAAGATTTTTTTATTTTTGTCTCAATGATGTTTTTCTGAAGGGGTGGATGCCTATAAGCAGGGGATGAAATGGCCTTTGATTCATCCACTAAGGGTATTCTGTGATCATGTACTCTACTAGGGGGAAGTTCAGTAGGTTCAGAGAAAACTACAGAATATTTTTGTAAAATTGAAGCTTTGTCTGGATGATAGGAACTAAAAGAGGAAGGTGAAACAGTGTCAAAAGAACTAGTAGCATCTAGAGAATAAAAATGTAGTGTATAGAGGGCTCTAGCTTTTTGTATGTCTGCTCCAAATTGATTTGCAGAAACTACATCTAGTGACGAAGGTGGTAAGCCTTGTAACATGAAATCTTGTCCATTGAGTGAAAACTTCATGACCATTTGAGATATATTGAAAGTGACATCTCCTAACATTTGTAGTCATGTATTTCCCAATACCATATCAGCAGCACCAAGAGGTAGAACCAGAAAGTCCAAAGTGAAGGACAGCCCAGGCAATTTTAGTGTGAGACCTAAAATTGCCTTTGGTAATCTGCCTCCGTGCCAGTTTGCCTAAGATTAATTGGTGTTGGAAAAGCGCCAGAACCACTGTAGGGCCTCGCCCTCCAAATAGAAGGAAGCAAAAGATACTTTGTGATAGTTAGGAATTTGATTGTACAAGAAGTATCTATTAGCTTTAAATTTTCATTCCGACGGATCTGCATTCCCATTATACTTAGGAAATTCATGAGAACGAAATCGAATTGATCCCACATAATCTGACAAAGTATCAGCAGAAGCTGAGGAATCGAAAGGTTTCGATTCCAAGGAGTGGACTCGCTGTGATACAAAGTCTAATTCATCATGCATAGAACTGATTTTACTCTGTAAATCTTGTAGAATAGAAAGTACTGAGTCCATCGGGGTTGATGTCGTGCCTGAAGAGAAGCCGGAGCTGCCTGGAGGTAGCTCAGACACCATTTTGTTGCGCCTCTTCCAGTGGATGAGAGGAAGATGATCCTCTAGCTCCAAGAACTGATCTCCAAGCTCAGGTTCTAGCCCTGGATCTTGAGCAACTGAAGAAGGATGCACTAATTCTCTAGTAGAGACAGAAGAACAGATTAATTGTAGGAGCAGAGCCCAGATCCGGAAGGTTTCCAGAGCTCCGAGAAACACTAAGAACAGTAGCTAAGAAACTGTAAGCTAATTCTACAGGAGATGGCTTTTTGGGTTATGCCGGATGATGATCTCTATGATCGATTCATCTCTTTTTATAATTCTCCGCAGAGCTCATGGTTACATGAATTCGTGGCTGGGGTTGTGCCACATCAGTTTTTGGCCAATCCTCAAATATTTCAAAAATCCCTCCAAAACTACAAAAGGCGAAACTGATATAACAAATCAGCAAAAGGACAAAAATTAACTGTTTAACTTCCCTCATCCGCCGGGTCGTGGACGTTAGATCGGTCCCAACGGTCGTTCGGTCGCCAGCTCGGGTCGACTCATCTGCTATGAAGTCGACTTATCCGTTACACACACACACACACACACACACACACACACACACTCTCTCTCTCTCTTTTCATGGGCTTCTCGATCCTTCTTCTCCTGTCTGGTAACAAGGGTATCATGGTTTAATTATTTAGTATCCACTAATTCTCTGGGCTCTATTTTAGTTCGCTTTTCATGATTTATATCTTTCTAGAATTATTTTTCACCCAGGTTGGACCCTACAAAAGTATTATGCATTGGCCTCACAAATCTGTTCGAAATTATCTGCTTAATATCTCGGGGTGTAAGTTCTGTTTCTCGGATAAGTGAGATGCAGAAAGGTTCGTCAATACTTCGGTTATGCATTATAGAAGCTGAACGAATCCCAGGCAGTGTTTGGCGCAGCCTCCGATTGGAAGCGCTTTTGGGCTTTCGCAAGTTTCAGCCAACTTATTTTTAGGGGAGAATGGTAGACACTGCAATCTATTTATGCAGTTTTTTTAGTTGTTTTTTGTCTTCTAACTTTCTAATTAGAAAATACAAATTCGAGCTTCCTAAATTGGCTAACCATGAAGTTGACCGTTGACATGTAACTACACAAAGCAGTTATAACAAGTTAACAACTATGATTTATTACTTTTCATGTTGAAAGATAAGAATGTTGAAAGATAAAAATGACTCCCAACTAAAGTTTGGAAAAAGTGCCCTCAATATGCTTTATATCAGTGTCAGCTAGAGCGTATACTGAAGTGTTGCTTGCCATTTTGTATATAGTTATTTTGTGTAGGTCAATGACACAGTTAGTGTTTGAATCTGTATCATTTGTGTGCAAGACCATTGGGTAAGCTGTGGGCCAGCGTGGTTTATGTTTTACATCAAGTGGTCCGACCTCATACCCATGCGGAGACGGTTTATATATGCCTTTGTTCCACAAAGATAATATGAGAGTTATGCATGAATTTATTCTTCCTTATATCTGTGCCAATGCCAAGCTCTGTGGTTATGGACAAGAAGGAGAGGCCGTTGTGGACGCCAGAGGAATATGTCCAGCCTTGTCTTTAGATGGGGGCAGTTATGCGTTTGTTCCACAAGGAGTGCGCTATGTAGTCTGAGGCGTGAGGCGACCCCGCCTCATGCCTCAAATGCCTAGGCGATGGCCTAGGCGTTTGAGGCGAAATTTTATTAAATATATATATTTAATTCAAAAAATAAACTATATGTCTAAATATCACAAAAATGGCTATATAAATTCAAGAAATTTCCTAAATTCATTCAATCCTATGATTCAAATTATTATGACTCACTAAATTCACATAGAATTTAACAAACTAAATTACAACTATTAAGATACCAATAATGAAGAAATTAATAAATTCATAAAATTGATGTAAAACAAATTCTGGTGAGTCAAAAGGTAATCTCTCACATTCTGAAAGAGAAGAAATTAAAAAAAAATAAAAAATCTTACAAGTAGAGAGAGAGTGAGATAGACCACCGTCAAAAATCAAGTTATGTGTGTGTCTACGTGAGACAGAGAGAGAGTGAGATCAACTGTGGTCAGAGTGAGGAGAGACAGGGGGCGCCTCGCCTCGCCTCGCCTCAGCGCCTAGGCCTAGGCGCGCTTTTAACTACATAGGGAGTGCGTGAGGATCATGCATGAGATTAATCTCTCTAATAGTCTAATGTTTGCAGAGGGCCCATCTTGGTGAACAGGTGCAACCTGTGGAGTGCGCCTTGACAATTGAATATCATAAATCATACACGTGTTACGATTTCCTGTAATATTTATTATTTTCGAAGAAATGGCTCCCATTGGGTATGGGGAATGGCATGTTTTTTGAAGAGATGAGTTATAATGGTAAATATCGTTATATGAATTTCAAGAGCAGGTTATGGATGACGAATAAGGATATGCCAATTTATGCTTTGTCCATCGAAAAACAATTTGGTGTGTGCTTCATCAAGGTGGCCTGTGATACAGAAGGGAAATATGTGGCATTCGTTTATATGTACATTTGTTCAATGATAGGCTTTCTGTCTTGACCATGGAAGGTGGAATCGGATCGGATCGGCCCGGATCGGCCGATCCGATCAGATTCTGGGCGAAACGACCCGATCCCGATCCGGCCTGAACCGATCCACTCCCGGGATCGGCCGGATCGGGCGGGATCGGCCGATCCCAGGCGATCTTGGGCGATCCCAGGCTGATCTCGCCCTTGTCCCATTTGAATTTCAAAAAAAAAGGTTTTTCATGTTGCAGTCCTCTTTGGAGTCTTTGTGTCCCTAACTTGAGCGTGAAGCTCAGCTGATTCTCTCATCTAGAAACCTCAGAAATGACAATAACAAAAACAACTCCAATGGAAGTCATTATGGTTGAAATGTTAGCATTTGACAACTGTTCACTTGATAGTGTAGATTGGAATGATCAAGATTCATGATCTGGGGTATGAGTAGAGGGTGCTATATATATTGAATATTCAAATTGTAAATATTTATCTACAGAGGGTAAAGTGCACTAGACTGAGGATTCCAATTTCAAGGATGCAACCCTTCTCTGGCCTTGAATTTATCACAAATATTCAAGGGAAGGACAAGGAGAAGAGACAACATTTATGAGGTCTAAAAGATTAAAGTAGTAGTTTTAACATGAATATCTCATAAAATAGAGCCATGAAGACGTACGATAACATGGAATCATGTAAACATCAATCAAATAAACAGAGGCCATGTAAAATTACCTAGTCTAAAGTTTGCCACCTATTTCACAAAATGATGAGCAAATGTCACCTATTTCACATTAAATTTGATATAGATCTATGTTTGAATAATTTTTCTATTTTTCAGATTTTTTCCAGAGTTTTTAGACATTTGTATCCCTAGCCGAGTCAGCTAGCCTTACTCGGCCAGGATCGGTCTGGGATCGGCCGATCCCGGCCGATCCCACCGACCCGGATCGGTTTGGGACCGGGCTATCCGATCCCGATCCCCGATTCCGCCTTCCTTGGTCTTGACTCCTCTTCCCAGACTTTCACCAAAGTAAGTCTTCATGAGGGCCATTTGCTGTGTGATGCGTTTTTATGTGGATGAAGGGGTTGCTGACTTGCTGGGAAATATGTCAAAGTGTGTTGTGACAATCACCGATTGATTCCTGTCAATATTTAATCCACACTTGGCTAAGAAATGTGGTGTCATTTTGCACTATACTGTTGTGCTAATTTCTTTTTCAGTTTGTGGCTAATGTAGAAGCTTATTATCTTCTGATGTATTAAGTATCAGCTTTCCCTTTCTTCTTTTATATATACTTGTGGTACCATCCACGTTTCAAAAAAAGAAAGTATCAGCTTGTTCTATATCTTCCATTCCCATATTCTGCCTTGATTTCACCATTTTTTGGGGATTATGTCACCATTCTTATGTGATCCCTTTCTTGCAACCCTTTTCTATTTGTAGGAAATTCCTTAAATATTCCTTTCCACTTCCTAGGTGGGGTCTTTCTTGATGTTATGAACAGTCATGAAAGTGAATTGATAGGGATTACTGAGCATAGAGGAAAGGGATTTTAAAATTGCATATCATTACAAAGGCAAGATTGGCTGATAGGTGATTAGCACAAACTTTTGGATGCTTTATGTATAGAAAGATGGAAATCTTAGTAGTTCAGAAAGAAAAAGGAAGAGCTTGAGCTCTTCCCTGGCTTTTCTTTAAAACCATGTATACTTATTTTTTGACAGTTCATATGTTGTGGTCCTGCTGTTTAATGTTTCTTGTGCCCTGTGCTTTGGTAGCTGTTGTAATTACATTGATAATTTTATTGTTACTGCATTTCTTTTCAGCGTAGATGCTTTAATTAAGATCGCAAAGTCTATATCTTAACAAAATTAAGTTCTGGTTTTGGCTACAGTAACCAAGATGAGAATGTTTTGATTGACGTGCAGGGGATATAAACGTTTCTTTAAAAGAACCGCTTTGGAGGGATCAGATTACCTTAAAGATGACTGTCTTTTAGTTAATTGTAGTGTTGGCGTTCTTAGGTCACATACGGAGGGACCAAAGGTTTATTCCATAGCAGTGCCACCATCTAACATTGGCCAGCATTTTGGGCAGCTTCTAGAAAGTGGTAAAGCAACAGATGTGAGTTTTGAAGTTGATGATGAGATTTTTCATGTGCATAAGTTGGTACTTGCTACTCGATCACCTGTGTTCAGGGCACAACTCTTTGGTCCAATGAAGGATCGAAACACCGAGTGTATAAAGGTTGAGGATATGGAAGCTCCAGTCTTTAAGGTATCTTTCCCGTGGCCTTCTGTTACTTCTACATGTATCCTCATTCTTTCTGTTGTTATTTTTATGGTTTCAGTCTGCTTTTATGTATACGTGCATAATGTGCATTTAACTTAATAGAATCAAAATTTACTGCTTTTTAGAAGCCTATCCTCGACGACATCTGTAAATAAAGTTTTCATTGATTTGTGCATTTACTGTTGATTGGATAATATATTTCTAGTAGTGCCAACAGCAGTTTGGTGATAATATGTTTTCAGCAATGTCAACAGACTTTTAGGCTGGTCTATTGAAGGTGCCATAACATTGCATGATTCATACATCCGCGTGGTGTGGTGGTAATTTCTCTGAAGCTTCACAGAAGGATATGAAGTGGCATTAGAATAAATAAATTTTAGAAAAATTGAACTATCTAATATTCCCAATTCCAAGACATTCAAGTAGTGAATCCTCTTTTATGATGTTGGTGTTGACCATCATCATAATCATCAGATCCTTATCTCATTATTTAGGGTCGGCTATACGAATCATGTTCCGCCAAAGAATTCTATCAAGTGCTATATTTGTATTTAAAACCAAGAAGTCAATTTCCCTTCTAATAACATCATATTATCTCATTTTAGGCCTACCCCGAGCTCATTTATTACTATCCTCTAAGATTTGGCCACATCTTTTAACTGGCGTAGAGTTAGGGCAATGGTGCACATGTCCAAACCATCTGAGAATATTTTTTCTCATTTTATCATCAATTAGAGCTACATCTAAGTCTTCACAGATGCGTTTATTCTTAATTTTATCTTTATTAGTTTTTCCACACATCTATCGCAACATCCTCATCTCCGTCACATATATTTTGTGAATGTGTTCGTTTCTTACTATCCAACATTCTGTACTAATGACAAAGCAGGTCTCACAGTCGTTTTATAGAAATTTTTTTTTAAAAATTTCACAGATATACGACGATCACAAAGGACTTCTAATGCATTGCTCCATTTTAACCAATTTGCCTTAATCTTGTGGGCAATATCATCATAGTTCTCTCCATTCTCTTGAATAATAGACCTTAGCTACCAAAAACTGCTACTTGTAAAAATGCTTTGTCCATCTATTAGAATTATATCTTCCTTTGCCACTATCCCATTATTAAAATTGCAGTGCATAAACTCTGACTTGCTCCTACCAATTCTAAAATATTTAGACTCCAAGGCATGTCTCCACGGTGTTAACCATCGACCTCTAAGAAAAGAAAATTATGATCTCTTTTTTATGTCCCCTCTTTTTAAAAGACATGCCTTCACATTTGCACTTGAAAACAAAGGAGAGGTTGTGCTTTTGTAAAGCCTAGGCTGAAGACATGATATGTATCTTATTGAAAAGTGCATCATGAGATCATGTTGGAAGGTAAAATAGCAGAAGGCATTTTATGCAACATTGCTATGTGCAAGGTATGAATTGAAGGAAAATGTAGATTTGGTTCGGTTGGTTTGAGTTGAAATTTAAAATTTTTTGGTTTGGGTTCAAACAGAACCGTATTAAAATTTTTGGTTTGGTTTGGTTTGGTTTGGTTTTGAAGTTCGAGAAACAGAACCGAACTGAATAACGCGAATTTAAAGATATTTTTGTCAAGTTAATATAAGTGTATATATAACTATAAATCCTAATTCCAAAAATCTAATCCCCCCATCTTGATGAGATATCTGACTCTATGAAGTAAGTTTCAAATCATCTTCCATTTTACTGTAACTGAAGTTCTTAGTTTTTTTTATGTGGAAATATCATGAAGCTTGCTCTTACAAGTTGTAATTTTTGATGTTATTTCTTTAATATTTACTTTATGTGATAGAAATTCTTTTACCCTGTCCTTCTCTACTCATTTTTGAATCCAATCAAATTTCTAAAAGGGGACAGGAATATGGTTCAAACCGAACTAGTTTTAAAGTAGTTTGGTTTGGTTTGGTTCGGGTTGAACCTTTAATTTGGTTCGGTTTGGTTTGAGAAAAATGTCTAAGTTGCCTATTTCTTTGAGCACAGATACTATTCACTGTGGATGTGCATATGGCTGTGTGATCCTTCAGTTTTAAGTTGGGCTTATAGAGGTTAAGTGAAATTATATTGAGTATATGATAAATTGGCAAAAATATAAGCCAACGGAGAGGGATAGCGATATATGGACAATGTGCCTACCATCCATGTTTGGTCAATCTGGAGAGAAAGGAACAATAGAATCTTTAGAGATGAGTACAACCATCCTATCACTATTATCGAGACTTGTATCAACCTGTTACAGGATCGGCACTTTAGTGTGCATGGGAGCGGAATTAGTCATTCAAATTTCTTGTATAAGATGAGGGGGTAGAAAAAAGTAATTCCGTAACTGATGTATGTAAGTCCTTTGTACCTTGGGCTTGGGTCCAAGGAGTTTTCCTTTGGGGGCAAGGGGTTTCTATCTACCTCCTTGGTAGATAGTTCTATATTTCCTTTTGTCCTTTGTTGTGCTTCTTTTTTCTGTCTTTAATCTATCGTGGCCTTCGGTCACCTTCCAAAAAAAATAAAATAAAATCCGTTGAGGTAAGAGGAAGAGTGCAGGATAAAGAATTTATGAAGCAGGGGGCTTCTATGAGTGTTACCAGAAGCATTCATTTTTCTGAGGAACAAGAAGAACTCTATTACACTAAATATGGATGATATATAATCAGAGAAAAGGGTTAGCCAGTGAGCCACTTGAAAAGTATACCTTTTGTTGTGGAGAAGCAAAGTGTGAATGAATTGGGTTTTCATTTCCCAGTTTTGGATGGTTATGGTCACAGGTTTTGTGACTATACCCTCGTAGGACTGTTTACTTTTACTTTTTCACCATGACATTTTTCTGTCCTACATGACATGAATTGCTCCTTGATTTCTTCTTCATTTTGCAGGCTTTACTCCATTTCATATACTGGGATTCTTTGCCTGACATGGAAGAGCTTACTGGTTTGACTACGAAGTGGGCTTCCACACTGATGGGCCAGCACTTGCTTGCAGCTGCAGACAGATATGCATTGGAGAGGCTCAGGTTACTCTGTGAAGCCAAGCTATGTGAGGATGTTGCCATAAATACCGTGGCAACCACCTTGGCATTAGCAGAGCAGCACCATTGTTTTCAGCTCAAAACAGTGTGCCTCAAATTTGTTGCATTGCCTGAGAATTTGAGAGGTAAAGTCCGTTTCTCTGTTGTTTGGTCTCTGTCAAAGATATATACATTTGAAACTATAAGGAAAGAGACACCTTTTTATTATTGATACAAGGTTAGCATTTGAAGTCCAGCATCTGCAGTATATGGAGGAGAGACATCATCTTTTAGATAAAATGCAAAATAGTAGTGTAATTGAACTTAAAAACTTTAACCTATTATTAATTGTGTTCATTATATTGTCTTTCAGAAAAGTGTGTTCATCATATTGTCTTTTAAAAGAAATATGTTCATCATATTTTAAATATATAACCATTCCTAATAATAAAAAAATTGTGAGGAAGAAAATGAAAGTTAATAGATGTTGAGTCAGAGATTGCCAAGTGGCTAACATCTTTGAGGTGCCTAGGTTGTAGCCCCTAACCACCTGAGCAGGCGCCTTCTGAAATGCCAATTACATGATGTATATGGAGGATTGGATTGATAGAAACTAGAATGGGAGTATAATCATATATGTATTGTTGCCTTGTTTACGATTCCGTTTGCTCTTCTTTCATGGGTGATGTCAATTGAAAACGAGTTTATGGGGCACCACTCAAAGATTTTGGTTCTCAAGTGTCTCTCTTGAGGATATGTGATATATATGTTTGGTTCTCTTGAAGAAGGCACGTAGAATTTGAAAGAAGTAGGACATAATTGCATATAATTAGTGCAGTACCCCCCATGTTCTTTTTTTTTTTTGGAGTGGGGGTGGGGTGTGGTAGGGCATGCATGAATGTAGTATCGATGGAAATGATTGTTGTTTGTTAGAACGCTTACTTTAGGCAGTGGGCGGGATTCAACTGAAAGGAGAAAAGGTGTGGGACCCATTCCCTCTCTCTCTCATATCATGTATCTAGTCTCACCTATTCTATTCGTTTTTCAGAGGGGCCCTTTATCAAGTTTGTGCTAGTTGTTTGCATACGCCTTGGATATTTTCCGCGTCTGTAATCGAGAGGATTTCTAACTAACGTTTGGTACACAACATTTACCCCGTGCAGCGGTGATGCAAACTGATGGATTTGAATACCTAAAGGTCAGCTGCCCCTCTCTTCTGACTGAGATTTTGGAGTATGTGGCAAAGATTGGCGAGCACTGCGTGATTGCCTGCGCACACCCAAACGAAGCACTGGATGGGAGTGATGCCCATGGGAGACGCGTAAAGCAACGGATATGACAAAATAATATATTGCTGTTCTTCTTCTTTTGTCGTCTTCTTCTTCTTCATCTTCATTTGTCACTGTCCTTGTACAATTTCTTTCTTTTCTTTTTCCTCCACGCGAGTTCGCAGGTGATGCGAATGCGGTCACATTACATTCCTTGATGAGGCACCACGTCTTGCTTTCTAGTGAGGGACATCGGTAATATGAGTTGCTTCCAATGTCCCAGCGTTGTTGTTTAACCATGAACCCCCTTTTTTTTCTTCTTCTTCTTCTTATTGTTGTTGTTATTTTAAAACCTCAGTGTCAGTCACAGATCATTCCATTCCTCAGCAAACGTCGTATCGTAAAGAGCTGTACTACTGTACTTCATCTCACAACACTTTCACATCGTCACGAACTTGCGGTTGCATCTGCCTTCGATTTGTAGAACACCCCTCCAAGGATGCGATTTTCTTCAACATTTGCCACTTCCATGTTACCATGACAGTTGAGAACGGAGTCGCGCAAGACTATAAGCTAGAGAATATATATATATATATATATATAGAGAGAGAGAGAGAGAGAGAGAGAGAGAGAGATGTGATTGTATACAATATATACCCATGTAAATAATGGTCAAGCTTCTAAACTACCAGACACTGTACTCTCACATAAATTAAAGCCCTAGTATGGTGGAAAGGGTTAATGAAATGCCTGGCGGGCGCTATCTGGAGTGAGCTCGGAATTGAAATTATGAACCCCTGGATGGAATCATGACCACAACCAAGAGAAACGAACTAAAGAAGCCGGAAGACGGGAAGGAGGGGGAGCCATCGTCCACGTCCGTGACTCAAGCAAGCATAAGACGTGATCCATGTGCCATGGGAGAACGGAAAAAAGTAAAAAAAGGGGTAATTACTTAGAAATTTGAGTATTCTACTCTATACCTTCGTATTCTTGATATTGCAATATATGCCTCTAATTCAGCTATATAGCTCGTATACAAGATAATATGAGAGAGTTAAAACGTGGGTATATATGTCATTATGTTAATTATGTGAGAATATTAAACAAAGGGTGGGCTAGTTTTTTTTTTAAATCTTAATCGACCTATTATATCAAACAAACCGTAGAGAACAACATAATTACATATGATGAAATACGAATACATGCGAGTAGAGCGAGAGAGGAGAGAGAGAGAGAGAGGAAATAGAAGAAGATGGATCGAGGTAGAGGCCGTCGTTAAATAATATAAATTAATAATAAATCTATTTATGACAAACAAAGTTCATAATAAATCTATTTATCGACGGAGACAGGTGGGTGATTACGGCACGGATGGACAAAGCGAAGAACGAAACCAACCAAAAAATTAAGAACGAGAAAAGAGGGGGTTTTGTGGGGGGAGAGACACATGCATATATATAGCCCAACTCCATCCCAAAAATCTCTTGATCGAAAGTGCTGCCTCAAAAGAGGGTTAAGCCTGGGTATTTGTTGAAAAAAACCCCCTATAGTTACTTAAATAAGACATAAGGTTCGCTCTAAGTTATTAACCAACATAGAAATGGGGTTGCGCTACAGATTCAATGTTAACTTAAAAAACTGTATTTTTATGGTCATTATGACGTACTCGAAGACTCATATTATATAGTTGACAATTCTCACCGTTCATCTACTAAGACACGATCGTATTATTGTCACCATAAATTTTAACTTATTTCCTAACTCTACCTCTTATCAAAATTTTATTCACAATAATCAAGTTGTTATATTTTGAGGAATTCCAACAACAGAAATCTAGTCAAAGGACACAAATGTCAGAAGTAATAACGGTGGAGATATCGCTTGAGATCCTTTATAATGTAAATCTTATGATTGAAAAAAAAATACGAAGAAGATCATAGATAGACAATAAAGAACGTCGAGGTTTGTCTTTCTAAGTGATTTGAATAACTCATTGAGCAACTTAACTTGTAGTCTATTGTTTGACTCTATGTTTATGACTTCATGTCAAAAAAAAAAAAGCCAAATTACAAATCAAGAAGATGGCGGGATACGCATGGAGATGATCTTTATAATTTCTATGAATAATCTTGATACAAGCCCGTTTAAGAGTGGATCCTTTGTGTTGGGACCAAGTTGAGCCGAGACTAAAAAACACAGTTCCATTGTTATCCCATGTCAATTGGAGTCCAATTGGTTCTTCACCTCCCGAGGAATTATAAGATATCCGGTTCAAATTTTAGCTCTCTCGTTACTTGGGAGAGTGCAAGATCTCTCTTGGAGAATCATGAAATCCCCATTTCAAACCTTGGCTCCTTTATTATTTGGAGTAGTGTAAGATCCTGACTTTTTTGAGTCCCAGTGGATGACTCAACAAAAAAAAAAATCCATGTTAATTGGGCCCAATACTGGTGTTGGGTTGGGCTCACATTTTATCGACACAATCCCGGCCCATCTTCAAAATGAGTCAAAACCTCTAAACCTACACTTAGTAATACTTACTACACACCCGAGGTAATTGCACATCTTAGTTACATAACCGAGGTAATTGCACATCTTAGTTATGTAGTGAATTTTTTATTTTTAAAAAATTAAAAAAGAAAGAACAATGAAAAACAAATTAAAATATTATTAACATTCTTTATTCTTATGATTTTTTGAGCCATCCGATTGGGATGTGCCTTGTATTGATAGGTAGATCGGATAGGATTTTTAAAAACAATAAAAAATCTAAAAAAAATCACTGCACACCCAAAGTATGCAACCACCCCCCATTTGCAACGAGTATTACTCACCTAAACTTTGTTCCACATGCCAATCAAACAAGACTAGGTTGGGAATAAGACCAGCAAAGGTCTGGATTTACCAGGTCCCACTTGCACCGGGGGGGTATAAGCAACAGCCATGAAAGAAAAAAATGAATGACAAAAAAACTAGTGATGCAGTTGGTGTTGATATTATTGCAAGAACTAACCTGATACGCAAATAACAATCTGAACTTATTTGACATGTGGTACAAGACATCGTTTATGGGCTGAAAGAGATGGAAATGGACAATTATGAGAAGAAGACAAGCAGCTGATGGCAACCTAGATTGAGCAAGCTAGTGAGAGAAGTGGGCCTGTAGATTGGGATGTAAGTTTTTATTTCTTTCTGGTGAAAGATGAGAGAATCCCCCCATCATGAAGATGACTTAGTCTCCTCCTTGGGATTCCAGAATCTGTTGTAAAACCACATAGTATCAGCCTCCACAGCATCACCATCTTGATTGCGGTGCCAGCCATAGTGGGCATGAGTTCTATTCTTTATGTCGAAAATCGCATGGCCGAAGCTTGCTTCCCTAAAAGCTGAGTACTTAGGCTGTGGCTGGGTCATGCTGCAAGGAAGAACAACTTGCGAATCATGGTCAAGAAAAGCTAGACAAGGCTAGAGTGCTCAGTAAGAGAATAATCTGTTAATAAGCATACTTGGTGGCCAGTCCTTCTAGATTTCCTCCATCCCCAATAGTGATGTACACTGGTGCTGATTGGTCAATCACCGGAGTGCATTTCCCATTCACGATGTCGTAAGCAATATTTGATATTCTCTCCTATAACATGAAAAGTATTGTCAAATGCCAAATTATAGTAAATCAAAGGTGGCAATCCAGAGACAACAATAATGGTTTTGACATAAAGGGAATCATGTCAGCATATGCTGATGTAGAATCCTGCTTAAGAAATCCACTGGAGAATTATTTACATCTATCGAAGGCGCACTCTTTATAGCATATGCTTGTTGGTATTGGCAACATTTGCCGCCGTGTTGGAATTGCGTGTGTTCTCCATCTTATGTGGTTGGCTTTAAGCCATGATCTAGCTATTGGCATAGCAACCAATAATTGGTATTACAGCAACGTAGCTCTCATATGCCAATGCTCTCCGGCGATAAAATGAGGATATGTTGAAACATGCTGAAGTACGACATGGCTTCAGAGTGCCTAGCGAAAACAGTTGTTCTTCCTCTTTGCTGAATTGTCATATGCTCATGAAAAGCGCACCTTTACTAACCTCTTCCTATCATCCTTACACCCTCTAAATGATGGCTTCATATGATGGAAATCACAAAAAAAAAAACTCTAAGCAACTAGTTCAAGGAATAACACGTGGAAAGGAAAGAATTATCATTTATTTTGATTAATGACCAATAAATGAGGTTTTTTGGGGGGGTTGGGGGGGGGTCTGATGAAGCAAGAATTTTCTACTCCATGAACCAACATCTGCATGATATAAGGTAACACTAATGAGAATGAAAAGAAATCCTACATATGAGTCCAGGATTTAAAACATACTTCTCTGAAACCGACACAGGCAACACTCACAATACAAAGCAGATGCATGCATAGCAAAAGAATAATATCATCTCCATGCTGTGGAAATTATAATACAGAGATCACAGAGTAGACATAAGAGAAATGGATATATACTTACAGAGCGCTCATAGGCATGGACATGGCCGGCAAAAACAACGTCAACCTTGTACTTCACAAACCAAGGTTCATACATGACTCTCATTGTTTCCCCTTCCATGAAGTGATAGTTGTAACTGTTGTACCATGGTGAGTGCATGAGAACAATTAGCCATGGTGTTTCACTTCTGTTCACCTTGGGCAGCTCCTGTTCCAGCCACTTGTACTGAGGAGTGTACTTGCCTAAGAAGAAAAAAAAAATCACTTGAGCCTTGAGTAATATGAAACCTCTGATGAAACTATACTATGTGCGCTATTTTTCTTCATGAGTGCCAGTATATATGAAACATGAATAGTGTACACAAAAACTAGACATTAAAATGTAAATTGGCTACCAGATAAAGCCAAGTGGTCTTCCAACTATTTGATAGCTTTATGAAAGAAGACAGACAGCAAAAGGAATTGGATTTTAGGTGTGAAAAGCTTTCTTTCTAAGTTATTTAGAAACACACAATACTTTTCATTGCATTTTACTTAATAAAAAACAAATTGAAAATATTGGGAGGTTAGGCTCGGGGTCGCCTCAACAAGTACATTCACACCAAAACTTAATTCTTGCTTCATAGACATGGTAAGCTTTTGTTTCACTTGACATCTTAGGCTGATTACTTATAGATACAAGAGAAACTTGAAATTTTCTTAATCAAGAACATCCAACCATAGACTGCATAGGAAATAAACCAAAACGGTCACTTATATGGGCAGAGTTCGGCACATAGTTCATTTTCAAAGAAACCGAGTGTTGCATATGTTCCTTTTTCAAGAAAGTATGTCTAACATTCTGCAAAGTGCATCTATGATTGAGAGTTGACCTAGAAGCTTGAACATAAGCCAAAAAGAAACACTGAAAAGATTTCTATCCCTTTTTTATGACAAGATAAACTCTGGCAGAGCAGACAACTATTTAAAATCCATCCACACAATCCTAGAATTAAGTTCAAGAGAAGATCAAAGGAGCTGTTATTTTGAAGGTAATACTACTGGAGATAAATGAAATAGCCATACCATAAGCCGAGTACGAGGCAAGAACAATGATATACGCCGATGCCCGCTTGATTGAGTACCAGAATGGAGCTGTGCTGCCAGAAGATCTATAAGGCACATGATATCTATGCGTGTATGGCTTGAAAGGAACAGTTTCACCCTGCAGGAGAATTAAAATGTTTCAATTTTCTGAAAAACCATACTAGAACAAAATGAACACTTCGGCATATCCTTATACAGCCAGGAATGGCTCTGCCTACGACTAAGACGTACGTCCAATGAGATGTTGAATTCAAAAGAAGAGTTGCAAGAAGATGATTGCCTGTTGAAGTTGCAAGCTTACAAAGTTTTTATACAAGAAATTAAATTAAGAACCAGAGGGGAAGAAAGCCATCGCTAAACATGTAATTCAAAATAGAAAAGTGTCGAAGATCAGCAAGGCCCTTACAATATCGGGAGCAAAATCGATCTCATGATTCCCTGCAGTCCAGATCCATGGCTGGTATGCAGTGCTTCTCTCAACGAACCTACCCCATGTATCCCATCTCACATTGTCATGATTCGGGTAATTGTCTGCATAAGAGAGGTCACCCACGAACAGAACGGCCTGTCCTTTGGGGTTGGCCTCGTAATGAGCAAGCGTCCTGTTGGAATCAAAGCTCTGCCCAAGATCCCCTGTATTATGCACCAGGATGAGATCATAGCAAACAACATGCGAATTGAGCAAAACAAGAATGTGTCGCACTCACCGATGAGGCCGAAGGTGTAGGGAACATCTGGGCCAACCTTGGGGGGAGTCTTGAACCAGAACTGCCGTGTTGTGTGCCCAATCCCAATCTTGTAGAAGTACTTGGTGTCGTACTGCAACACAACCGCAAACCCATCAACTTCATGTGGAACAAAGGTTGCACACGCACAGAGAGAGAGAGAGAGAGAGAGGCAGGGGGCGCTCCATACCTGCAGGTGGCGGATGGTGCAGTGGTGGATGTAGCCAGAAGTGTAGT
The DNA here is from genome assembly GCA_022559845.1 of Amorphophallus konjac. Taxonomy (NCBI): domain Eukaryota; kingdom Viridiplantae; phylum Streptophyta; class Magnoliopsida; order Alismatales; family Araceae; genus Amorphophallus; species Amorphophallus konjac. Next base: position 456,714,265 of record CM040126.1, read on the forward strand.
TGTAGAACTTGTACTTGGTGACGGTGCCCTCAGCCCGGTTATCGAGCTTGTGCTCCGACGTGCCGTAGAGGACGGTGCTGCTGCCGGGCTCGACCGGGGTGACCCAGGAGACGATCATCCCCCTCCCTTCATGGTCTCCCTGCGTGATGTGGACCTTCAAACACAGAAAACCCACATCAGATTTCCACCACGCCATCACCAACAGCATCAGAGATTAGACCAAAGGGATGTATCACACAAACAGAGAGAGAGAGAGAGACCCAGATACATACCTGCTGGGGGGCATTGTAGCCGGGAGGGACGCGGAAGACGTCGGCGTCGAGGGGCATGTCGATGGCCTTCTGGTCGAGGCGGACGAAGGCGCTGGTGACCCCCCCGCGGCAGACCGGGGCGACGCTCAGCAGCAGCGCCACAGCGATCCCCAGGCCGAGCAGCGCCATGGGTCGACTCCCCTGCGACGAGGGCTTCCAACCCATCTCCTCCCTCCTCACTCCCCACTATTATCTGTACTTCCCCCCACTGTTCCGCTGCCTCCTCTTCTTCTGTCGCGTTGTTGACAGAGTAGATCAACAAAGGACTCCCCCGCAAGGCTTCGTAGTCCAGATGACTTGGTGGGGGGTGAGAAGAGGGCGGGCGCGGGGGCTACCGGCCTGACAAGACGGGGTTATATAGACTGGTGGCAGCGATGGCGAGCGAGATAGATAGAGATATTCCCGGGTGGGTTGGGGGGGGGGGGGGGGGAGAGAGTTGAACTCACAAAGGGGAATATGCGGCCATGGAAACCTACTTTTTATCCTCGCGTCCACACGCAGTGGCCAAACTAAGCCATGCCCACGTCGCTAAACCCCTCTGCAGAGTCCATGTCTGAATCAAATACGACCTACGAAGGTGTTTGTTTGGCTGACACAGAGAGAGAGAGAGAGAGAGAGAGAGAGAGAGGGAGAGAGTTGACCCCAGCAAAGCGACGAGCAAGAGGGGAGAGGGAGCGCGTCGTCGCACACTTGGAAGCAACTGCGGAGAGAGATGACAGAGTTGATTGGACGGAGGAAGATCTCATTGGAGGAGGCGGCGGGATTGAGGGTGATAACAGTATCAGTTGTACATTTTTCTTCTAAAACATCTCTTCAGCATTACATTTACAAATTTGCAGTCTTGGACTCATATATTATGTTGTAGTCTTGTAGATTCCACTCTATAATTTATTAATTTTATTATTTTATAATTAATCATTTATAGATTCCTTCTTGAACCATTAATTAATCTCTAGTAAAATAGTTACACATAAGCCCCCTCGCATTCATCAAAACAAAGTTACACGCACAAAATTAGGGTCAATTTCATGTGCACCATCACATCAGTACATGCAAACTATCTTACCATCTAAAGATGTCAATTGTCATATATACCATCATGATTAACCAAAAAAAAAAATAAAAATAAAAATGTCATATATCAATTACCCTCAATCCTATTAACCAAACTACAGATGGATTAAAACTAATTCAAGAGCAAGAAGGCATTAAAAGTTTGTCTTAGGCTCTACAAAGAGATCAAATGAGCCTAGCCACACAGTCAAATGACCTCCCTTTTCAGGTAGTCTCCGGATCATGACAAAGAGAATGTACAGCCCACATTAATGGCTTATCTTTTTTTTATCATAAAAAGTCATACCTTTTTATTTTATAATATTTTTTTAATTTTTTGACTGATTGTAAAATAGTGTAAATAGAATTATGTGACACTAAAATTCTCTTATTTTAGTTTATGATCTTTATCCATAGGAAATTAAAATAGGAGAAAAAAAGGTCGAAATCACGTCAAACTAACGAAATGTTGTATTTTATTTTACATTCATAAAAGAGATTTTTGTACGAAAATTATTGTTAGAGATGAATTTCTAAAAAATTATTTTTAAAAAATATATTAAAAAATATATCACTGACTTGATTTAAATAGTGTAACAATGTCATTTAAATATAAAACTTTTATAATTTTTTTAAAAAAATTGATATATCAACAAATAAATATAATATTTTTACACAATTCAGATTTAGATGTAATATGTCTGTTAATATATTTACAGAAATACTTTTTTTATAAATTTATCTCTAATAATAATTTTCATGTAAAAAACACTCTTCATAAGATACATTGATGTTAAGACCTAAGGTTTTATAACTAGAGAATTAAGTGGAAACAAACAACACTTAAAACAATAAAAAATGTGGCTTCAGATTGTACCTACGTTGAAGAAAAGAAATGCAATTTCCAGCCAGATGAATATGTAAAAAGAAAAACCATATGACATCAAAAGTGTAGGCATAGTTTTGATATTTAATAAATGTATTGTTGCTACCTACATGACGATGGTTGGCGTAGCCGTAGGTAAAGCCGTTTTACTGCTGGTCCCGGCTGACTCGGGCGCCGCGAAACCGTGGAAACGGATAAAGAAAAGTCGAATCGGCCCGACCGAAACCCGGGGGCGACGTCACTCTGACTTCTGGACGCGTGATAACTGGCAGCCCCCTGTGAACAGTCAGCAGTTTTTGTTTCTTTGCCGCGTGGGCCAGCCGTGAAGATGTGATCCTACGGCTGAACGTAGGCGCCGTGATATGGTGGGCCCCAGAGGGTCCACCATTCGATGCGAAGGATAAATCTGGTGATCTTGTTCAGAGTTTGTCGATCCGTCTGTACCGGTCATCCCGATCTTTCACTGAGATAGTATGATACGGGTTGATACCGTAACATATTGAGACATAAAAATTATATTACATATATGTTACATAATAATATAATTCAAAAGTATTTCTATCTCAGTTGATTATGCGATGTCTCTGATTCAAATCTCAACTCTCTCAACGTTAACATGAGATCTCCAATCGATTAACTTACAAAACAAATTCGATATAAAAATATTAATATAATATATGAAACATCTCGATTACGTCTCACAGATCGATCGTCCCGATCTGTGACTGAGATCAGATGGGACGGTCGATTCAAGCCATCCTGTGCTGATTTGTCAAACCATTATCTTGTTACCGATATACCCCTCTAAACTTTCTTTGTGCAATATATCTCTGATATATCCAAATGGTTATGGTTATATTCTCGGAGTAACTGGGGACTGGGGTGCGGTTTAAATGTTAATACGACGAAAAGTCTGCACTCAAATTAAATATTATAAGAGTTTCATGAAATTCAAATTACACGACTTGAGGGTAGTTTTGAATTTTTATATTTGTTAACAATTGTAATTTATTTGAGAATATTCCTTCGAAATTGACCATGAAAACATCAAAAGTGTATAAATACAATTACTCAGATAAATTTAGTGATATTTTTGACAAATCATATAAATCAAAACTATGTACAACTAATTGAAGATTATGGGATATATTTGCTAAAAGTTTATTTTATTTTTTCATATTAGTTCTTATCGTTTGTACCGATCGTCATTAATTTGATAGATATAGTCCGATATCATATCGTTGAGTATCGGGACGAAAGAAGAGAAAAAAAATTATTCACCTTTGACATTTCTATCATAAAAATTTACATCGTAATAAATAATGAAGAAAAAAATATGCACCTTGCAGGTTTAGATCTCAAAATTTTACATTGTAATAGAACATTTTCAATCAACTAATCTAATGAGTCATATTATTATAAAATAAAGTATATTATATTTTAAAATATATAAATAACATACTAATTTTGTATCGCGCACTTATAACCGGTAATAGAGATGCTAGTTATCCTCCTGGACGAGTAGAAAAATTACCTGTTTAATACATTATTGGTCCATTTCATTGACACGTGAGTCCCACCTATTAAATTTCTTAAATACTTATGTACATTTTCATCTATTTGTCACCCTTATTCATGTATTTGTCACTCTTAGATAGTTACTTTTCATCCTTAGATAATCATTTGTCACCCTTAAATAACATTAAAAGTCTCGTTCGTCATCTCAAGAATGAGCGAAAATTGACATAAGTTGACTATTTATCACCTTTATATAATTATTTGTCACTCTTAGATAACTATTTTTCACCTTTAGATAGTTATTTGTCACCCTTAAATAGTATTAGAAGTCTCATTCGTCGTCTCGAGAATGTAAAAAAATTGAGCTATTTGTCACATTTACATAATTATTTATCATTTTTAGATAATTATTTTTAATCATTAAATAATTATTTGTCATCTTTAAATAACATTGATAGTCTTGTTCGTCGTCCCGAGAATACGTGAAAATTGATCGGAATTAGATATTTATCACTCTTATATAATTATTTATCATCCTTAGTAGTTATTTTTTATCTTTAAATAATTATTTATCACCCTTATAATATTAAAAATATTATTAAAAATACGTGTAAAACTTACAAAAATTAAGACCCACGTACCCTCCTAACACGGGTACTAAGCATTTCTCTAACCGGTAATAACCAATAAGTGCGACGCTGAGTGTACCATATATGTAATCCAAACCTTAGTTATGTAATCAATCCTCTATATGGATTAGATTCCAATGTTTTTTATGTTAGCGGGAATATTATTTTATCGGTTGCTTAATGATTGCGTCCCAGGAACCGAATTCGAAAAGTTCCTTCCTTTTGTTGCAAGCGAGAGGCCTATTCTTAATTAATTAATTAAAGCCCGAGTCGCGGACCCTTTATATTCCTGGGGATCTTTAGTTATACCCCGGGATCTCTCTTATTTATTAGTGTTTTATCCTTCTAGTATTGATATTTACTTATATCGCCAAATCATATCTCAATCTTCTGATTGATTATGCACACGTAAAATATCAAAAAATATGTTAAAATCAATATAAGCTTAAAAGTGTTCATCTTTAAATTTGATAGAGTTTAGGGTTGACATTTGAAAAATCTCTTTCTCGCTTCAAATGGGCTTTACACGTGGCCTGCTACCAACTGGTTTGCGTCTCCCGTCTAATTTTTTTTCCCCCTCAAGAAGACTTGCTCTAAGAAGTTACATGTTTTTTTAAATGCGCCGGATGCAAGAAATTTGGGTGCATTAAAGTAGATTAACAACTTGATAGATATGGGAAAGGGTGTTTGATGCTGTTCAAGCTGTCATTTTATGTTCATTGATTCATTCTTCGATCTAGCAAATAAAATATTAAGATAAAAATATGATATTTTGCCTTGACTTCATATAAAACATTACAAAGTGCAGAAAATATATTTCAAGATTATATTTAAAAATAAAATATTTTATGTCAAATCTAAAATTTTATTTATTATTAGATTTTAATCAATATTAGTAGTTCAATGATCATTATTATTGAGCCGCACGATACGCTGGAGTGTAATCGATGGGATAAGATTAACGGGTCTGACCCATATATGACTCGTGGATTTCGATTATGGGTGATAATATAATCAGGTAAAAATTTTAGACTGGTTCCTCCTCTCTATAGATACTAAATTGTATCTGTCACGTAGATGATACAAACATTCAACTGACTCTACGAAGATCTAGAATCAACTCAATTTCGTAGCCGATCTCCTCTTTGCGATATTCCTCGTATTCATGTGGATTCTACTCCAGTTTAAATTACTCTCTCCAACATTTATCCCCCTAAATATTATGGTTATAAAACAAGGTTTCATGGTACTCCATCACCATCTGTCTTTTGCAGTTGTCAAAACAGATGAGACGACAACAAACACTCGGTTCCAGCAAACGTTGACATCAGGGAGTGTTTATGCAAGATGGAAATGACTCTCTTAATGTTGACCAGAGACTTGTCAGCATATGAGGAGGAGTTGTTTAATGGGTTCCCTATCAAATGTTCTTAATCTAATGGGATTAGTGAATGGGAATATGCTGAGGGGCAAAAGCATGATACCGGTTGACTCAAAGTCTCTGGAACATGTTGCCAATAATCGACCTTAGGAATGTAATTGATAATATGATCCACCTTTTATTTTATTTTTATTTTTCCAAAATGGTCAAGAGGAGATCCATCTGGTGGCAACTTGATGGGTTCAGACATAGGGCAGTGAACTATATAAGATTAAAAATTCCTGAGTGAATGAGTAATTAATAGGGTAGATCTTGAGTTTAGTTAGTATTAAAATGACTCTTAAGACAATTCCTTCGTCCAAAGTCTACCTAATGTTGACAAATAACCAATATTTTCAAGCTTAAGTTCAGAGAAATTTCTTAGATGTTTTGTTATTATAATTACAGAAATAGCCTCTCATTTTAGGAGTGGTAGAATTGTTGTCCTTATTTTACTATTATTGTAAATAACTCTGTTGAATGAATATTAGTGCAAAATCATCTTTGAGTTTAATTGTCATTTAAGATGTCCATTTAGATTCACAAAATAACCCTGTGACCTTATTCCTATCCCAACCCTAGGATTAGCTGTGCCTAGAATGAGTTATACCTATTATCAATTTTGCCATCTCCATGCTACTTGGCATCTATCACCTACTCTTGGTTAGTACCATCAAAAGAACCAGTATCACAACAGTTCAACCCTTTTCCCAGTCTCAAATTCTCTTGATTCTTACTATATATTTTTTAAAAAAATTTCAAAGATAAATTCAAATGTGAGTCAACTTACTTTATAATGACTTGTCTTACTCTTAAAGTTTCATCAACAAAAGGCAAGATACCCTCTAATTAGTGAGTTCTTATCTCAAGCACAGATTTCTCTCAGCTGTCAGCCTCAGAATAATTCATCATCATCACTGTCTGTCTCCATCTTCCTTCATCCCAAAAGTAACACTAAAATAAAAATGGAGCTAATAAGTCACCATCAAAATGATTTGTCCCTATTTCCATAGGGCCATCATCCTACAACCGCAAAGTAGGTGGGTGTGCTCCCTCTCATGGCCCATGAGACCCATCAGCCATACCTATGGTGGTCCATTCTGAGGTCAACGGTCCACTATCACCACTTCCTTTTTTGAGTTGGACCAAAGTATGCCTCCCAAGGTGAAGTTGAGATCTTCTTTTCCTTGGTACAATAGATCTGCTCAATAATAATTTTATGAAATATTCTTGAAATATTAGTTCATGTATCAAACCAAACATCCCTTTACACCATATCAAGGGGGACGAATTTTTATTAGTGATTTTTACATTTATACCCCTAAAAAATATCATGTGTGCATTTATCTCTCTACCTTTTACATATTATCACGGATATCCCTGATATATTTGGTATTATTGCAATATACCTTTGTCGTAACCACCGTTATTTTGACTCAAGTGTAGTACGGGCTAAGATGCCCAATCACTGATCTACCCTCACATTAATACTCTCTCTCTCTCTCTCTGGCACCTCACGTCCGATGCACCGCGTTGTGAGTTGCCAACCAAAGGCCAAAGAGCTTTGCCGGAGGCGCTCTCCATCTGACTGCTCTCTGCTTGTCGCAGGACAGGGCTGGGAGAAGGGGGTCGTGGCAGGGGGTGGGGGCCCGCCAAGAGGGGCTGACATTCTAGGGATCAAAGAGAGTGTGAGAGAGATAGAGAGATCAGAGAGAGAGAGAGAGAGGGGGGTTCACTTAAGCCTTTTGGTGCACCTTCAACATCGCGATGAAGTGTTTGCTAGTCGGAAGATCAGGCGCAACAGGTTGGTTGGGTCACTAGGAGGGGGGGGGGGGCTTCGCCGGGATGAGTTGGCATTCTGGGATTAGAGAGAGCGAGAGCGAGAGAGAGAGATAGAGAGAGAGGGGGGGGTTGCCAGAGCCTTCTAGTGCACCTTCAACATCGTAGTGAAGTTCCTGCTAGTGATTGGATCTGGACAGCCATGGGCTTAGAAAGGTGGGGCGCAGACAAAGATCGGAGGGATGGGGCTTGGGGACAGACAGTGCATCCGGGGGTAGTTCGCTCGACGTCCAACTCTAGCGGCTGCGACAGGAGGTAGACAACAACGCAACGTCCCCTAGCTATTGTGGATCAAGAGAGGGGAAGAGGAAGATGCGAATAGTGGCGGTGTCCCTTTTGGTGCGGTTCAGAGAGGGGAGGGGGGAAAGAGAAGGAGAGGTGGGACGATGAGAGGTAGACGGCAGTGCGACATACACTTGTTGCTGTGGATCGAGAGAGGGGGAGAGGAAGAGGCGTTGTAGTGGTAGGGTCCCCTCTGGGGTGGTTCGGGGGGGGGGGGGAGAGGAGAAGGAAAGGTGGGGTGGCGGGAGGTAGACAGTGACCTGCTGGAGGATGGCAACTGGGTGAGAGGTGGACATCGATAGTCAATGGAGGAGGATGATCTAATCTTCCTAGGGTTTTGGGTTCGCAGTGTGGGGGAGGTGCTTAGCAGCTGTAGTTAGAGAGGAGGAAGGACATGGCAGGGGAGGAGGAAGGTGACGCAGGGGAGGGTGGACCGTAAGAGAGGGAGAGGGGGCTGATAGAGAGAAGGGGGTCAGGCGCAACATCCCCATTGACGGCAGCGGCGGCCTCCACCACTAGAGCATAGGGCGGCAGTGGCTTCTACTTTTGCGCAAGGCAACGCGCGTGCGCAAGCGTGCACACAAAGAGAGAGAGAGAGAGAGAGAGAGAGAGAGAGAGAGAGGTGGGGGTATTTTTGATATTTCACCCCTATTAATGATTTCCATAGCACATTCTTTAGAATATTCGCTACTATTGACAACTCAGAAACTATAAGGGTATAACAAGACAATAAAGGATATATTAAGGATATTTGTGATAATATGACAAATATTGGACATAAATGTGAGCACGATATTTTATAAGAATGTACATGTAAAAATCTCATTTTATTATAAGAGTATTCTTGGATGGCATAGCATGATGCCAAAGCTTGTGAAGAGAAAACGAATGGGTGGACCATGGACGGGCTTTCGACACTGTCTCGAAAGTGAAATTGTAGTGAGAAGACATGGTCCAAGTAAAGGTGTCCATTTGACACAGCTGGACAAGATTATGGGTAGTTTTGAACGGTTTAATATATATATTTCTATTGTAGTCATGATTTATCGTATCGATGCGACTCGTATCGTTTCGATCGTATCATGTTGTATCAAGATCAGATCGAAACAGTCAAGATGGTTTAAGATTCTCTTTTGAGTCAACCGAGTCAAGCCACAACGTACCATATCATAGCCTATTCAAGTCAATACGAATCGGCAATACGATGAACCCTACTTGTGATGTGTTTAAGTATCGTTTAAATCTTGGGAATGAGACGGTGATTACTTGTTTGCATCCACGGGATAGTTAAGGAAGCAAGGACATTGTTCTTCCTGGGCCTCCTAGTAGTGCTGCTGATCGCTGTTACATGCACATTGACACCAACAGCTTCTATGCCCCCCCCACTTACGTCTCTTCCTCCATACCTCTCTCTCTCTCTCTCTATCTACTTATTTGTCGATCTCTTTCTCGAAGGGTGGGAGAATAACGCTTGGGTCCCAGGGAGAATGTGGGGTCACCAAATGCAAGTTGTGCGACTGGATTCCTCCAGCTACATCCGCTACCGCACCCTCAGCAAGTTGGAGGCAGCGAAACCTTCCCTGTTCCCTCGCCACCATTGTTCATGGCTTCAACATGTTTGGAGAAAAAAGTCTTTGCCTTCGACACCTCATTTTAACACCTTCGAATGTGGAGTTTCTCGTTTTAAATCGTGCTTACGCGGCTTTCTTTCTTGATTCATTTTGGACCCAACTTGCTTTGAATAATCGATTCAAGCAATCTAAAGTTATCCCACATTAATATCAAAAATAAAATTAAAGAAAAGAATATAATGTGATGCTTCTCTCCACTCTCGTACTCAAAAAACTTTCAAATTGGATATGACAAGGCTCAAAATTAGATGTGAGCTGGGGTCGTTCGTTTTTCTAATACGAGCAAGAATAGAAGAATTTTAATATGAAGATTGTGAAAACATATAGATTTCACTTAATCATTGAGAATTCACTTATTTTTTTTTTCATAATCAACTCAAAATGAGCTTTCGATGGGAATAGAAAAGGTGTCATATTGTTCAAATCTCTCTCTAGAATACAAAGAGGAGAATTTGGGTATTAGATTTTGAAAAAAATACATTAAATACACTTGCCTCCCCATGTTCTCTTCTTCCAACCCTCCAAGGATTGAAATTTATTTGAAAAATTGATCCCAAACGCGCCCCCTACATCTGACCCACCTCAATCCTTTAGATCTAAACTGGGTGCACTACATTCACCAACCACACATATTGCCAACAGAGTGGGAAATGGATTGGCCGATAATTTGACTTGAAGAGGATCTCTCTCCTCTCTCTAAAAGTGACCAACAGTGGGGTTTGTCGTATGTCACCATGTTCCTTTACTTGGTCTCTCCAGTGGAACTTCTGGTCCACATTACATTGGTCCTTAATTCACATGCCAGCTTTCCTCACTGGCATATGGGAACCCTACCAAAAGTTTTCTTGACAGAGTGAGGAAAACATGGATCACTTGGTTGGACTTTTAATTCCACATCTCCGAATTATATGTTGTCCAACCAAAGCCTTCCAGAATCAAACAATGGTACACAGTTCCAAGTCTCATCAGATTAGGCTCTACAGTAAAGATCGATGGACATTCTACCCAAGTCTCAATGGCTCCCTCTAATAGAAGCAAACCTTTTTTTTTAATTTTTATTTTTGGTTTGAAACGGGAAGCAAACATGCATACTAATCGTTGTCATCAATTCCACAATCTGGGAGCATGCCCACTTTCCCTGTCGTGGTTCATACCCGGAGCAACTTGGCATCTCATTATTCTTTGTTATGTGACAACTAATCGAAGATATCCTAATGGAATTAACTCAAAGCCTCTTAAAGGGTTGCTCTCCTGTTGCCAAAAGCTTCAATCACTTAATCAAGAGTGTGATTTCTACCAGTCGACCGGCCTCCGAGATTTTCAAGTGCTATTCTCGTTAAACTTGACCAAACTCTTGCGACCATCATGTGGAGTGCTTATAGAAGTAGACATACCGTGGGTTTCAAAGATATGAAGGGAAAGCATGCTGCGCTGAGAAGTATGGCATCACATAGGAATGTGTTGGTAAAAGAACCAGTGATTAATGTGGCATGAAGCGACCAGGTGTACTGGGCGACAACATTCAGCTCGTAGTCAGAGAGTTGGAGCTCGCAAATTCATATCCAAAATGTTTTCATGATGTTCAAACCAGACATTGCATCCCAATGTGGTCACTTGAAAATCTTCAACAAGATCCTCACACATGGGATGCACATGAATAAGTCACCCTGCACTCTAACAATGCATCCAATAGAGGCAAAGACGGCACTGCAATAGGCAAAAAATAAAGCTTGTACATCAAAGACTTGCCTGGCAACAATGACAGTAGATGAAGCATAATCAAGCCCCGCTGGTGAGTTCAGGGTTCGTGTAAAAGGAACCAATTATATAACATGGACTTGAACTTTTTTTTTTGTTACTCTGTTCATGGCTTCTTCTAAACACCCATCATTCCCAATAACTGAACAAGAATAACATGGTGAAGTGAGTAATTTATGATACAAATAAACTAATTATTTTCCCTTCCCTGTAAAGGGGGTCATGTAATGATCCATTGGCATAATCAAATCAATGCAATTGTAGACTCAGTCATTGCCCTAACTGATAGATTTCGCCCTGCCGCAGATCAAAGGTGTCCTTGTGGGCCAACAGTGTCAGACAAAGTTTCTTCTACCAATGCGCATCGGGTCCACCATTAGCTGCAACTGCTTTTCTAGCAATGTACTGGGGCTTTGGCTGCATGATGGCTGGTCCATTGATCCCCTCATCTTCTCTCTCATTCTTACAGCTTGGATTCCTTCTAGGATATGAGCAGCCAGAAGATGCATAATTAGCAGGGAGAGCAGGATCCCGGGTAACTCTTCGCTGGTCATACAGTTCAGTTGCTGCTGCTGTAGAGTTGCTGCAACGCAACATTGAACTGACAACTTTGCCAGGTCTCGTAGATCCACCTACCATGAAAAGCATGACCATGAGGCAATGGCAAAAGGTTAATAACTGAACCCCAGAAACAGTATTCAACAAGTATGAAGGCAGCATGCTAAGATCCTATAGAATGACATAGCAGCAACAGCTATCCAATGATTAAAACTTAATCATGGTTTCCTGTTTATTGCAAGTTCTAAATGCTCCAAAACAAGAAGCATAGAAGTTTTTTTTATCTTAGCACTTGTTACATCATGCAGTCAGAAACTAAATAAGGATATTTCTAGGCTCAATAGCTGGGAGCTTCTTGATGTAAAATGGAGAGAAGTTTGCACTTCTTAAATCCCCCTGTAGAGTACCCCAAGATGTTCTGAAGGTCCACAGACAGAAGTGATGAAAGATATCTTCTTTCTTTTCCCCCTGAGATTCAGGCCTACCCCATCATGATAAGGTCAAATCAATGGGCGCAGCTACATCAGGGTAAGCATCTAAAAATTCCCTTGCCACATGCAAGAACAGGACAGGATAGTCCAATGCTGACCAAAGTGTTGTGCAACCTGCAACGCCACTATATGTAGGTTGGCAACAGAACCACTGGGTGGATTTAAACATGAGAATGGCATAGTGAGCCCAAGACACGCTGACTAGGCTAACTGCACATCCTACATGATGAAGTAATTTTTATGTTTTCTTACTTTGACATTTACTAATATCAAAACTAATCTATTTGCTAGGTTCAAATAGTAAATATTGCAATGAAAAAAAAGCTAAGGCTGACTGCTCCAAATGCCTCTATCCCGAGTCCTAAAATGGGACCAGTGGTCTTGCCCAACGATTTCAAGGTATATGGGATAAACCCCATTTCTTTCTTCTATTGAGTTTGATAACTATGGTGCTTCACAGTTTGTGCCTCTTTCAGGAATTCCTGTTTCTGTGTATCAACCACATCATGGCGATTGCTTGCTATTCCAAAGGCATCTCATTACAGTGACTTGTTATACACAACAGGCACTTTTGAAAAGGTTCTTTCTCTCTCATGGATAAAAGTAAAGCAAAGAAGTTTCAGTCAACCAATTATTTGAAAAAGCTTTTACCTTGAATCCTTTGGGGAACATGGATAGGAAACCTCGTCACAGGGACCACAGAACACTGTTCTGGTTCTGACTTCTCAGGTTTCTTGATGGAACATCTTGAGAGGTCCTCAGCAACATCAGCTGAACTTTGCGTATTATTCTGTGAATATAAAACACAAGGCCTGCATATGCAAGAATGTCATTAGTTGCATAAATGTCCTAGCAATGAGATAAAGGTGATGTTACAGACCTAACATCAGTCGTAACAAAAATAATAAAAGAGCAAATTACCTGGGTAAAGAAGCATGCTGCCTCCCAGGTGGTGGAACTGCAGCGCCATTTCCATAGTGTTCCTCCAGGTAAGCAAATTGCTTCTTAAATTGATCGACAGCACTGAACAAATACCACACACGAACACAAACAGATGAAGATGTTAGCAGTAATTTTAAGCCAATCATCTAAAATGAAAGATTTCACGTAGCCATAATGGCAAAGATCAAATGCTGTGGCACAGAACGAAGTCACCAATGTCACAAACCACTAGCAAACACCAGAAAGAATCATATTTTAAATTCTCTCCTGGAAGGAAAAATTGAACAGTTAAACAATGAAGCATGTATCACCCGTGACGCCAATTTTCAGATTATTCATCCAAAAACAAGTATTATGTAAACATGAAAGAAAGGTCACATAAAATGGTTGAATTAAAGGGCCAAGTATCAGAAAAATATGCAGTTTACTGTCGGGTACTGCATGGCCTTGAAAATGTTCTAAATTGCAAAAGAAAATCAAACATCCCCTTGAAGTATGGCCAAACAACCATGCAAGCTTTTTTAAGCCTGTAGCACAGGATACGATTCTTGGATCCACTGTGCTTGGGAAAGAGTCATGAATTCCTTGTATATCAGCAATGAGGCAATAAATACCTTATTTTGTGATATTGTTCACGTGCATAGAGTGAAGTATGCAGCAGAAAGCATTGTACATGATCTAATAGAAAACAACAGTCCGTTTGGTTTTGATGTAGTAGCTGGACTACTAGAAGTTTTAGTCAAAACACATAAAAAGCTATTGAAAGGGAGGAACTCAAACAACTATGATATGGCTCAATGGCTGACTCAGTAACAAATTTACAAAAGAATACCTTCCCTGGGGGCAGAGGGTTTTGGGGGTCATGTGTCACTACATGCATTTGTGAAGTAAAGCACTTAGTTTAATGCTTAAAAGATGGATAGAATATATTAACATGTACTAATAAGATTTCACATACAAATAAGCAGCTTGTATATAACATCAGGTTTTATCCAAAAACCTAGGATTGGGTGCTGTTGTGCTGTCTGACATAACTGTCTTGTAAAGTCTTGGATCAAAAAAAAAAAAAAAACATCAAAGACCTTCCATTGGTTCTCACTCAAAGGAAATTGATTTGAAAAGACAACCAACTACATCTTGATTTTGATGGGAGAAACTTGGATACTTCTAAATGGAGATAGTAATTCATCATGGACAAAATACCGTATACCTGGGATACATTTTTTTTTGAAAGTGGGTAGTACCACTAATATATTAAAAGAAGAGGGTGACACACAAGTATAATCACTGAGCTCCCAAAAAAACCTGTACAAAAAACACACCAAGATGGTGTATCACAAGCTAAACCCCCAACAAAACAAAAAGAGGGGAGTTGAGGGAATTCACATTACAAGTCAACTCCGCCCACTCTCTCACTCTAGCACAAATGAAAGATACAAGAGATGCTTCCGCTTTTGCCTCCCTCCTAAAAATAATGTATACCTGGGATACATAAAAGACTAAATAATATATACCTGGGATACATAAAAGACTAAATAATATATACCTGGGATACATGAAACTAGTTGAATCAGTTCCCTGTAGAAATTCTTTCAGTAGCTTTGGATGATACTCGAGTATTTCTCGATAAATGAGCTCTCTTACATCTTCCTTAGTTATCCTTCGTCTTTCAAATTCAAACTCAAGTTTGGTTACTGGTTGAGCCGAAGGCTCTCGCTCAACTTTTGCTAAGCTCCTGAAATAGGGATCAGCCAAAGCCTAACACCTTGTGGAAAAACACTACTTTAGAATGGGCAAGTATACCAAAGAGAAGCAGATGGAAAGCATATTCTAGTGGTACAGCAGGTGTAGAAACCTGCCCACAGTACCTCTTCAGCAGTGGGTCGATCCTTTGGTTCAAAGGCCACCATTCTTTCTAACAAGCGGAGAGCAAGTGGATCTGCATTGGGAAATTTTTGGGAGAAAGGAATTGGCTTTTTCCTGCGCATGCTGCTCAAGTATCTTCTAGCCTTCTCATTCCTTACCTGCATAGGGTACATCAAATAGACAAAGGAACATCCTTGAGCAAAACCTCCACTGCCTCATATAGCTCAGTTCAAGAAGAAGAATATTCTGTAACAAGAAAGAGACCCTGGAAATAGCTTCTGCAGAAGGTGTTCCTAAGATTTCTGTCATCAAATCCAGTTGGTGAACCACATTTTTCCCAGGAAAAAGAGGCTTTCCAGTTAGAAGTTCAGCAAATATGCAACCAATGCTCCATATATCAATTGCTGGTGTATACTGCAAAAACAAAGGGGGTGGGGGTGGGGGAGGAAAAAAAAATAAGACAGTGAAACAAGGGCCTCCTAGAATAATGCCATCCAATGTTCCAAATGTGCTCAAAGAGGCATGTACGCATTAGTAACCATTTCCTTCAATAATAATATGGTAAAAAGGAAATTTCAAGGTAAAGAAAACCATAGAACTTGGAGAAACAAAAGACTAGAAAGAAATAATATTTGGAAGTCACAACTGTAGTGCATTCAACATAATGGCATTATAACGAGAGACATGGATAGTGAAGGTGTGGCACCTTCTGCAATTGGATCCTATGTAAAGGCAAGAAGGGAAGAAGAGGAAAAGGGGGTTATCAAACAAACTGAAGTAGAATAACAGAGGGCCGAACATAGACACAGTAGGAAAAAGACAAATGAATAGGTCCTTCATTTTCTATGTTTCAGCCATTGCAATCTTGGGCAGGTATGGGACTAGTCAATTCATATGCACATGAGTAAGGAACATGGCAACTAATACAATGTCATGGTGGATCTTTCCCCGTCCTCCCAGTTATCTGTTGGTTCATGCTTTGATCTTTGTTATTGGCACCTTCATCATCACTCAAATGCACTGTTAAATTCAAATAGAGTCTAGAATTTGAATTTACCTACTAATAAAGCCTATTTTGTATGATTTGTCCTTTGATAAAAACAGACAAGATTGTCGTTCAGCCCTACTTCTATTTTATCTAATCCACTTTTTGAATTAATTTATTGTGATTCCTGGGTGCCTATTCTATTCCTTCTCCTTAAGGTGCTTGTTATTTCTCATCCATTGAAGAAGACTAGGAGTACACTTGGGTCTTTCTAATGAAGTCTAGACCTGAAGCATACAACTTCATTCAATTTTTTCATGCTTATGTTCATACAAATTCAAGCACCAATCCAGTCCATTAGAAAAGACAATGACACTGTATTCACATCCCACAACATGTGGCATTTCTCTAAGGGCATTTATCATCAACATAGTTGTGTTTCATCTGGGTGCGGCGTTCCCGGTTGATCGACCTCTCATTTTTTGGGAAGATGAGTTGTTGCAGCACCTATTTAATTAATCATAATCTGACTCTGTTCTTTCAGGATCATACCCACATGAGATCCTCCTTGGCAAACAACCTTCCTGTAATGCAAGTGTTTTGGTTGTCTATGAATTGCGTTCAATCATCATCTTTTTAGTGATAAATTTAGTCCTCAATCACCCAATCATATTTTTATTTCTACCCTCATGGTCAATGTGCCTATTAACTATATAATTCCCAAACTTACAAGTTCTCCAGCAGAGATTTTTAGTTTTCATGAAGGTATCTTTCCATTGTCCAACTCTCACGACCACAGCCTGTCAGCCATCACATTGCCATTGTCTACCCGGATTCTCCTGATTCTCCAATAGGTGAGCAACAGGTGATGGGCTAGATGTGATAAACAGCCCATGTCTTCCATACTTTCACCTGAACCATCCAGCTGCAGTTTACCCACCCTTTCTCATGAGGCCTACATCAACTTGCCACCCAGCGATACATCCTTGGATGCTAATGTGCCAGCATTTCCAACCTGTAAGTCAACTAGGATCTATACATACTCCAGCAAACTTGAAGGATTATGGCTGTCACTGTTCAATGCTAGCCTCCTAAACCATCTCCAGCAGAAAGTACTACACATTCACTATTTACTCATCTTTCTTACCATCATATCAAGTCTGAACATGTGTCTTTCCTTCTCATCTATTTCCTCATGCTAAGAACACACTTCATTCTCGGCCATAGCTGTTAGTTCCACCATGCTGCAGACCTACAGCAGCACAGGACAGGGTGCAAAACTGATCCACCCACCCAATGAGTCCAGGTGCTGTTTCAATTTTTTTCCATTTTTGTCCCAATCGAGCTACTGTAAACTGGGCATGCAGGGGATGGGGTGAAGCTGATCTGGGTGGGAACTGGAAGTGCAGCAGCCATCTGATGAAGATTGGACAGCTGTGCTACTGTGTAGACAGAGACCATTGAGGGCGCTCTCTCTCTCTCTCTCTCTCTCAACACACATGCACATACATTTGTGAAGTGCTACTATGTGCTGCCCAGCTACCAGCGCACATCAACAACATTGTCTGATCACGTCAGTCAAACACAATCGGACATGCTGGATGTCCTCGAGCTCCCAGAAATTCAAGGAGGGGCATGGGAGCTGCTTAATCGAGCATCTCCAGCTGTGCGGATGCCCTCTTGTGTCCTCATGTTTGATGCTTAAATAATAATCATGTCCAGCATGCATGGTCATGTCCACACTTGAAACCTATATATGTATCCCAAATATCATAGACATGATAAGAGAGCCACAATGCCTAGGGTCTGAAATGCGAGGCAACTGAATATCAACCCATCAGACTGGGTCATATGGTTTGCAGTGAGACAAAACAAGCCATAAGAACTAAGATATTAAAAATGCATTATTATCCTCTGTTCAGTATTCTCAAGTTCACTGTGTGACATAGAAAGGAAAAGAGAACCTATTCTTCTGGGCAAATAGGTGCAAGTACAAAATGATGACAATAAGCATGCATAAACAGGAGAATTCAGCAATTTATAACATAAGATGTTTGTCGAATATAATTTTTTCAAAACTGAAAAAATATGGGGAGCAAGCAAACATAATATCTCTCAAACAAAGCATTGAAGGAGCTTAAGAAAGAAAAAGCAATAGAAATCCATCAAAGACCAAAAGATTTCAATGGCACAGTAATTAAACTGAAAAAACACCACAAATGGGACTAAAATATTCAACATTTTTTCAGCACAAATGGGAATAGAAAATCCATGCACCTTTGAGAAAAATGATCCACAAAGTTCAGGGGCTCTATACCACCTTGTTGCTACATAATCCTGCAAAATGAACTCTGATACTAAGGATACCAGGTAATGAAGTACTGTAACAGCAATATATGGTACAGACCTAGAGGAGGTCAGTTAATTCAGGAAAACTTACCGTCCAAAATATGGCAGTGGGCGTATCATTGAAAGCTACTCTTGCAAGGCCAAAGTCACAGATCTTGAGTTTACAGTCAGAATTTGCTAGAATATTTTTTGGCTTGAGATCACGGTGAAATACATTTGCTATGTTGCAATAAAAAAAAAGAAAAAGGAACTATTAGAATAAAATGAAACAACAAAAGAGTTTGGACTTCATAAACCTGTGAGAATGAAGGCTGGACAGTTATGCAGTTGGACAACTGGTCAATGATGGCAGACATGATCAATTACATGCACTCTGGGAGACATTACTCATCAAATTTTAAAGAGAAAAGAGCACGAGAACTGAAAGTAGGGAGTACATTATAAAAGTGGAAGCAGATATACCTGTGTGTATATATTTCAATCCCCGAAGCAGTTGATAGAGGAAAAACTGATAGTGTTCAGGAGTAAGGTCATCATTAGCCTTGATAACTTGATGTAAATCAGCTTCCATTAATTCAAAAACAACATAGATATCCTTGAATTCCCTTCGTGAAGGAGGAAGAAGGATGTGCTTGATTTCAACTATATCAGGATGTCGGAGAAGTCTGAGAAGCTTAATTTCACGAAGTATTCGTGTCGCATCAGAAACGTGTTCAAAGATGTCATTTATCTTCTTAATTGCAACTTTCTCCCCAGTATGTGTGTCCAGTGCAGAGCAAACAACTCCATAGCTCCCCTTGCCTATCACTTCTTCGATTTTATACCTACTACCCTCACCATACTCGGTGAAAAAATCAATTTCTGATGGCACCTACATCAGTAAAAGTCAGTACTGATATGTCAAGTTGGAAGAGATAGCTAGAATAATATATAATATGTGAAATCAAACTGCAAGAAAGTTAACCTGCACAATATATGTTATTATTTAAGTATAGGATAATGGTTTAGGCTTGAATATTTTTATCCCCCCTGTTGACCCATATACAGATCACACAAGCAAAATGTTATTCTTGCTGAAGGAAAGGACCAACACAACAAAACAGGCTAAACCAGAAACTGGACAAGAACAGTCCAGGAATGATCAGGTGTTATCTATCATTGCTACACATCATAACATCCATCTCATAAGCCTAGTGCTTGCAGAAGAATG
Organism: Amorphophallus konjac; assembly: GCA_022559845.1. Classification (NCBI taxonomy): domain Eukaryota; kingdom Viridiplantae; phylum Streptophyta; class Magnoliopsida; order Alismatales; family Araceae; genus Amorphophallus; species Amorphophallus konjac. The sequence goes on from CM040126.1 coordinate 456,733,993, forward strand.
TTTTCAGACACAGTAGATAGCTGATACGTAGTCCCCAGCCCACAGGAGAGGATAGCCTGTGCGCACTAAACCAGAGAGATAAGCCGACATGTACCATCCCATGGTCTGTTTACAAACAGACAACTGTCAGGTCTGCTGGGCACAATATCATCAGCCATGTTATGGGGCTACCTTTCCAGCTAAACATCGGCATGGGCAGCTGGGTAGCTGTAATCACATCATGATCCTGTGACCAATCTATATACCTATGCCTATAAACAGTAATTACGGGCCAAAGAGACGGCTGCCAACTGTAGGAAAGCACAAACCAACGGGAAGAACTGTGACGTCATCTCGCCAGAAGAAAAATAGAACAAAAGCCAATAATTGACATACGTCCTCGGACCAGAGCAACTTCACCGGCACGGGAGAAAGATAGCAAAACTTCGGAACCACAACATGTTCAAGACTTTGAAAACCTTTTACAGAAAATTTGAAGCCCCTTAGTCTTGGACGATCAGGAAAAATTGTAAAATCCCCACTTTACAGGAACTCATAACAGAGGCTATCAGTTAACTCTGAAGGGGGCGACAACGACCAAATCATGGCGGTAGACATCTCCCAGAGTTCATAAAAGATGATGAATGCGAGAAAAGATCGAAGAAACGCCGAAAGACCAACAAATAAAACGAATGATGCCCTCTACCTTCCTTCGCTGCTGGTCTGGCTGCATCTTCTCCACCCACAATCGGAACTCCTCAAGGGGATCCCCCACAAATCTGATCCAGGACGGTGTAGAAGAATTCCCGAGACGATCTGGCGGAAGAGATCATTGGGGAGGCACCATTCCTCTTCCCACTTCCCCCCTTCCTGTTCTTCTCCTTCTTGGCCGGTTAAAAAACTTCCCACTTCCTCTTCAACAAAAGAACCAGATTTTATGGGAGGAGATCAGAGAGAAGGAGAACAGGGGTAGGACGGAAGGCTCCCGAAGAGGACACAAGAATTACAGCAATGCTAGTTGGTTATGATGGAGATGGGGGGGAAGAAGGACCAGAGCAGAAGAAACCAAGAAGAAAACACTCTGCTGCTGCAGCTCCTGCTGGGCTGTTGGTGCTGGTGGTGGTGGCCAGCCAATGGGGACACAGCAGCAGCAGCAGCTGAAGACAGGAGCTAACAAGGTGGAAGAAGGAAAGACTAAATGCAGAGAGAGAGAGAGAGGGGTGGGGAAGGGAGAGACATTAGCTACTATTTTTTTTCATGTTAGACTGATGAGTGGATACCCTGTGCTTGCTCACCTCCTCCTCTAATTTACACAAGAAAAATAAATAAATGAACCACTAGTGGACACTAGATTTTTGCAAAAGAAATATTAAGAGATGCAGATATGGAGAGGAAAGAAAAGTCCTCTTTTCCCCCCCCCACCATAGATAGAAGCCTTTTGGGTGTGGGGAGGGGTTGATCCTTTTCTCCTCCTTTGAACAGCATGTAAAAAAAAGGAGTCCAGAGAATGAGGGAGAAGAATCAGGTTATGGGGAAGAGGCTTGTCAGGAAAGAGATGTGGTGGGGAGGGAAGGGGGGGGGGGAGGGGACCAAGAGTGTTGGATTTATTTTAAAAAATTCAAAAATTAATAAGAACATAGGGAAAAGAAGGCTTTCTAAATCAAACAGAAAAGGACTCCAACTCTTTCATGAGAAGTGATTTCATCGTGGAGAGAACACATAATTCAAGGTTAATCCATAGGGTGAGCTTAGTGTTTTAGGCATCACAAATTGAAGCAAAATGTAGCATAATAAAATGGGATTTTTGCATAGATACTCTTGTAAAATTTGATTTTGTCAAATATATTCAAGTTGAGTGTGAGTTAAAGAGTAACTTCGGTGTGTTTAACTCGAGTTAAGTGTGAGTGAAAGAGTAAGATATATATATATGTATATATATGTAAAGTTTGGATTTGTCAAATATATCTTAGATCTAACGACTGTAGATGACATATTTTACGGAATATTTTTCTCCGTCGACGACATTAAACTAAAGGGGTATAACTGTAACATTTCTATCTAAATGAAAGATATTCATGATAATATATTTAGATGAAGGATATATTTGACAAAATTAAACTTTATGGGGGTATATATATATATGTAAAAATCCCTAATAAAATATGTATTTGCAAATAAAATTCAGAGTTTTGTGGCTCATCTCATGAAACCCGTTTTAAACATTTGCTGTTGGGAAAGGATACTTGTCCTAATCACATTTTTTTCACCCATTTTTTGGGTTTTAATTAGAGTTATCAGACACTAAGCCCCCCAAAAACTTTTTTAAAATCAAAAAATATGGCATTCTTACAGCACACTAAACAGCACCTCTATCTAACATTTTGCAAGATGATGACCCTTCCAATATAAAGTTAAGAGTGTTATTAAACATAATAATTATGTAGAAATCTAACCTGCTTCATACTTACATTAGAGATGAAGCTTTGCCTCAAACGGTTCCAAACCCTCTGATGAAGGTATCATTCCCTCTGTGGACCCCATTTCTTCCCTTGTCGTGTACTTCTCAACAAATATATATATATATATTATTTATATTCTAAATTTTACTCACACCACCATGTTTTATATTCTTTTGTGTCACTTTCTCTATGTGAGGGAGCTGGGAACGAGCACGTGGCCACTTGGCTTGGCGGAGGCCAAAATCGCGTGGACATCCACTCGCGGCTTGGACTCCGAAACCGAAAACGAAATCCGGACGCATAAAATTCGGGTGGCGGAGGGACAACCGCGATCCGACAGTTCCCGACGGAGAAAACTCGGAAGCAAATCAGGAAAGCTTCTTGTCCACCTCCTCCCTCCCCCTTCTTCATTTATAAGACATTAATTAAGCACTAATTTAAGTAAGTACTGTTTGATGCATATTTGACAATTTTTAATTTATATATATATATGTATATATCTATTTTTATTCAATTTTTTGCAGCCTCTAATTAGAAGTATTCTTAGATTTTCAATGTCGATCCGGGTATTTCAGGAAAAAAATTGGCAGGACTTATAGATTATTTATGTAATTCTAAAGTTATTTATGGTTTCTAGCCAAAATTTAAAAATCTAAATTATAATTTTTTAGTGGAGATAGATGTAGAGGTACGAGGACGGGGTGAGTCGGATGACAGAAGAATCCTGTCGAAAAAGTAAGAGTTCTCGTATTAGATTCATATTAGAGAGATTTTATCTGATCACGTATTCGTTCCTGGAGGGGTGCATGATTTGAGATTTTTTGATTCGTCAAATTCTTAGTCGTAAAAAAATATATAATTATCAGAAACGATTTGACTTTCATGGCCACTTAAAATCGGATATAACTGCACCCACTTTGTATGCTTCATGTTAAAACGAGATCCCGAGAAATCGAGGTTTCAAAAAATAACATGCTTCTAATGTGAAAAGTATTGAGTGAAAAAAATAAATCTTTAGAATTTTATAAGAAAATAGTGCAGAAAAATGGTTGAGTTTGCTGAATGGTTTTTGAAAAGAAAATGTCAAAAATCAAATTCAATGCCCTCTATTTTCTCAAAAAATTTAGACGGCAGAAAAATAATTTAATGTGTCATGCTGAGATCAGACATTATGGCTCTTCTTTATTTGCTTGCAATCAGAGTACATATATATGATAAGTACCTTCTTTGCACCCTCCGGAGAGCCAAACCTTACGATCAGACGGTTGGCCGGGGTTACCGACATCACCATCAAAGGGCCCACTTTCGGATCTCATCAAGCAGAGAGGGAGAGGGAGCTCCCAAAAGTGGGAGGGGTGATGAGATGATGACGTCAATAAGAGTATACCATTTCTCTATATTCTTTTATGAGAGTCTAATATATAATAACGAGGAGGACTTCGATTTCTGACTTCGCATATCCGATCACATCTTTAACATATAAAGATATATATATAATTGTAATGTAAATGATGACAACTTATTCGTTACTCATGCTCCTCTTAAATTATTATTCATGAAATTGACCAATCGTTATATTATTTTACATTTGGCATGATTTATGACACACAAATAAGAGTTTAAATAGGGAGATCCCAGATCTATTGTCATTCACTTCAGTTTTTGAAAAAAAAAATTTACAAGAAGAGCGACTGAAATTTTATTTTTTTCAGTTTATTTTCTAATGTTTCTTGGGGATAAAGATAAAAATATAACTAAGTGCCCAAAACATGTAAACTTAGGACTTTTTAAAACTTTTTTTAGTTTTCTAAAGGTTTTTTTTCAGGATATAGATAAATATATTGCCCTCCTACGTCAGTGGGACCCAACACAGTGACAGAGGTGTTCGGCCTTTAATAAGAGATGAGGTGGGGTCAGAAACACGAGGACCATCAGAAAAACGAGTAGAAAATAAATAAATAAAAGGAGAGTGTCGGTGATGGGCGGACAACGACGTATCCCCACGAAATTTTACTTTTTAAAAGAGTTTCTCTAGAGGGGAATATAGACGGTATCTGGCTTATATAGAAAATAGATGGGCCATTGCCTCATGAGTTATTGAGCTTCCCGAGCAATCTAATATTCTAGTTGAGGAGGTGGAAACTTGTCGGGCCAGCACAGTGCAGTAACGTTAGATCTGAAGTGGCCCATTATCAACAGGTTACCGTCGTCGATTGGCTCACCGTTCTAGAAGGTTACCCAATTGAGGCCCACTCGAGACAGACTGACCCGCGAGCTTAATCTTCGCGCACGTGGATCTTCGATGTCATAAAATTCGTCAACGGATGAACGTTAATGTCAGAGTTACGAAAAGTATCTCCGACAAGCGTTGAATCTCACCCATGCCATCAAGATGGCCGTCACGATGTCTTTCCTCGGGAACCGGACGAGTGGACAATAGATGATCCCCATAATCGAGCAGATCGTTATTCCACTAACCACGTCTTCGTTAAGTTAGGAAAGAGACAACAGCAAGACGAACGATTTAAGTAGGGTCTCGTACGGATTTACGGGGACATGGCGATACACACACTCATTATGACACCTTGCAACTCGCCTACAGACGTCCGCACAGTCATACTCAGAGAGATATAAGAAGAATTCCATTGTCTCTAGGCTCTCGATCTCGTCTCCGAGAACTCAGTGCTCTTCTGAGCACTATCTTCACCTTTGGAACTCATGTCTCCTTCTATCTCTGCCCTCTGATTTTCTCCTACGCGTGTATCTGATTTAAGCATCGAAGGGTTATCTCTCGAGATCACACCTAAGACTCCTTCTGACATGCTACTTAGTGCTTATAAGCTTTCTCATGACGGCTAGACACTCTTTCCTTCTAAAAAAATCTTTTGTGAGAACTCTGAGCTCGCACTCACTTGCCTTCTCAAGAGGGGCTACTGTAGTGGAACTTATGATCACAAGATTTGTTTCACAATAGATATTGAGAAAATGACCAAAATATATATGAGGTTAGTATTCATTCCTTAACTCAAGAGAGCCCTTTTATGATAAAATCTTACCTTCGTTCTGGGACAATATCTCTCGGAGGCCCTAAAATTAAACTCACATTTACAATAGTAAATTCACGACATCCATAAATTCTTCCATTATTTGTTTACATTCTCCCATCATGCTATTTGAATAAATTGATATAACGTGTAGGGTGAAAAAAAAAGGACATGAGATTTACCGTTCACGTCATTTAATGTGGGTCTTAACACTAGGTTGGTTTATATAATGGGAGATGCACGTGAACCCGCACCGGAAAGAGGAATTTTGTAGACGGCATAAAAAATAGGTTTTTTACATAAAAATTATTGTTAAAAGTGAATTTGTAAAAAAATCATTCTTAAAAATGTATTAGCAGGTATATCACCGAGTTAATTGAAATAATGCATAAATGTCATTTAAACATGATTTTCTTGCAAGTTGTTGGTAAAAATAAGTGATATGTATGTAAATAAATATGACATTTTTACACAATTCAGATTATATAGTGATATACCTGCTAATATATTTTTAGGAATGATTTTTTTACAAATTCACTTTTAACAATGATTTCCATGTAAAAAACTCTAAAAAAATTACTGCAATTATCTGGATTCCAATAAATATTATCTGGCGCAACTTTGAAAAAGAAATACTTTGGGGATTTAACGATTCCTTGCTCATGTATTTAGCAAAGAAGGTAGTTTGGAAGAAAATTGTTCAACATTGCCATCTAAAGTCAATAAGATCCATGTTGTATGAGGGCCTCTTTTGATAAATGAATAAGGGAGAAATAAGATACCTTTACTCGAACAATAAGAAAAAAAATAGTTTGATAAGATAGGTAAGTTTTTTCACCCTTAACTCGGATTGTTTTGAAATAATTAATTCTAATTAAAAGGTAGAATTAGTTGTTCTACCTTAACTCGGATATATATTAAAGTGAAAAAGTGAAAAAATAAAAATAATTTATTTGGATTTAAATTAACCCGATTTTCCTATTTCTGTTATCAAAGAGACCATAATAGTTTCATCGTAGAAGTTGAAGTTAAAAATTAAAAGGGCTTTTTTGCAAAATACCCTTCTTACGAGGTTCTTTGTGAAATTATCCCTCTTATTTTTTGTATTTTTTTAATAATGTGCCGAAAATCCTCCTTGACATTTAACATCAATTAAAGATTCAATTCAAAGAATATTTTATTTTCATCCATGCAATTATTTTTTAAATAAAAATATCTTTATAAAAAGAGTTATTTTGATTAATATATCGCGCTAAAAAGAGAGGGAGTCACATATATACGAAGAGAGAGAGAGAGAGAGAGAGGAAGAGTTTACGGAGGATTAAAGATATTCTATTCGGTCATGTTATAGATTTAGTTAAAGACTAACAAAGATTAAATAAGAGATTTTAACTGAACGTGACATCGATGATAGTAATCATTGACATACGGTGCGCTTATTAAAGATATATAAAAATAAAAAGATAATTTCATAAATAAACATATAAAATGATATTTTCATAAAAAAGCACAAACTGAAAATAAGAATATAAAGTGCATCATGTCGTGTACATCGCCTTTCCAGTGTCTTCTTCAATACTTTCTTTCTGCTTTTGGGGTGCTCTCCTTTGTTGGGGCATCCCATTCAGCATTGACATTGGACCCCCCCTCCCCTTAAAAAGAAAAACAGAACAAGAAGAGTGACAGAGCAACAACCATTTGGAAGCAATGTGTTAGGTTGTGGTGGGGGGGGGCATCACTTCACTACTTCATCTAGGTTGGTCCCAAACCCTAACCAATATGTACATCAGGATTATCCACTCTGTATTATAGGAATTATTCCTTCTATGGTTGTGCAGACTTTGAGCTCTTCAACCAAATGTGGGGTCATCTTCTCTGCTTTTGTTAAGAAATTCTGGGAAATATGCCACCATTTGGCAACTCACATCATGGAGGATCTTACAAATTTGACAGCTTGGATGTAGGAGGCTGTCACATTTTGAATGTCTCAAAATTTCCTCTGCCTCTTTAGGCCATGTTTGTTGTTCGAACAGGGTTATCGTGTTCGACCCAAAAGGGTCGAACACGGTGTCTGACTCCGGGCAATTGTATTTGTGTGAGGGGAGTTGGTGGGCCCCGCTTTATCTTCTCTCTCCTCGATTTATTATTCGTCCGACAATTCAAATATCAAAGTGACCCTTAAAGAGTTAAAGGAGCTAAAAGATGAGCATTGAGTCATCCCATGAGATTCTAGGAGTGAAAAGGATATCCACTGTTAAACTTTTTGAGGTGGTACATTTCCACTGCCGTTGGTTCATCTCTCTCTCTCTAAACGTTGGAAAGTAGGGTAAATGTCACTTGGGGAAGACTTGTAACTATCCAAAAGAAAATACCTTTTTCACATCTGTGTCTGTGCGTGTGTCTCGTTGGAAAGTGAAGTAAATGTCACTTGACTCTTGAGGAGGACTATTGTAAATTTTTTCTCTCTCTAAAGTAAATGTCACTTGTTGGGATGTCAACGGGTCTAGCCGCCTCGATAGGTTTGTTGGTATGATTCGATTTTGGGTTAAACTGTAATATCTTTTTATGGGCAGGTCTTTAGTCGGGTTTAAAAATTTAACCCGGTTAGATCTACCGATCGAACTCGGATTTTGAGTTCAACCTGTGAGTCGACCCGACACGTTCTCTTATTTCTCTCCATGTAATATTTAAAAATTAATTAATTAAAGTTATATTATTTTATTTAATTAAAAAAATTAAAAACTCTTTTTTTAAATAAATTATGTAAATTATCCGATCGAATCGTATCTTAATCGAATTATATATTTTTTTATAGCGTCGGATCTGACTCGGTCCAACCCGATATAGTTCGGACTCGGAATGAGATCGAACTTTAATACTGATGAGTCGAATTCGGGATGAACTTACCTAAATTCGATTTGAGGTTGACCCATTGACGGCCCTAGTCATTTGAGAGAAGACTCTTGTAACTCTCTCTCTCTCTTAGTTGTGAAGTAAATGACACTTAGGAAGACTATTGTAAAATTCTCTCTCTCTAAAACAAATGTCACTTGAGGAAAACTATCGTGACTCTCTCTCTCTCTTTCTTAGTTGGGAAGAAAATGTCATTTGGGGAAGACTATTGTAAGCATCCAAGTACAGTACAAGACAAGACACCCTTCTCACACCTGTGTGTGTCTCGTTGGAAAGTAAAGTAAATGTCCCTCGGGAAAGACTATTGTAATCATCCAAGTACAGGACATCAGAGTTTGTCGTCTCGATCGACTCATCTATCTCGGTCACGGCTCGAGACGGGTCGGGTCAGTCTCGTCTCGGTCTATCTCATCCCGTGTTAAAATAAAAAAAAATTCTTTATATATATAATATATATAATAATATAACAAAATAAAAAAAGACTCTTTGTATATATAATATATATATAATAATATATTAAAATAATAAAATGACTCGGTCACGACCTACGTCCCGTGCGTCCCATGCGTCCCGCCCCCGAGCTGAGACGGGTTAGGTCGTGCGGGTCAGGCCATCCCATATCAGGATGGCAAATCCTGCGGGACACCCATTTCGCTTAGAAGTACCACGCTTACAAGGGTGGCATATAAAGTCACTTTGTCACTTTGGCCCACTTTGATAATAAGTTATTATACGTTAATTCAGGTGAGTTTGGGTGAATTATTTTTAAAATTTTAAATTTTTATTTTGATATCTTTTATATTTAAGGTCGAATATGATATTCTTACGAGAGAAATGAATTGAGTAAATTTTAGATTAATAATTTTAATTCTATCCGATCTTGAGTGATATATTTCGTCCCCTAAATCGTGGTTTGTCGACCCGGTGCGTCTCGCACCGACTCGCACGACCCGACCCGACCCAGGCCGGGACCGGGTCGGCCGGGCCGTGGGTCGTCACCGGGTCGGTCTATTATTTTAATATTATATTATATGATATTTTATATATAATGTGTATTTTTCTATTTTATTATATTATATTATTATATATATATATATATATATATATATACAGTGGTGTTTTAGAACGAGACAAACTGGGTCGGATCGAGACGGGACCGACCCGACCCGACCCAGATCGAGACCGGGTTGACCGGATCAACCGGGCCGACAAATCATGCCCTAAATTTTAAAAATTCATCCACTCGCAACTAACTCATTCGTAACGTCACTTGTTTTATTATCAAAATGGCCCTCATTGTTTTAGTGGCACGGGATACTTTTCTCTCCTTGCACAAGAGAATGGAGGGGATATCCATCAGCCCCTCCTCTCCTTGCGCTATTCCTCTCTCAAGTGGAGGGTCAAGGCAAGGGTGTCAGATGAGCCCAGACAAGTATTACACTGCTCAAGCTTAGTTCACTTACTATCCATTTGACATTTAAGCATGTTCTAATTGGATGTTAGAAAATAGTCAAATTTATTTTATTCAAACATGTCTCGTTTCAACAATTCGGCATAATTCAAGTTCTTTTAAGTGGGGAGGAGATGTATTAATGAGATGAAATCAGGGTTTGTCAAATCGTTCCGAGACGGGTCGAACCGTCTGTCCCGGACCGTCCCAGTCAAAGACCGAGACGACCGATCCATAAGACGTAAACGAGACGCTTTATATATTATATATATTATTTTAAATATCAAACATTTTATAGGTAAATTAGGTAAGTGATTTCACCCGCACATGGGCGAGTGTAGGATTCGAACATGTGCCGCAGGAGAAAATGACCAAGTCACTTAACCAACTGAGTTACAAATATGTTCATGTTATTTTACATATTATATATATATATATATATATATATATATATATATATATATATATATATATATATATATATATATATATATATATATATATATATATATATATATATTTCGAGACAGAGCGGGACGGAGCGAGACAATGTCGTACCGTATCGTCCCAACAGAAAATCGGGGTGGCTGATACGATCGAGTCGGCAAACCCTGGATGGAATATTTAAGTTCCTTTTTAAGATAGACTTATATTCACCGATCAATGAATTTGATTGATAGACAAAATTTTCATTTAATTTAGTAACTCAACAATTTAATCCACGAGAAAAACTCCAACAAAACCTAATGGAATCAATTCACAACATGAAACTATAATCTATAAACTGAACTTAATTACACATCTCATGCACTAACCCCAAAATAACAATTAATCGCAAGGGATATAAATATAATTTCTGATACATTTGTAGGATATCATAAACAGTATAATAATTAGGTGGTATTGTCAAATATAGAAGAATTTGGAGGTATTCATGTATAATTATCCCAAACTTCAAATTTCGCCGGCGCCCTCCTGGCTACCTGTTCCCGTGTCGACCCGCCCACCCAGTCGCCTGCACTTCCGTCGCGCAGGTCGTCTCCACCGCCCGCCAAGTGAAGTAAAGCAGAAGAAGGAGAGAGAAAGGGAAGCCGTGGTGCACAAAGATGGTATCTTTCTTGTTCTCCCTTCCGCCCGGCTTTATGTTTCATTACATTTGTTGTCCTTTCTAGCACTGTAGATTGCTTTTGTTCGGTCTTTTGTGCTGATTTCCGCTTTTGCTTCCCGGCGGCTCCGGGAGTTTTGTGGGGGCGAGGGCAGCTGTTCTTCTCCTACTTCAAGGAGCTTGTGGAGAAGGAGGTGACGGTGGAGCTGAAGAACGATCTGGCCATCAGGGGCATTCTTCACTCGGTCGACCAGTACCTCAACATCAAGCTCGAGAACACCCGAGTCGTCGACCAGGATAAGTATCCCCATATGGTGCGTGCCTACTCTCCGTCGTTTACTCTTCCTCCTCGTTTGCCGTTTCCCTTTCATGCTGGCCTCCGAGTAGTTCTTCCCTGATGCGGGTTTGTTGGGTTTCTCTTGTGTTGTTTGATGCGTTTGGGTTACGTTCTTTATTCGTTTGCCATAATACAGCGAACACATCGATGGTTACGTTCTTTATTCGTTTGTTTCTTTTACTAGAAAATGGTTCTTGCTGGTAAAGGGGGGAAGGAAAAGTGAGGAATTGCGATGAAAATCAAAGAACTTGGTGTCTATTCTTCTACTTCTGAATTTTGGGATCTCCATTGGTTGAAGAAATCATGGAATAAACTAGTGGAGATCTCAATTTAGATAACAGGAGGGACCCAAGAAGAGGAAGCTGACACTCAAAGGTGTACAATTCATAGGAAGTCAAATTTGTCTGTCCAAAATCCAAATGATTCCTCTCTGGAGCCATTCATCCATATGTCCAAGTTCCGAGCAGTGCTTGAGAACTTTTCCCTTAAGCTTTAAGAAAACATGTCGATTATAGAGGGCTCCAGACTCACTTTTCTATTCCCACCAACCTATCTTAAACCATATAGGTGACATCCTCTTGAATGTCTTAATTCTCTTGAATCATAGGACCTAAATATCAAAAGATTTTCATGAACAACTAGGCTCAATCCTGACTGAATCCTCTTGGTCTATTGATGGAATCCTATAGTAACAGGAAGCTCAGATTTTTTTTTTAAAGCTGTAATTCTCATGCAAGTAAAAGCCTTCTCATACATACCCTAGACTATATAAATATATCCTTTAGAGACTCATGTTTTTCCACTAAAGTCCGCCATATTAGCTTTCTTCCTACTCAATTATAAGACTTGTTTAAATGAATGAAAATCGTATATCACAAACGAAAAGGAAGCATAATCAAATTGTTTACAATACATCTATTTTTGATTTTACACATCGAAAAGTGGTATGGTCTATAACTATAGACCTAGATGAATAAGTATGTATGTTGCTGTAGGCTTTTAACATAAATAAATAAATATGTACCATTTCACATGTATGTGCATATATACACATCTTATACATGCGTGCAAGTAATTTGGTCATGTTGAAAGGAGTAGATGAGACTGCCAGACGAACTTAGATGGAAGTGACGACAGCATTTTAAAGATCTCCAACATCAGAATATTTGGCTTTCAACAGAACATGTGAAAGTGCTTGATTAGGATTGAGCAAGCTGACTGACACTAACGTTGATCTGGTTTCAGTGGAAGAAGAAGAATAAGAAAAAAGGGGACGAAACACTCAGGCCCTCTTTGTTTTTTGGGTGGGATACCGTGTTCGACCCGATACTGTGTTCGACCCTCCGGAGTCGAACACGGTACTCGGGGTCAGTTAAATCCCATGTGTGTGAGGAGAGAGTGTGGGCCCCGCTCATAATTCTCTCTCATCGGTTTGTAAATCGCCCGACAATTCTGATAACAAAGCGAGCCTTGGTGAATTTCAGAAGCAATGTTGAGTGACGATGCCTCTTTCAGTCCTACTGTCAAAGCAGCGGACACTACCTTTTGTGAAAAATGACCTTGTGTATAAGGCATTCATTAGTTTCTTAATCATCATCATCATCATCATCAGAGCCTTATCCCAATTAATTGGGGTCGACTACATGAATCATGTTCCACCAAAGATTTCTATCAAGTGCAATATTCGTATTTAAACCCAAGAAACTAATGTCCTTCCTAATAACATCGCACCATCTCATTTTAGGCCTTCCCCGTGCTCTTTTACTAACATCTACTAAGATTTGGTCACATCTTTTAACCGACGCTGAATTAGACGCTGAATTAGGGCGACGACACACATGTCCAAACCACCTGAGTCTATTTTCTCTCATTTTACTATCAATTGGAGCTATCCCTAAGTCCTTACGGATACGCTCATTCCTAATCTTGTCTTTCTTAGTCTTACCACACATCCATCTCAACATCCTCATCTCTGCTACACACATTTTGTGGATGTGTTCCTTTCGTACTGTCCAACACTCGGTACCATATAACAAAGCAGGTCTCACAGCCGTTCTATAAAACCTCCTTTTGAGTTTCACAGGCATACGACGATCACAAAGGACACCTGATGCACTTCTCCATCTTAACCAGCCTGCCTTAATCCTATGTGTAACGTCATCATAAATATCCCCATTCTCTTGTATGATAGACTCTAAGTATCGAAAGCTACTACTCTTCGGAATGTTATGTCCATCAATTAGAACCATGTCTTCCTGAACCACTCTCCCATTACTAAAATTACAGTGCATAAACTATGACTTACTCCTACTAATTTTAAAACCTTTAAACTCCAAGGCAAGTCTCCAACGCTCTAACTTAACATTTAGAGCATCAATACTCTCATCAATTAAAATAATATCATCTGCAAAAAACATACACCAAGGGATATCTTCATGCAATTGTTTAGTTATTTCATCCATAACTAAGGCAAAGAGATACGGACTTAGTGCAGAACCTTGATGCAAACCTATAGAAACGGGAAATTCACCAGTCTCCCCAGCAATAGTTCGAACACTAGTAATAGCGCCGTCGTACATATCCTTAATCAAATCAACATATCCTTGAGAGATTCTTTTTTTTCTTAATGTCCACTAAATCAATTCTCTCGGTACTCGATCGTACGCCTTCTCTAAATCAAGAAAAATTATATACAAATATTTTCTCATCTCTCTATACTTCTCCATTAGCTGCAGTAGTAAGAAAATAGCTTCTGTAGTAGATCTATTTGACATAAAACCAAATTGATTTTCCGATACAGTAGTCATACATCGGAGGCGTTTTTTAATTACTCTTTCCCAAAGTTTCATAGTATGACTCATAAGCTTAATTCCACGATAATTGTTACAACTTTGAATATCTCCTTTGTTTTTATAGAAAGGAACTACAACACTTTTTCTCCAAACTTCTGGCATTCTCCGTTCCTTTAAAATTTTATTAAAAAATTTAGTTAGCCACTGAATACCAATATCTCCTAGGCCTTTCCATACTTCAATAGGTAAGCCATCTAGTCCTAAGGGCTTACCCACTTTCATTTTTTTTAAAGCATCCTCCACTTCTGACATCTTAATACGCCTGAAATATTGATATTTATCAAATATTGTGGACTCTTGGATACCTTCTAAAGATAAATCATTGACGGAATCTCCATTAAGTAACTTCTGAAAATAGCTATGTCACATCCCTTTAATTTCAAGATCCTTAGTTAAAATCCTTTGATCTTCACCTTTAATACACCGAATATGATCTAAATCTCTAGTTTTCCTTTCTCTTAATTTAGCAAGTTTAAATATGTCCTTTTCACCCTCTCGGGTTCCTAATTTATTATATAAATCTTTAAATACCTTTGATTTAACTTCGCTAACTATTTTTTTAGCTCTCGTTTTAGCGATTTTATAGACTTCTAGAGTTTGATCATTTTTGTTAGTTTGCCAAACTTTAAAACATTCCTTTTACAAAAGATTTTTTTGTTAGTTTCTTAATCTTTCTTAGTATATATATTTATCTTTATTTTTTTTCAAAAGACCTTTTACATTCACCTTTTGTAAACACGCTTTCATTTGTATAGTAATTTTATTTTATTTATAAAAATACTTTTTTAGTTTTTTTAATTGGAGTGGATCCATTTCCCCTTGATCGGTAAATTGGTCTAATCCAGATACCAACTGGGGATTGCTTTTGCACAATGAGGGAAATAGCAACTAATGGGCTTTTGCATTGCTGTTGGCAAACTTTTCTTAGTGTTGCATGTCAGGATGTGGAATTGCAGAACTGCTCAGATCTTCCATTTTTCTTCTTTGTGTAGACGCTCTCCCAAACGCAGGGAATCAAATCAGATTATAGTGTAACTTTTTATAAAGCATGGAATCCTGTCCCTTTTCTCATCTTTAAACCTTTTTTTTAATTTTTTTTCACTTGCCAGCTTGCAAACTTTAATATTGGTTTCATTTTTTGCAGTTATCCGTGAGAAATTGTTTCATTAGGGGATCTGTCGTCCGATGTGTGCAGCTTCCTCCTGATGGAGTGGACGTTGACATTCTCCATGATGCTGTCCGGAGAGAAGCTTGGGGAGGCTGATTCCACAGGCTTGTGTTATTTGGAGGGGGAGATACTGGTGTTACCCTCTGTGTTTTTCTGAGGGGAGGGGCATACAGTCATCCTCACCATCATCAAAAATTGTGTTTTGTTGAACCAGTAGGAGATGATGATTTCATCTTACAGTGAGCAAATGAAAGTTCTGCTGAAATTGCTGCTAATATTTGGTGTAACTTTGGAAACAAATGTTTTTGCTGTCGGCATGTTTAGAAAATATTGGGAACCATTTTTTTTAAGAAAAGTAGTTCTTTTTGATTGACTTTTCATGATTTCTGTTTGAAAGATTAGTTATCTTAGCAGTTAATAGATTGGAAAAAAAAACCCCACAGAACAAACCAGAAGAAAAACAAAAGTGTCGAAGGAGAGAAGCCTAAATTTGCGAAGAAGTTGCATATAAAACTCTTGCCAATAGATCAAAAATAACCCTGAACTCATCTTTGTGGTAAGCATCAGGGTCCAGCTACAAAGATATCACAATGTGAAACCTTCATCAAGAGCCCATGTTCTTGAACCTCCAACCAGAAGGTGGAATCCCTCACCATGTACAGAAGGTGATGTTAATACATGAAGAAGTGTGGCTCTGCAGAACAGTGGCAGTAGGAGGCGGCAAAGAAGGGCAGCCAGGAGATCGCCTCTGCCGGATCCATGTCGTAGGCGGGGTCTCCCAGTAACCCGAAATCCGTACCCGGAAAAGGAACCAGACGATCTGGACAGGGGCAGCAGGCGGGAAGGGCGGCGCCATACCCACCTCCGTCATCCGTCTCCGGCGGTCCCACGGGCATCCACGCCGAGCTATCCGTGGGGAGGTAAGCGTCAGCAGAGATGTGCAGGGCTCCGCCTCCGTCTACAGCCGACAGCGGTTCCAGATCGTACGGCAACTCCTGATACGGGGAGCTCATCAGGTGCAGCAGGAGCTTCTCAGGATCGCCGCCGTAATCCAACTCCAGAGACGGCGAGCCCATCAGGTGCAGCAGAAGCTTCTGGGGATCGCCGCCGTAATCCAACTCCAGAGACGGCGAGCCCATCAGGTGCAGCAGAAGCTTCTGGGGATCGCCGCCGTAATCCAACTCCAGAGACGGCGAGCCCATCAGGTGCATCAGAAGCTTCTCAGGGTCGCCGCCGTAATCCAACTCCAGAGACGGCGAGCCCATCAGGTGCAGCAGAAGCTTCTCAGCATCGCCACAATAACCCAACTCCCCGGTTGCAGGACTACTACAGACCAATTTGGCGGAGAAGGGTGGGGGATTCAGGGGAACGACGGGAGGGGCACCGATCCATCCAATGTCCGCCGCCCGCAGCAGCTCAGGGTCGTGCATCATCAGGGGCAGCGGCGGTGACCCCATCGTATATGATGATGACGCCTCGCCAGCGTAGTACAAGCCGGAGCAGAGATCGCTGGAGGCGTCGGAAGGGGCCATGGAGGGAGTGAAAGCGAAGGGGGCGCTGACGTCGGTGACGGACCCCTCCGCCTTTTCGGGTTCCCGCTCTTCGTGGGTCTCCAGAGTGCTGTCGAGCTCAGAACCCCTCTCCTGCATCTTGGGCGGCACGCCAGATCCCAAGAGCTCGGGCCCCCCTGCCTCCGCCCTCTTCCTCTTCTTCCCTCTCGGCGCCTTGCGGCCGTCGCCTCCTTCCACGGCGTCAAGATAGCGACGGCCGATGCGCCGGAGCTCGGAGACGTCGTCGGGCCAGAAGAAGAAGTTGCCGTCGGGGTCGACGCCGAGGAGGCAGACGTCCACGCCGCAGAGCGTCGAAAGTTCCGAAGCTTTCTTCTTCAGCCCCTGCTCTCTCTTCGCGGAGGCCGCCCTGCTGCAACGTGTGCCGCCAGCCATATCCACCAAATCAGATCAAGGAACAGACACTACTGCAACAGGCGGGCGACGGGGGGGGGGGGCAATCGATCTGGGTAGCACGGGAGCGAGGTGGGGAGATGGAGAAAAACCCAGCCTTTCCTGGGTTTCTCTCCTCGGACGGGAAGAGGGGAAGACGAGGAAGCCCTCGCTCCCCTGCTGCTATGTAATGTGCCCAAATCTTCCCGGAGCTGGTGACGGCGAGGGCCAACAAGGGGTGGAGGAGAGATCGTGGTTGCCCTCGGACATTGACGGTGGGAGGTCTCGCGACTCTTGCCAGCTGCCATATCCGACCGTTGGGGGGTGTAGAGAGAGAGATAGAGAGAGATGGTGGACGGGGGGAGAGCCGGAAAGGGGAAGGCGATGGGGATCTTGCCATATCGTTTTCCGACCGTTGGCGGGACGTCGTCGTCGTCGTCGTCGTCGGAGGAAGATCTCGCCGGAAGATCCGACCGTTGGAGATTTTATAGAGAGAGAGAGAAAGGGAGGGAGAGAGGGAGAGGCCAGTGGGGGTGGCCGTGATCGTCTTTTGCTTTTTGAACGCGAGGTGGTGATCATGAAGATCTCAGCCGGATCGTCGGGGATTCAGAGAGGGAGATGGCGGTGGGGCGGGTATTGGAAATAAGGAAAGTATGCTGCCATCGCACTCTTTTTATTACATTGTTTTTGTCTTCTTCGTTTTTTGTCGTCACATAATTTTTTTTTATAAATATTTTTTATTAACATATATGAAATAACTCAAGATCAAACTCGGAATCTTTCCCGACGAGCAGAGATAGTGATGCCATCGTGACGAGTCATGGGCGATAATCCATCCACATAATATAAGAAACAAATCATCTTACTCAATTTCATGTTTTATTCCAATTCTAAACATATTTGATGTCAACGTGACCATTCTTGTTATTTTGGTCGCACTTGAAAACCCTCCTTTTAGTATTGAGCTTTATATTATAGCGATTCCAAGATCTTTAAATTTCATTTTTTTTAAGAAAAAAATCCTGAGAAGGATAAGAGAATTTTCAACATGATCTAAACTCGGCCCGGGTTAGACTTTGGGTTTTAATTTTGAGGAGTCGGATCCGGGCCGAGCCGATCTAAGTCTCACTTGACAGCCCTAGACTTTAGAGCATGGAACATAAAATTTAGGTAAGTTTGGCATCGGACTCATCGAAACCATTTGATCTCAAAATTAGACTATTGAGCTGAGTATTTATTGTAAATGGGTGACCAAAAAAACAGAAACATCTACTACCAATTCCTGGGCGGATAGAGAACCCAAAGATGTCGAACAAAGTTAGTTATGGGGCCCATTTGCAGCCCATTAAGCAATGGCCCCTGTCCAGGTGAAGTGATCAGCAGAGGCAGATCAACAAGCCCAGCTCCTGCTGGGTCGGCCCAGGCCACGACTGACTTGCCCGATGAAGATAACGAAAACGGATCCTATCTCTCGATTCAGGCCGCAGATCAAAGTAGCAGGCAGGATCGACCTGATAGATCAGTTACGAACCCAAACTAGACCCGACCTACAATGCCAGCCTTTCCATTTCCCTTCGACCTCTCATGCCATTAAACACGGTGAAATGATATTTTTTAATATAAAATTTTATTTAAAATTTAAAATTAAATTTATATATTTTTATTTTCAACACGATAACGGAATGATACATTATCGCACCATGCAGGATCTTCATGTTATTAGAAAATCAGTAACATTAGCTCCGAGGGTATGATAAATTTTATTTTATACTCACAATTATTTTTTAAATGCAGCATAAAAAATATATTTTTTAGATAGTTAAGATAGTTTACTTTCCTTTAGAATTCCACGTCTTCCCGAACTATTCTGGTAGAATAATAAGGGCCACTTTGGTAACATGTTAGGTTAGGGGCGGGTGACTTACCCGGGTTAGCTCACCTAACCCCAGTGGATTAACTCATTCCTCCTATTTCTTAGGAATGAGTTAATCCACTTTAACCATGTCCGACCCGAGTTAAGAAAAAAATTATCAAACAAAGAGTAACCCACCCGACTCCAACTAACCCATCCTAACCCAACTTAATCCGTTACCAAAGAGACCCTTGAACTGATCAGATCTTGAGTTCATAAGACTCGTGAGAATGGGGCAATGCTTCTGCCGATCCTACCCTTTTGCATCGATTGTTCCAAAGATGAAAAGTGTAGAGGGGTTTTTCGGAGGGGAATACTATCATGGGAAATGAAATTGAGAGGTAGTTTGGTTTGAGGATAAATTTTGAGAAAAATAGATCAAACTAATTTTTATTTTTATTTTAATATAATTTAAATACGTAATAAAATAAGTACGATGATATTCTTATCATCGAGATTTGGTAAAAAATAAAGATACAAATTAAAATAATTATTAGTATAAGACCGTATTTCCCTTCTTAATGATTATAATTCTTACTAATATTTATTTTTAATGATTTTAATTAGCACTGATGTTATTAATTCTATGTTTATCCCTCATGGTCATAATTACCACTATAATTTTATCTTTCAATTCTTCGTTAGCAATAACCAGTATATTATAATTAATTATTTATGATAATTATGATTATCATTAATGATTTAATTAGTGAATATTTTTTCTAAAAATCATCATTAAGACAACTTAAGCTGTTGTTTAAGTCATTTTTGTTTTAATAATATTAAGTAATAATGATAGTATTGTTTCGTAATATTAATCTTCGTAACCACAATTAATTAGTAATAATATTTTTTAAATATATTTATTCTTATTAATCACGATTAGCACTAATATTTATCTTTAATAATTATGATTAATAATATTAACAGTATTAGTGTTAATCATGATCATAAAGATAAAATTAATAATATTAGTAAAAATTAATTAATTTTATCCTTAATAATCATGATTAGCACTAATGTTAGCAAATATTAACAATATTAGTGGTAATCGTGATTATTAAACATAAAATTAACGATATTAGCAAAAGTTAATTAATTGTTTCCTTAATAATCTTGATTAGCATTAATATTTATCCTTAATGATCATAATGAGTAATATTAAAAATATATATTAATGCTAATCATGATCATGATTAGCACTAATGTTTATCTTTAATGATCATATGATTAGTAATATTAACAATATTAGTGATTATCACGATGATTAAGGATAAATTTAACAATATTAGTAGAAATTAATTAATTTTATATTTAATGATCATAGTTAGTACTAATATTTATTTTTAATGATTATGATTAATAATATTGACATTATTAGTACTAATTATGATCATTAAAGATAAATTAATTATTTTTTATCTAAATTTGGAGAGTGAGAAATGGGGTGGCGTAGCGGTGACTTATTCCAGTTTCTAATCTCGTTTTCGGGGATAACCCCATTCCCTTTAAACTAGCTTTGAACCTGACGTAAATTGAATCTATAATCATTGAAACATGAAAATAAAACAAACTTTAATAAGTCTGGATATATATATATATATATATATATATATATCATATTCTTAAAAAATCTAAGAATATAAAAATATTATGTAAATTTAAAATAAAACTAGTGTCTAAGATAACTTGATAGGTTCCTACCGTTTTAACTGAAGGTGAATATTATATAGTGACCGGAAATGGAGTGCTATGTTGTATCAAGAACATGTGTCTGCACATGAATTAGTTGTGATGTATTTTGTAAAGTGATAATGAATCAGTCGTTCATTTTCTCCTCCGTTCAGACTAAGGAATATATATATATATATATAGTGTAGTCTTTCCATACAAATTATATTTTGTGGCTCATACCACATAAAGATCTTTAATTCAGATGAAATAGTGGGAGTGCGATTATGGAAGGAATCATTTAAAGCGATAGAATGTGACCGCCATAGTCATTTGTATTATGTTTATTCAATTAAAGAATAAAGTTTTATAATAGAAGATAGAGTATACAGATTATGCTGGCAGGATAAGCTCAATCGTATTCTCATTTTTTTTTCAAAAAATTACGCGAATAAAGAAAAAAAATTTCTTTACTATTGGCCTATTTTCATACCTGATTTATTTTCAATATATGTATATATATGCATATTAACCTCGTGGACAAAGTGGGAGAATGTTGACTAAGTCTTGATAGAGTGGGTGACCCACGTTTTGGGCAGGAACGAAGGGATGTGTGAAATTGCACAGCCTCACACACACACCTACGTCCTCCTCTTACAATTTTCTCCTCTCCAATAGATTCACATGCTATGAGACATGTATAAATATGACTCCTCTAATGGGGAGAGATTACACACATCCACATCACGTTAGGTCCCTATCCTACTGTAATATATATGAGAGAAGGGTCTAAGTAGAGTCTCTATTGCTCTTGCTCTCTCCCAAAAGAGTGTCAATGTATAGAAAGAGGAGGAAACTTTATCTTTCCCCTCCATGCACGAGGATGATCTTGACACGATGTACTTGTTGGAATTTGGGCATAGTCCCTGGGCAATAGTCCCGTATTGGTTAAATGAGTTGTGGTTCATGTGCTTATGACCCTAGGCCCTTGTATCTCAACACCACAATTTTATGGATTCAACATGGTATCAGAGTAGGCCAACTGACCCAACTCCTCTTGCCACCTCCACCCAATTAATGTTTACGGCCCATCTTGGCCGTGAGGGAGAGTGTTGGAATTTGGGCATAGTCCCTGGGCAATAGTTCTGTATTGGTTAAATGAGTTGTGGTTCATGTGCTTATGGCCCTGGGCCCTTGTATCTCAACACCGTGGTTTTGTGGATTCAATAGTACTCTTCATCGGTCTTTCAACATTTCAAGATGTCACTCTATAAGATATCTTATCACTTCGATGTATTATATTATGGGATGCCATCATGTTTCGCTATGCAATCTGATCCAGTTTCTAACACGTGAAGCCTCCAATTGTGATAACTTCCCGAAGCATTATTTTACCGACAATGCCAATGTTTTTAAAATTAGACCAGTGATCTAACTGGAGAAATCTATAGTCTGATTTATTTTGAACTAATTGCTTAAAGGCAACATTTAGATTGGATAGTTTTGTTGACAAGTATATATGTGACGACCCGGATCCTAAATATCAGATATACCCGATAGGACTATCGAATACACTTGATACCACTTGGAACCCGCGAGGCCTCCCAAGAGCGGTAAAGCTCCGAAGGGATAAAAGGACTGTCGTGTGGTACATTGAAGCCACAGAGATATGACATTAAGCAATCAAATTTCATTAGATCGGTTTGCTAAAGTAGCAGAAATAAAATTACTTTTTATTTAACAGTTTGAATTTAACAATTATACCAGAGTCCAGTCCAACAGAAAGACAAGTATAGTCGACAACAAAGAAAGACGTACTGAAGAGTCGGGGGAAGCCCGACGAAGGTACCAGCCGGCCACAACAACACACAACGAGCACGCATACCAGGAACCGCATGGAAGCAGAACGAACGACGTCACCCCACCTGAAAAGCAGGGGTGAGCCTCGTGTCACTGGCTCAGTAGGGGTCACGCGGATCCCTGTTAGTGTTGGTGTGCTACAGGCCAATTTCGGGTCGGGTAGGCCCAATAGTTGTACGATCTTGTTCATTAATAAAGTGGTGTTTGAGCGTAAATATGCGATTGTGTTACTTTACGTTGTCCCTAGGATATGTGGTTGTAAAGTCAGCTCGAGATTGGATCTCGGACATGAGACTTACTTTACATGAACACATACCTTAAACTGTTCCTGGTTGGAGGGTAATCACTCGGGGGCTTTGATTACCTATTAAACCAGTACACATGATGTGTCAGTGACCAGTCTCATGGTCATTGGTGCGGGGCACCAACACATATGTGTAGGTGTATGTCCTTGGAGGATGTGCACTGAACTGATCCACTATTGGATCTTCAGATGGTTGATTATACCTAATGTCAACTGAAGATCCAACGGTCACAGTAGCATCGTTGGTCCTTTGACCTGAGACATTGATCGGATCTTGCACGAGGACTGGAATGGTTTAATTACTTAGCTAAGTGACTTTAACCATAAGTCATGAGTTGCCGAGTCATTAACCACTCCAGGATACGTGTGAAGATCATCAATGGTCAAGATGGGATCGCTCACTGTCGGGTATATATCAGACAGTTAA
This sequence comes from Amorphophallus konjac, assembly GCA_022559845.1. Taxonomy (NCBI): domain Eukaryota; kingdom Viridiplantae; phylum Streptophyta; class Magnoliopsida; order Alismatales; family Araceae; genus Amorphophallus; species Amorphophallus konjac. The sequence continues at coordinate 456,757,414 of CM040126.1, forward strand.
TGGGTCATGACATTGACGCTCCGTTAAATCCCTGGCCAGGGTCGTGTGAGTTCGTTTAGAACGGACGTCATACACTTTAAGGAGGTCATAGTCAAATGACACGATCATGGGGTTTGACAGAAATCATACCCTCGATCGTACCAGACTCATAGAAGGAGCGAGGGATTATATCGATGCGGTAACTGTGGACTTACAGGTACCAGACAGGCTGGTTTAAACTCGGCGTCCTCTAGGATCACGCGGATTTGCTTGACCCAACGTGATCGTAGGTTCGGAATGAATTAAACTATTATTCGGCTCTTGTAGAAGCGAATAATACGTTTAATTTACTTCTAATTAGGAATTAGAAGTTAATTGACCTTAAACTAGAGTGACTGTGGGCCTAGAGGATCACACACAATGGATTCTTGGGTGACGATTTATTATTATACAAGTGTATGTATTAATTCCTTTTAATTCCTTTTGGAAAGGAGTGTAAATAGAGCTTAATACATATGTATAATAGTAGATAGGATATATAATTTTGATCTTTTGGAGCCCTTTCAGAAATGACCAAATCTCTATATATAGAATCCTACGTGAGTTCATTCGAACCCTTAGCTTCTTCCTTTCCTTCCCTTAAGCTAACCAAGCATTAAGCTTAAGGGAGAGGTTAAGCCTCCCCCCTTTCTCCCCCTTGCTCTCTCTCTCTCCAGAAGGTGTTAGAGCCGGGGAAAGTTATGCCGGGGGGGTACCGACGCTGCGCAAGGGTCCGTGTGGATCTGCTCTAGAGGCCGTACAGCTGTGCGGCTCGGTTTCTCTGCATCGGGCTTAGTGGACAGCGTCGTTCCGCGCAAGGTGAAACACGCAACCCGTAATTAGGGTATTAGAAACACCGATTAGAGCACAGATTAAGCTTTCCATAACACCGGAATCGGGCAAATTAAATTTTTGTTATCCGCTGCGTCGCCCGTAGGTGCTGTGCGAAACCTTACAGTGGTATCAGAGCCAGGTTCGCACTCTGGTCGGTATTTTTATCGCCGTTTAGAACCATGCTTCAGGGGCATCTTTAATCTTCAATTATTATTTGGAGACGGGAGTGCTGTGCATTTCTGTTTTTCCTGGATGCTGGGCATCAGGAGAGTAAATTTTTTTTTAAAAAAAAAAATTAAAAAAAAAAATTTGGCCGCCGTGGGGCGCACTGCGCCCTGAAGCGCAGTGCGCCCACGGCGTGGCGAACGAGGGGGGCGCCGCGTGGCGCACGTGGGCGCCCCGCGGGGCGGGCGCCGCCCGCGTGGCGGGCGCCCGCACGCGGGGTCAGCGCCCGGGTGGCGGGAGCGCCCGGCGTGGCGGGCGCCGCGTGGGCGGGCGCCCGCACGCGGGGGTCAACGCCCGCGTTGCGGGCGCCGACCCGCGCGTGGGTGCCGCCCACGCGCGCGTCCCTCCCCCCCCCCCCCCCCCCCCGCCGCAGAAATTTTTTTTTATTATTAAAAAATTTTTTACGTATTTAACTTTTTTTAATTTATTGGTGCATATTTATAACATATATATATTAGATATATATATGAAAATGCACAGGAAATTAAATAGGAATTTATCTAGTAAGTTAAATAGTTTTATCTCAATAGTAAATGTCGAATGGTAAATTTTGTTTAACCGATTTGAATTTACAGAGGTGAGATAATTACTATTTACCTTGGGATAAAATGATAATAATTGAAGTTACTTCAGTAATATTTAATTTTTGAATTTTTAATTATTAGATAATTAGAAAATTCAAATTTTGAATTTTATTGAAGTTAAAAGTGAAAAATTCAATTATTTGAATTTTAATTATTAGATAATTATTAAATTCAAATTTTGAATTTTAGAAAGTTATTACTTGAGGATAATTGCATTATTTTAAATTTATTTTCAAACAAAATTATTAGATAATTAGTTTGAATTTAAATTTAAATTATTGGCATGTTTAAATTTTGAATTTAAATTTGATTATTGGATAATTAAATTTAAATTAAGATTTAATTAATTATCTCAATTAGATGCCCCTGTAGAAAATGATGGTTCTTTACGTGCTTTACTTTAATTACCTTGCATTGGCCTGCTTGTGTGTTTAATTTTAGTTAATCATGCTTTGATTTTTAAAATTAAACAAAGCTAGCCTATTTTTGTTTGCACATCCCATTTTTAAATTCAAAGTAAGGATTATTTTCAGAAAATAAACCTTGATTGATTTTATTTGAATGGGTTGGCAAGTGATCATGGACTTGGATTAATGTAATTAATTGGGGTCTGCGAACCTCCTTTCTCTCTCCGTTAAAATTCCAATGTACTTCTATCTTCTTCAATTGTTGTACTCGCCCTGAGGGCTGCTGGAATTTGAGTCACATGTAATTTAATTTTTCCGGCCTGCGTGCCGTGTAAAAGTTGTAATTGATGCGGCGTCGGAGTTTGAAAGCGCGGAGCACACCCGATGAGGACGATCCAGCTGCTTCGGAAGCGGGCCGGATGTCTTAGTTACATTAGGGTTAAAGTCCATGATCACTTGCGTTTATTTTGCATTGGATGTATTTATTTTGTGCAAACTACTGGGTACGGTAAATATATTGGATATAGTTATATTACCACCTAGGGCGAGATCAAGATAAAATTAAATTCCCTCGCGATTAAATTTTAGATCTGGTAAGCGTGGCTCTAGGAGTCGTCGTGGCCCTCCATCATTATGGAGTGAATGAACGTCTTCATTTCATGGATTTGTTGTGCTTTCCACAAGGTCCATGAGTTTGGGGGCGGGATTAAACTCCAAGGCTCGACCTCAATGGGGTGAGGAATTGAACTCGACCTTGTTGTGCTTTCCACAAGGGTCGGGTCATGAACTCATTGATATGTAGTAATGATGGTTAGATCTAACCGAGAATATCCTTTGTTGTGCTTTCCACAAGGAGATGATTTCTCGGGGGCCGAATATCGGATATTGCATTAGATGCAAGTGCTTGTTGACTGCCCTTGAGATGGTGTATGGCTTGTTGTGCTTTCCACAAGGTCGTACATCAGTCTCGTTGGGATTCCGACCCACTAGGTAGATCTCGCTGATCTCCCGTTCTATATACTGAGGGTTATATAGTCCGACCGAAAAATAGTGGGACTAACTAAGATAGAAAACCACATCTAAGTTAGAATTTGAACACATGCTAAGTTGTCTTTTATTTCTTATCCAGATTACAATGTCGTCGTCCAACCCCCTCCGCGGCATCTTGGATGCAAATAGATTAACTGGACCGAACTACTCGGATTGGCTGCGTAATCTACGCATAGTCCTTACCGCCGAAAAGATTGCGTACGTGTTGGACACGGTTCATTCTGAGCCAGCTCCTGATGCCGACGAGGGCGAGTTACTGGCTTATGCCAAGTGGTCTGAGGACTCCTCCCTTGCCCAATGTTACATGTTGGCCTCTATGGCTCCCGAGCTACAGAGGCAATTTGAAAAGACTGATTGTAGAAGTATACTTCTCAATCTACGCCAGCTCTTCGGGGAGCAGGGTAGGATTGAGAGGTATGACATCTCCAAAAGGCTTTTCAGGACACGGATGTCTGAGGGTTCTTCAGTACATGCTCATGTATTGAAAATGATGGAGTGGATAGAGAGACTCAATGCACTAGGGTTCAAGTTGGATCTTGAACTGTGCATTGATCTTATACTCCAGTCATTGCCCGATTCCTTTTCTTCCTTCGTCATAAACTTTAACATGAATAGAATTGATGCAACTCTCCCGGAGCTGCTCAACATGTTAAAGAGTGCTGAAGGAACTATGCAGAAAGATAAACCATCTTCTTCTGTAATGATTATTGGCCGGGCCAATAAGAAAAGGAAGGCCACCCAGATATCCACTACAAGTAACAAAGGGAAAGGAAAGAAAAAGGCCACGGGTAAGCAGCTCGCCAAAGTTGACAAAGGGAAGGGCAAGAAGAATGAAAAGGAAGACAAATATTTTCGATGCGGGGAAACTGGGCATTGGAAAAGGAATTGCAAGGCAATTCTAAATGAAGGTATTTTTGTCATAGACCTTAATTTGTCATATATGGAATCCACATCATGGGTATTGGATACTGGATGTGCATCTCATATCTGCAATTCTGTGCAGGTGCTGGCAAATAAAAGGCGATTGGGTAAAAATGAGATTGAACTGAGGATGGGCAATGGAGCTTTAGTTTCTGCCAAAGCTGTCGGGACTGCACGCCTCAGTTTACCTTCAGGAGTCATTCTGGAGCTGAATGACTGTTATTATGTTCCTAATATTATTAAGAACATTATTTCAATCTCTGGCTTGTATAACATTGGATACACATTGGATTTTAATAGCACTGGGTGCTCTATAATGAATAATGGTTTGGATATAGCGAATGGTTCATTAGTCAATGGTCTTTATGTATTAGATACATGTTCTAATGTTATGCAAAATTTTAATGCTGATGAAGTGAATTCTGCATATCTATGGCATTGCAGACTTGGTCATGTAGGTGAGAAAAGAGTATCTCACTTACACTCAAATGGGTATTTGAATTCGTTCGAATATAAGCCATTTGATACCTGTGAGTCGTGTCTCATGGGAAAAATGACCAAGGCTCCCTTTGGTGGATATGGTGAGAGGGCTGTTGACATTCTCGAGCTCATACACTCGGATGTGTGTGGACCCATGTCCATAGAAGCAAAAGGAGGTTATCTCTATTTCATTTCTTTTATTGATGACTTCTCTAGATATGGCTATGTGTATTTAATGAGACATAAGTCACAAGCCTTTGAGAAGTTTAAGGAATACAAGAATGAAGTAGAGAAACAGACTGGCAAAAGTATTAAGGCTCTTCGATCGGATCGAGGAGGTGAATACTTAAGTCATGAATTCACTTCTTATCTAAAGACCATGGAATAGTTTCTCAGTCGACTCCACCGTATACACCACAGCATAATGGTGTATCCGAGAGGAGAAACAGGACCTTGTTAGACATGGTCCGATCCATGATGTCCATGTCAGGACTACCCTTGTCTCTCTGGGGCTATGCGTTAGAAACTGCGGCTTATTTATTGAATAGGATCTCAAGTAAATCAGTTCCTTCTATACCATATAAGATATGGAAGGGCAGGAAACTAAATTTTAATCACATTAAAATTTGGGGGTGTCCTGCTCATGTAAAGAAGAACGAGATTGATAAGCTTGAGTCGAGAACCGATAAGTGTAGGTTTGTGAGATATCCAAAGGAGACGTTTGGATATTATTTCTATCACCCTTCTGAGCAAAGGGTCTTAGTGGCCAAGAGAGCTATATTTCTGGAAAGAGAATATCTACTCCAGAAAAATAGTGGGAGCCAGATAGAATTGGACGAGGTCCAAGAACCACAACTCATAGACACAAACTCATTAGATGAGACTGTATCGGTTGATCCTATTCAAGGTGAAACACTGACACTACGGAGATCTGGTAGACTACCGAGAGAACCTGAGAGATATGTTGGACATGTCTCAGAGGGGTCCTCTAAGGTATGTATCGATGAGGATGATGATCCTCAGTCGTACCAGGAGGCGATCCATAATGTAGACTCCGAGAAATGGCAAGAGGCAATGGATTCAGAAATCCAGTCCATGTACACCAATAAAGTTTGGAACTTAGTTGATGTACCCGAAGGGAAGGTCCCTATCGGCTGCAAATGGATTTTCAAAAGGAAAATCGGTGCAGATGGACAGGTTGACACATACAAGGGTAGACTAGTGGCGAAAGGATATCGTCAAAGGCAAGGCATTGACTATGACGAGACGTTTTCGCCGGTAGCCATGGTTAAGTCAATCAGAATCCTCATTGCCATTGCTGCATACCTGGATTACGAGATCTGGCAAATGGATGTGAAGACAGCTTTTCTTAATGGAAACCTGTCAGAAGAGGTGTACATGGTACAACCTGAGGGATTCACTTCCAAGCCACATCCTAATAAGGTATGCAAACTTCAAAGGTCTATTTATGGATTAAAGCAGGCATCTAGAAGCTGGAACTTAAGATTTGACGAGGCTGTCAAATCTTTCAACTTCATTCGGAATGAAGACGAACCCTGTGTTTACAAGAAGGTCAGTGGGAGCTCAGTGACCTTCTTAGTCCTTTATGTTGATGACATCTTACTCATTGGGAATGATGTAGGGATGTTGACATCAACTAAGTCTTGGTTGTCTAAGACTTTCTCCATGAAGGATTTGGGAGAAACATCCTATGTGCTGGGCATAAGGATCTATCGAGATAGATCTAAAAGGAAGCTAGGATTATCCCAATCCATGTACATAGACACTATCCTCAAAAGGTTTAGGATGAAAAATTCCAAGAGATGTCTCATTCCCATGAGACATGGAATTTGCCTATCCAAGGGGATGAGTCCTAAAACTTCTGAGGAGGTGGCACACATGAATAAGATACCCTATGCTTCGGCGATAGGGTCAATCATGTATGCAATGCTATGTACACGGCCTGATGTTGCCAATGCTTTGAGCATTGTCAGTAGATATCAGGCAAATCCAGGCGAAGAGCACTGGAAGGCAGTAAAGGACATCCTTAAGTACCTGCGAAGGGCTAAGGATCTTTTTCTGCTTTATGGAGGAGAGGACCTATAGCTTAGAGCTTACACAGATTCTAGTTTCCAGCCAGATCCAGATGACTGCAAATCCATGTCTGGATTTGTATTCATGTTGAATGGAGGGGCAGTCAGTTGGAGAAACTCCAAGCAAGATACGACTGCAGATTCGACGACGGAGGCGGAATATATTGCTGCAGCTGAAGCTGCTAAGGAAGCCGTCTGGATGAAGAAATTCATCTTGGAACTTGGCGTAGTTCCCGAGATAACAGCTCCCATCCCATTATTTTGTGATAATAATGGGGCCATCGCCCAGGCGAAGGAACCGAGATCTCACCAAAGGTCAAAGCATATTCTCAGGCGCTTTCACCTTATTCGGGAGATTGTTGATCGTGGAGATGTGGCGGTAGAGCGTGTACCGTCAGAAGACAACATAGCAGATCCACTGACTAAGCCTTTGACACAGACTGTATTTGAGCGTCATCGGGATAAGATGGGCCTCAAAGTTGTGGGCAATTGGCTGTAGTTCAAGTGGGAGATTGTTAGTGTTGGTGTGCTACAGGCCAATTTCGGGTCGGGTAGGCCCAATAGTTGTACGATCTTGTTCATTAATAAAGTGGTGTTTGAGCGTAAATATGCGATTGTGTTACTTTACGTTGTCCCTAGGATATGTGGTTGTAAAGTCAGCTCGAGATTGGATCTCGGACATGAGACTTACTTTACATGAACACATACCTTAAACTGTTCCTGGTTGGAGGGTAATCACTCGGGGGCTTTGATTACCTATTAAACCAGTACACATGATGTGTCAGTGACCAGTCTCATGGTCATTGGTGCGGGGCACCAACACATATGTGTAGGTGTATGTCCTTGGAGGATGTGCACTGAACTGATCCACTATTGGATCTTCAGATGGTTGATTATACCTAATGTCAACTGAAGATCCAACGGTCACAGTAGCATCGTTGGTCCTTTGACCTGAGACATTGATCGGATCTTGCACGAGGACTGGAAAGGTTTAATTACTTAGCTAAGTGACTTTAACCATAAGTCATGAGTTGCCGAGTCATTAACCACTCCAGGATACGTGTGAAGATCATCAATGGTCAAGATGGGATCGCTCACTGTCGGGTATATATCAAACAGTTAATGGGTCATGACATTGACGCTTCGTTAAATCCCTGGCCAGGGTCGTGTGAGTTCGTTTAGAACGGACGTCATACACTTTAAGGAGGTCATAGTCAAATGACACGATCATGGGGTTTGACAGAAACCATACCCTCGATCGTACCAGACTCATAGAAGGAGCGAGGGATTATATCGATGCGGTAACTGTGGACTTACAGGTACCAGACAGGCTAGTTTAAACCCGGCGTCCTCTAGGATCACGCGGATTTGCTTGACCCAACGTGATCGTAGGTTCGGAATGAATTAAACTATTATTCGGCTCTTGTAGAAGCGAATAATACGTTTAATTTACTTCTAATTAGGAATTAGAAGTTAATGGACCTTAAACTAGAGTGACTGTGGGCCTAGAGGATCACACACAATGGATTCTTGGGTGACGGTTTATTATTATACAAGTGTATGTATTAATTCCTTTTAATTCCTTTTGGAAAGGAGTGTAAATGGAGCTTAATACATATGTATAATAGTAGATATGATATATATATAATTTTGGTCTTTTGGAGCCCTTTCAGAAATGACCAAATCTCTATATATAGAATCCTACGTGAGTTCATTCGAACCCTTAGCTTCTTCCTTTCCTTCCCTTAAGCTAACCAAGCATTAAGCTTAAGGGAGAGGTTAAGCCTCCCCCCTTTCTCCCCCTTGCTCTCTCTCTCTCCAGAAGGTGTTAGAGCCGGGGAAAGTTGTGCCGGGGGGATACCGTCGCTGCGCAAGGGTCCGTGTGGATCTGCTCTAGAGGCCGTACAGCTGTGCGGCTCGGTTTCTCTGCATCGGGCTTAGCGGACAGCGTCGTTCCACGCAAGGTGAAACACGCAACCCGTAATTAGGGTATTAGAAACACCGATTAGAGTACAGATTAAACTTTCCATAACACCGGAATCGGGCAAATTAAATTTTTGTTATCCGCTGCGTCGCCCGTAGGTGCTGTGCGAAACCTTACAATCCCCACTGAAAAATACGCTGTAACACGCTAAAACAGCAGGTAAACAACAACAGTAGCAAAGTAGGAAAGCTACACTAGAAAACTGTAAAAGTGCAGACGGGTAGCTGGAGTAGGGAGCAAGCTATAGAAGAGGGGAAGGAAGCCGTACCAAACAAGCGGATGCCGAACTAACCTCGGCACCCCAACTACTCCAAGCAACAGTAGGAAGGCGACTCAAAGCTGACGAAGTCAGAAGTTGCCAATCTGCCGACAAGACGCCAGGCCTAGAGCGAAGACCTGCGAGGACAACAAGAAAGCCTAGGGAAACCTAGACAAACGGCAGACAACACGACTAGAACGTCGTGCACACTGCCCCACGCACGACCAGAACGTCGCGCAGGTGATAGAACACTGACCCCGAGTACAGCCACGCTGACCGGAAGGGTCAAGACACACAAAAAATGCCGAGAGTGACGTGCAACGTGACGGGAGCACCCTCTCACTAGAAGAACGGCCAGCTGCATCCACTGATGTCTTATGCTACGCTACAAGTGTCTCATCTACAGCACCGTAGGGAAACATGGCAGAGACGCAGACACACGCTGAAACCAACAGGAACTACAGTCGCGAGTGACTAGATAGGGTAACGCCCGTCGGCGTCAGTCCAAGCCCCTGACCACGTGTGCACACACTGGCTCTTGCCTGAGCCAAGCCTCTAGCTAGTTTTCTCCCCCCGTAGGACGCTACGGTCGAGGGCCACGCTGCCGAGCCGGGAGCCGATGGAAACTAGCTTAAAAACTGATCAACGGGAATGCCCCTCCACCTTTCCCAGGTGGGCCGACACCGAAAGTCTTAGGGCTACGACTAGTGAAGGCTCACAAGACACGGAGACTCAAAACACGAGTGCGGAAGTACAGGCAGGCAAGAACGCCCTGCGCCACGTACTTCGGAGCACCAATGGCAGCACCGCCACTGCCTGTAGACACGCCAAAATTGACGTTATGTTGATCAAATCTCATGTCATTATATAAACGCCCCAAGTGGACTTCAATATTCCTATAAAATGAAGTTTTTTCTATTTTTGTGAGGTTTATGCATTTTTCCTGCATTTTCGTGATTCACGACCTGAAGAAGGGCGTTACTTTCAAAGTAGCGACCTGTCATAGGGCGTTTTCAAAAGAAGAGACGACCATAAGTAAGGGCGTCAATTCCTGGTATTATCCATTAATTTCTGGAATTATCTACTTTCAAAATAAAAAGTATTTTGTGAGTAACGTTCTTCCTCAGGGCGTTTTTTTAATAAACGCCGTTACCGCAGGCGTGTTCCTTTGATTTTTAAACAAAGAAAGTTTTATTTCCAAAATTAAATCCAGGAAGAAATGCCCTTTCCTAGGTCGTGGTTTAAGAAACGTCTCTGTGAGGGTCGTCAATTCATGATTTGACGCCCTGTCCTAAGTCGTGTTTCATTCCAGAGTCCTTCCTTTTTCCATCTTTCCCTCATAGTTCCCTACTATCAATTGGTCTCTTACTCGATCTCGATCCTTCCTTGGATGCCTCATTACCCGTTCTTATCTTACCTTGTTTGATCACATCCGATTGAAGCTATAAAATGAAGGCTTGATCGATCGTGTTAAGGGTTAAGCACTCAGAAGGTTGAATACCCAGAACATTCATTGCAGGCCACGAGCAGAGCCCTCTTCGTCCTTGGGCTGCATCCTTGGCATCTGCTTCCCCCTCTGCATCCTCCGTTGGGCTACATCCGGTGCTTCTTCCATCAACATATTCATTCGGTTTTTCCCTTTACTGTCATCAGGGACAGCAGGGTTTCCACTTATTCATCTGTTTTGTTTTATTTCGTTCGTGTCTTAGGTATATCATCACCCCTCCATTCTTCATATCTATTCACCCTTTGCATTTGTTCACGTCTTGTTGCATCTTTTTTATCATCATACTCCCCCTACCCTTAAGTCTTCTTAAGGGGTTTAAAAACAACAAAAAAGGAGGTGCGCACGTTGATGTCCTCTTCTCATTACATATTCTATTTGGGATTGATACTATAGCACTTTGACTGATCCTTTCTTCTTTGCTTGTTTTCATTGTCTTTTTTTTAAGGTAATCAAAGAAGAGAACCCTTCTCATCGGCCGGCCGATCGGAGAAGGAGGAAGAAACTCTACATCATCCCGCGTTTCCATTTCCACCAGGTAATTGCGATCCTTTCCCCGTTCTCATCTCCTCTTGAGACCCTCGCGTCTCTGGCGATCACATCATCTCCACATTAGCCCCTCGTGCTATTTTTATCGCATCTTTTACGTTGTTCATATTCATTTGTTTTTATTTTTAATTCCTAAGTGTGGATTTTAATCCGATCTACAAATTGGCGATCACGGTGGAACATCCACTGTTTTCTTTTTGATTACCATCTCCTTTGGCACCCTCGTGTGCCCTTTCCCCTTGGCACCCTCGTGTGCCCTTTCCCCATCGGCATCCACGTGTGCCCTTTCCCCTTGGTACCCTCGGTACCCTTTCCTTTGTGCCCCTCGGGCACCCTCCATCCTTCACTGTGCACTCTGCACATTTGCATATCATCCATAATTAACGCCTTCCACGAGGGCGTGTTTTGATATCACGCCCTTCTCAAGGGCGTGTTTTAGTTGATTAACGCCTCCTCCTGTGGGCGCCTTCCGCATATCTCCTGTTGCTTTGCCGCTTAATTATTTTATCTGAGAATTCACGCCCCATCCAAGGGCGTGTCATTGTTTTTTTAGCGCCTGTGATTAGGGCGTTTCATTAATTTTCCCTGTCTTATTTATACCGTCTGAGAAGTCACGCCCCCATCCAGGGCGTTTTATTATGTTTTGACGCCTGTCGTTGGGGCGTGTCTTATTCATTTGACGCCCTCCTGTGGAGGCGTCCTTTCATGACAGCGCCTAACTCCAAGGCGTGATTTCCTTCTCCCTGTGAGCCCCTCACAGAATTTCACGACAGCTACGCTGCCGTTGCTTGTTTTGGTAGCGACCACCCCTAAGGTCGTGTTTTTCATGCTGAGTTGGTAACGGCCTGTTCCAGGTCGTGTCTTTTCTGAGCTTCTCACAGCAAGCTGCTTACTGCCTTATTTGTGATTCACTGCTTGTCATATTGATCTGTCTTGATATATTGCTGTGATTTATATTGGCTTCATTATATTTGTGGGTTTTTTGGTTGAGAGACCTCCTCTCTCTAGCCTAGGATTCCACACACCTTTCTTGGAATCGGGACAACCCTCCATTGAGCATTCCGTCTCTTTGGACCGGAAATCCCTTTTCCAAGACCTCCATAAGTCTCCGCACCCGTGGATTCCCTAACGGACGCCGGGCTGGTTGTACCCTCGAAGTACCCGGAGTTTAGATATCCTATTCGTTGGTGAAGAGAGAGAAAACCTAGTTGACCCGGAGGTCACACTTGGATCAAACTAGGTTTCATTTGGCAAAAGAGTGAACTATTCACAAATAATCCACTTTAATCTCGAACATCCAAACATTAAAATCTTCCGTGCTTTCCAACATTGTTTGTATAACTTGGTTGGGTTGATTTGATTGAATTGGTTTGATTCAAGTGCCTTTTTTGTGCTAATTCCTTCATTAAACATCCTCTCTCTTAAGAATGAAACTCCGTTCAGGTAAAATCATCAACATGTCAGGCAACGGGTACTCTTATGATGATGAGGATGAGAATGTATTTGGTCAATATGGTGACCCTTTCCAAGATTCGGTTTATTATGAGGGAAATTATCTCCCTCCTCATCCTCGTTACTCACAAGTTCATGTGGTTGATACCACTATTCAGGAGACGGACCCTGCGTCTCAAGTTCCATCTTCCAACACTTCGGGGAACCCTTCCCCATCCATTAATGTCACAGATTTGATCCAAGCTCTTTCCCAGTTGGATGACTCCCAGCGGCAAGCCATTCAGGCCGCCTTGAAGGGGAAATCCGTCCCTTCGTCTTCCTCTAATCCCCCTCCGGCCGTGAGTGGCCATCAGATTGTTAATGACCAGGCGGTCTTGCATCCCCCCTCCTCTCGTCCACAAACGCCTACTGCGGCCATGCCGGCCCAGCAGGCGAGCTATTCAGCGGTTAGGCATCAATCTTCCCAACCTCCTCGGATTCTACGAACGCCTATACCGCATTCTTTTGTTCAGAATCAGGCCCCGGTCGAGCCCGATACCAACACTCTCCTGCTTCAGAAGCTGGCCAGCATGGAGGAGCAGCTCAAGAAGGTTACAGCAACTAAGAATGCTCCGGAAATTTCTCTTCCTACATTGCCGGTGTTCCATTTACCACCTTCTGAAATGCCGCATTTTCGGCGATATAATGGGACGGGCAACCCATTCATTCATTTAAAGGATTTCCGATATGAGACTTCTTTCTGGCAAGACAATAAGGCCTCCCTGGCCTACTTATTCAGGAGATCTCTTGAGGGGCCAGCCCTCGAATGATTTTATTCCCTGGAGCCAGCTGATGCCGGTGATTTTGATGTTATTCAAAGAAAATTCTTGCAAAAGTGCAGAGACCGGGTGGGACCTTCCCTTTCTGTTACAGATCTAGTCGCTGAGAAAATGAAGCCCGAGGAGGACTTCATTGTATTTGCTGATAGGTGGCGGTCGATGGCCGAGAAATTAAAGGACACATTGTCGGAGCAGGAGCAAGTGAAAATGGTTATTTCTAACGCAACTCCTCAATTCCGGCATATTTTGGCCATGAACCGGCTGACAACTATGGAAGAGCTCTATGAAAGAGCTCGTTATATACAAACGCAAATGAAGGACTCGCCCATCATGGGCATGTTTGAGCCGAAGCCTCGACTATTTAAAAAGAATACAAATGTCAACAGCGGGCCCACGACTGAGGGCACTGTCACAAATGAGCAGGTTGGCGTAGTTGGCCACCCCCACCACCAATCAAACCCACGACCTCCGCCACCTCCACAGCAAAACCCCCATTTTGCCTCCGCTCCACAACACCACTTCGCACCCCAACCTTCTTTTGCTCCATCACCAAGCCAAGCGCCCCGCACCGACCCTCCAGCACCACCGCAATACCATCAAGTCCCTCCGCCTACCAACTATGGCCAACAACAACGGAGACCACCGCTTGGCCCCAAGAGGGCCCATTATCCGCCGCTCCAGGAGAGTCTCCCTGATATTTTTAATGCTTTGATGGCCGCCAACCTGCTCGTCCTACCAAAAGAAAGAACGGTGTGGCCCGCCAATGTTGACACATCCCGTTATTGCGCTTTTCACCGCGCCCCTGGTCACAACCTTGATCGTTGTTTCCACTTCAGAGATTACATCTATGATCTAAATGACCAGGGTGACATTAATTGGGATGAGATGAGGCAGTTCATCGCCGCTATGAAAGAAAGAAAGGCTTCTCGGCAACAACAAAATCAGCAACAACAGCAGCCAGCTCCGCAACAAGTTCAACCACAGCAAGCTCCAGTACCCCAGCAGGATATGGGGATCGTCCGTAATCCGTTGCCGGAGCACGCCCCTAATCAGCATGTGAACCCTGTCACGTCCCTCTATGAAGTGCAGAGAGGACAGGGATGGCACGAAGAAAATGCCTCTGTCGGGGCATTTCACCATGATCCAACTCAAAATCAAACTCCGCGCCTTTTGCGCACCCCTCCTTCTTCTTCTGTCAATCTTCAATCAGGACGTTCTCTTTTACGCCCCGTCAACCCATCTACCCCCATCAATTCCACGGCCTTGCCGGCTCGCTCTCTTCTTACCCGCTTGCCACCCTCGCAACCTACCACTTCTTCATCCATCACCAATCCCACACCCGCGCCGTCCAGGTCGCTCTTGCTTCGCTCACCGTCGGCACCGGTAACACCCGCCACCACTACTCCCCCACCGGCAAGGATACCTCCACCATCAGTGCAACCACCTTTTGTGCCCCGATCTCTCCTTATTCCACCACCCACTAACGCTCCTCGCATTCGGGTATCCCTCTCTTCTCCCGCGCCTCCTGCGCGGGCGCCTTCGTCAAATACTTCTCCCATGCCTCCCGCTGGGGCATCTTTGTTAAAAACCACTACCGTGCCTCCTACGGGGGCATCCTTTTCATTGAATTCCCCTTTGACTTCCCCCAGCAGGGTCTCTGCTACCAACATTCCTTCTTCTTCTTCCAACCCTCCTCCTATTTTTGCCCCGACAGAGGCACGTCAAGGCGTGGCGCCGCTCCGTAGTGGACGGATGTTCCACCGTATTTTCCCACAGAGAGAGCTAGGGCCCGTGCAGGGGCCGCAAGAGCAGGAACAGGAACAAGATTCAGTACCAGGAACTCAGTATGATCTGTTAAAGCACTTGGACCGCACTCCCGCCAGGATTTCTATTCTTGAATTTATCAAACGGTCCACCACTCATCAGCTGGCATTAAAGGAATATTTGCAAAAGATCATGGTCAATGAAGACATTCCGGTCGAGCAAATAGTTACAGTCTTGACACCTACTAGCAGTCAGCCGGCAATCACTGTGAGCGACGTCACGCGGTTCGGAGTTCGAGCTGGATGCGGGGAAGAGGAAGAGGCGGAGAGCGCGCGGGCTCCTCTTTTTTGTTTGTTTTGTTTGCTGCAACACAGAAATGAGAGGAAAGAGAGAAGGGGCCACCACGGGAGATTGCTCCGGCGGGGCGAGCGGGACAAGTATGATATAGCAAAATATGGGGATTAAACGGCCATAGCGGGAAGTGACTCGCCGCGACCTCGGGGGGACGGGAATGATGCAAAAATTAAATAACAAGAATTGAAACGGCCATTGGGGAAGTTACTCGCCGCGGCCTCGAGAATATGAACAGAATATAACAGAATATAGAGAAAATATGAGAACAGAAATTTAAACGGCCATTGGGGAAGTGACTCGCCGCGGCCTCGATGATATGAGCAGAATATAACAGAAGAATATAAGAACAGAAATTTAAACGGCCATTGGGGATGTGACTCGCCGCGGCCTCGATGATATAAGCAGAATATAACAAAGCATAAAGAGATTTATAGGAATAGAAAATTAAACGGCCATTGGGGAAGTGACTCGCCGCGGCCTCGATGATATAAGCAGAATATATAACAAAATATAAAGAGAATATAGGAAACAGAAATTTAAACGGCCATTGGGGAAGTGACTCGCCGCGGCCTCGATGATAAGATGTGATCGCCAGGGGCCAAAAGACCCCAAAATAAGAAGGTGATCGCGCCTACCTCAAGAGCGGGAGATGGCGGGTTGCTTCTTCCTCTCCTTCCGGCCGGCCGACGGAGAGGGCTTTCCTCGGGTACCCTTGCAAGACAACGACAAATAAATGACAAGTGGATTAGAAAGATGGAGGTGTAGTATTCGAATCCTTGCGATAAAAATAACGAAATGATGGCAAGACACACACCTGGTTGGTGTTATCTTTTAAACCCCTCTCGGACTCGAGTAGGAGGAAAATGAGATGATGGATGTAAGAAGTATAAGAGAAGAGGCCCCCTTGTGAAGGGGGATAGATGATGCAATATGATGAATGTAAAGGACTATGGAGAAAAAGGGGAAGAAAAGGCTTATTGGATGAGCCGAGGGTGAAATCCGGCGGAGCTCCGGCAGCGTGGGGACGACGTGGAAGCGCGGTGGATGAAGACGACCTTCCTCTCGCGAGCGTGAGCACCCGAGAAGCCGGCAGAACCTCCACCTACAAAAGAACCCACGGGTTAGAAAAATGACTCCGTAGCCTCTGGGCTGCGGCAGCCTATCGGATCACTGCTTCGCTCTCTAGAACTGAGGGGGTGGGCCTCTATTTATAGAGTTCCGGAAGGTGGAGGCGTCCAGGACCCTGGACACCTCCATCAGGGCCGAAATAATATTTTATTCTATTTTTATTGATTTTTTTTAGAATACTTTTATGGGGGCGTCCAGGGTCCCGGACGCCTCTAACAGGTCCACCGAAAACCGACGACGGCCGCACGCGGTTTGGCACAACGCGTGGTTTTGTGAGCGGCGCCTCGTGATTCAGAAATGGGCGCGTCCAGTCAGCTGGACGTCTCTAAATTTGGCTTTTTTCACACACGACAAACCGTCGTTCGGTGGCCGGCGCCCGTGAGTGAGTTAATGGAGGCGTCCAGGGCCTGGACGCCTCCAAAAGTTTATTATTTTTTATTGTTTTTGTCTTTTATGCCAAGGCTGGCATTTTATATATTTTTTTTTACATGTTTTTATGGAGGCGTCCAGGGGCCTGGACGCCTCCATTAATATATACATTTTTTTTTAATTTTTTTATTTTTATATGCCAACTGGCAATATATATATTTTTTTTATATTTTCTTTTTATGGAGGCGTCCAAATGCCTGGACGCCTCCATTAATTTATTATTTTTTATTATTTTTTATTTTTATTTTATTTAATTTTGGGCCCTGAAGAAAAAATAAAATAAATCAAAATCATGGGGGCGTCCAGGGGCCTGGACGCCCCCATTAAGACCCACCCGGGTCCTTGGATCAGGCGTCGGCGGCCGCCTGGCAGACCCCCTTCTTGATTCCGGAACCTCTTGATGCGTTCGACTGGTGTTGATGCCGTTCGAATGCCGTGACGGGACGATTCCGGATGCCGAAAAGGGCGGAAGAAGACTCAGGAAAAGGAAGCACTCGAGCGATTCGAAATGCGTAGGCCATCGCGGGGCGTCGTATAGTAATATGAGACTTTCTTATGAGACGTCAAGAATGGCGTGTCTACAGCTGCCCCGCCTTGGCGTCTGCTTTGCAAGGGAGCGACACGTAGTGGAATGGTATCGAAGTGGACTGAAATGAAGTGGGAGCGGACTGATAAGTTGATGCCAAGGTGTGATGAGACACGCTTGTGACGTTACTGTTTGGAATCTTTCCTGAAGTTTCAATGAGGCGACCTTGAAGGAGGTCTTTCAAATATTGACGATCGCTTGGACGGAGATCAAATAAGGGAGGGTGAGATGTGCACTCAGGCACGAAACAAAAGAAGACCAACTTCTCGGTGTGGAAGTACCTGGGTCATAAACCGGAGGTTTCACCTTTGGGGAGCGGTTACCAGCCAATGTGGAAGTGCTGCGGCCAAGGTGGGTCAAAAATGTAAAGGAATATCTGAGGGTCTGTCCAAACAAGGGTCTCCTTTGGAAGAGCAGCGTAGGGCTGTCTCAAAGAAACTCAGTATTTCATTCAGAGTGGAATATCTCATATTTGTAGGAATTGAAACACAACGGCTTTCACAATCGAATCGCTTGAATGATCTTCCGCAATAAATCAAAGTCCTATATGAATGCATGCTGGGTTTAAAGAAAAATTTAAAACAAACAAAAATAGAAAATAGCCAAGGATAATATTGTCAACTTGTGAAGAACGGGTCAGGATACCGACCCGGTGAGCTGATACTGGGCTGGGGCCCGTTTATCCGCGCACCAACTCACTGAATGGAACCGTCGTCCCCATTCTATCACAGATTGACGGCCTATCCGTACAACCCAAACTCTTCCGGGATCATCACCGTTTTTGTTGAAGGGGAACTCAAATCCCAGATTCGTTCGGGCCGCAAGGTCCTTGACATGCTCTAGTAGCGTAGGTATCGTATACTATGATGCATGACATGGTGGGACCAACCAATGAAAGGTGGGACAGGAGATAGGACAAAGACGTCCGTTAGTAAAACCTGCACAGGCCAGCAAAGGTTAGCAACATCAAAAGGTAGCAGAATCGCACCACAGTTCGAAGGAGATCCAGACAAAATCTTGACAATGACCACTGATGTGACATGTTTTGTCCTGTAGCACCCTTCCCTTCCTATAAGAACTCCCCTTAGGCTAGTTCATTCAAATGCACCAAGGTGGGTTTTGGAAGCTCAGGAGAGGAAGGAGAGGAGAATCTAGAGATCTTCAGGATGGAAGGAGAGTCTTCCCGCGTTATGAAGAGGAGCAAGCCTAGCAGCGAGATTAGGCGACTTTCTGACCTCGAGGGTCATCTGAGTGGGACGATCATGTCGCATATGGTAAGCCGACTCTTTTCAAATTTCTGTACGTGAACCTTCTTCTTACTTCCTTCATTTCTTCGTCTTTCCAGCCATATCCACTCTTTCCAGGCCCGAGGAAGTTTTCCAAGCTGCCATGGCTTTCAAAGCTGACTTCCAATATCTCCATTGGCATGAGGGCCGTACTCTCGAAGTGGCATCTGCAAGGGCTCCTTATTCACGCCAAGCATTACGAGAAGATTCGTATGGACTGGGCGGCTATGGGCGCGCTAGTGGAGGTCTGGCATCCCCAGACCCACACTTTTGTCTTCCCGACCTTCGAGGTGACCATCCTCCTCGAGGAGGTGGAACTTCTGCTTGGTTTGAAGAAATTCAAGAGCGACGGGAAGGTGAAGGCTATGCGGATGCTGACACGGGGTACTTCTGAAAGCGTCCTTGGAAGCTTCATGCCGCCCGATGCAGCTAGAAAGGTCCGTACTCAGAAGGGGATCGATCTCCAAAAGCTTGCGGAGTGGGTCATGAACGCCCTGAGAGGGTCACCAGACGATGACTATTTGGAGGGAATCATGAAGGGGTTCACCATTTGTCTGGCGGGTGCTCTCTTGTTCCCTTATACCGACAACATGGTGGAGGAAGACCAACTGGGTGCTATCTGCGGGATCTGGCGTGGAAAGAGGGTGGGACCCGCCGTCCTCGCCTATCTTTACAGCGGTCTTACTGCCTCGAGCCTGGGTAAGCCTCCATTTGGTTGTGCACTTGTCTTAAATTGCTGGCTGGATTTGCATTTCAAATTCGACCACCGCGAGGGAATGCCAACCGCTTCGAAGCTCTTCCAACAAAGCCCGCTTCACCATATAGCCGACGTGTTAGGCTTTGGTGGTACTGTAGTGAACCGCGTTCCGTGGCTGAAGAAACGTGAAGACTGGCGGTCTCACTTCCGCACCGTGACACAAGGCTTCTTCACTTGCGCACCGACATGTTTGCTTTCGCTTGATCTCCTCATGAGGCCTTCTCCCGAAGTTGATCTTCAACTGATCGGCGCGACCGAGTTTGTTCTTTACAACGCGCATCGGTGCTGCCTCCAGATTGGCATCCCACGCCATTCGTTCCCGCCACCGACTGACATTGTTCCTTTGAAGAAAAGGGAGTTGGGCACTGAAGCGGACGCGAAGGAAGCGAAGGCCATTAAAGCTCCCTGGAAGACAAGTGTTGCGGGAAAGGCCTTAGCGCACGTGGTGGAGGAATACGAGCCGTGGAGGGCTTATGTAACCGAACTGGGGAAGTTAAGGCCTAAAGCGCCCAAGCCCCTGATGTAGTTCACTCTGTTTTTTCTGATGGAATAAAATCTGGCATGGATGTTTCGGACCCCCGTCCCCTTAATTATTATCTTTTTTATGGTTTTCCTTTTTCTTTGTATATATATATATTTTTTTTTATTTTATTTTGTTTGGATTAAGTGCGTATTCTAACCCCCCCTTTTATTTATATATATATATTTTTTTTTCGAAATTCTTATTGTGGGGGCGTCCAGGAGCCTGGACGCCCCTATCTTTGATTTTTTTTTATTATTATTATTATTATTATTTTATTTTTTGTTTATTTTTTTTTTTTTTTGGGGCGTCCAGAGATGTGGACGCCCCTAAATTTTTATTTTATATTTTTTTAATTTTTTCTTGTAGGGGCGTCCAGACGCTTGGACGCCCCTAAAATTTTGAATTTTGAGAAAAAAAAAATAAAAATAAAAAAGGTGGGGGCGTCCAGGCGCCTGGACGCCCCAAAGAAGATGGTTTCTATATATAAGGGCTGCCCCCCCCCCTTTTGCTCATTTACTGTTCATCTGACGACCCAGTCACCCAGACGACCTATTCTTAGTCCCCATGGAGCGAGGAGGATCGAGCCAGTTTCCAGGGAAGCGAAAACGACTTGCTCGTCGTGCGAGGAGGTTGAGGGATGATGCCGAGGAGGCTGCAGCAGAGGAAATTGCTGCGGAGGAGGGGATGGAGGTGCCTCTCCTGGCCGCGGAGGCTGCTGCGGATGCTGGTGACGCGGGAGATGACGATCACGACCCGGTAAGTACCTCGGAATCCTCACTCTGTGGTTCAATAGGCTAAAATGGGTGTGCGAAAGGCTGTGAGAGAGAGGCGGGTAGTGAGAGAAGGAAGCGTCCAGGGACCAGGACGCCTCCATATTTTCTTTTGCTTTTTTTTAATTTTTTTTTAATTTTCGTAAATAATAAAATAAATTTAAAAAATAGGGAGGCGTCCAAGGCCTAGGACGCCTCCATAATTATATATATTATATATATATTTTTTTTATTTTTGTTTTTTAGATTTTTTTTTTTTGAAAAAGGAATAAAGAATATAGGAAGGAGGCGTCCAGGGGTCTGGACGCCTCCAAAAATATATATATGTATTATTTTTTTTTTTTTTTAAAATAAAATAGTATATACAGTGTTATTGTTGATTACTGTTCATGATGCTGATGTGTTCTTTGTTGGTTTTGTGGTTTGCAGGGCGTGATGAAGGGCCGGATCAGCTGGTCCTTGGTGGTGGCAGCATACCGTGGGCTGCCGGATTTCCAGAGGGCGCGTGTGGACGCCATGGGCTTTGGAGCTTTCCTTAGGATCGAGCCCTTCCGGCTCGACCTTCCTCTTATCCAGGCACTGAGGGAGCGGTGGCACGCACCGAGCCGGGCATTTCTGATGCCCTGGGGGCACATGGTGCCCAGCTTGGAGGATGTGGTCCGGATCACAAGCCTGAAGGTAGAAGGCGAGGCAGTGACCGGAGTCACTTACGCGGACTACAGAGAAGGTGCCCAGAAGTTACTGGGTTTGGACCTAGATGGTCGGAAGAACAGGTCGGTAGCTAGGGCGTCCCTCATGGATGCATTAGGGCTCATCGACACTCGTCGGCGGGACGACGAATCCTCAGAAGAGTTCATGGAAAGGATGGAAATAGGATGCCGTGCCGTGTACTGCACAGATTTCGGCAACTGGGAAAGATGTGACATAGATTTGAGGAGATTTCTCCTCTTCCTTTTGGGGAGATTGGTACTGAGCTCGAAAGGGGATGGTATCCAATGTTGCTTCCTGGAGCTGCTGTCAGACCTTGGAAGAGTAGGGTATTATGCCTGGGGAGCCGCCATGCTGGCACACTTGTTTGCAGGCCTATTCCAAGAAACGGATCGTGAGATGACTGTGAGTGGTTTCACACCATTCATCCAGGTATTTTTTTGGTTTTGCTTGTTTTGTATTTTTTTTGTTGTTTTCGCAAGGTGCTGATGACCTGCGCCGAGCAGTTATGGAGCTATTATTACCTCCCTATGGGGAGAGCTCGACATTGGCGACCCGTGATGGTGCCGCTAGCCAGGCGGTGGGAACCCGTCATGAGTGCGGCACCCCTAACCTACCAACTGATGGTGTTAAGGCGGGAGCTACAGGAGTTCCCTACGGCGATGGTAAACTGGAGACCCTACTCAGACATGGTCGATGCCAACCAGCCGTGGGTTCTAGCAAGTCGTGCCCGGTTCGGACGGGAACTATGGATGCACTGTCTGAATGAAATCGAGCCGCTTCGGCTACGATTAGTTATGAGGACTTTAGGACTAGCTCAAGAATGGGTGGATTCAGCTGCGCCACCTCGTGTCGGGAGAAAGACGCGGGGACCGGCGACTTGCATTGACTGGCGCGTGCGATTCCCCGAACAGTATGAGGACTGGCAACGGGGTGGCACGATTGTAGAATCACAGGCGCGGGATAGCGAGGACTACTTGCGTCTATATAGGACAAAGTACGCAGAACGGTTCCAACCCAGGGGACTTGCGGAGGTAGGTTTCCCTTTTTCTCTTCTCTTCTTTCTCCTTTTCTTGGTTTTTCTGGTGAAAATGCTGACTTGTAAGGCAGCAGGATGTCCGGGATGCCATGATAGCGAATTTACGAACTCGCTTGGCAGAGATGGAACAACAGTTGGGCGATGCCCGCGGAGCTACGAGCGCCTTGGTAGGTGTACAGTACGTTCCTAGTTAAAACCCCAGATTCCAGATGTTGGCTGCTAATTCACATGGTCGCAGCATGCCCAGATTGGCGCAGCCTCCCCAGCGATGGGAGTAGGTGGTGCCTCTTCCAGCTTGTGGATTCCCACCTCAGAACTTGACTCGCTTCATGAGCAACTTGCTCACGCCACGCAGCGTGCTGCGGAGGCAGAAGGAATGCTCCGTATACAGGTAAAAGTTTCAGCGTTGAGTTCTCTTTGTTTACGCCTTATCGCGTATCTGAGATGGTACACTCGGCAGGAAAAGGAGACGGAAGAAGCGCTTGCCCAAGCTGCGCATAAGGAGGCTAGGATAGCAGAACTGGAGAGGGAACTGCGGCGTCATCCTGATGACGACTCATCCAGGGATGCTATGGAACTGAGGATCACTCTCCAGTTAGAGAGGGAAGACCGTGAGAGAGAACGGGCAGAGAGGGAAAGAAACGCAGAGAGAGAAAGAGCCAACAGTTTGGCTGAAAGGGAGGAGCGAAGGGCCATGGAGGCCCAACTATTCGAACTCCGAATCGGCCTTGGTCTTGCTGAACAGTGGCTGAGAGATGGTGAGGAGCGCTACCGAAAAGCATGAGAGCGTGGCTTTCGTGTTGGTAGCTTCTCTGCTGCTTCCGTGGATCAACGCCGGGATGTGGGAATAGGAAGAGGAGTACAGAGCGGCAGGAGTACCGCTTTTCGTAGTTGGGTAGTACCTTTGAGAGTGTTTTGCCCGGAGAGTAGTGGGACGAGTAATGCCGAGAGAGAGGGCGGAACTTGATGTAAATTTTTTTGGTTTTTTTGGAATAAAACACAAGGTTTGGTTTGTTTGTTTTTCACCTTTGCTTCAGTTACCTGAATCCCTACACATATCACTGAAACAAACAAATCAGAATTTCTGTTCTGACTTGGCCCCTTGCTCAATAAGCAAATGGTCATTGTGACTGTCCTTGATAACTGGTCAAGGGGCCAAGCCTTTATTTAACGAAGGCAAGGGAAAGATGCGGTGATGATAAATGCGACAGGCAAGCACACGAATGCAAGCGGTATTAAAGTGAGATGATGCACGTAAATGCAATCATGCAAAATTGATTTGTTTTCTTTTTTTATATTTGACATTTTTTTTTTGTTTTATCATAAAAAGATTTTTTTTGTTTGCAAATATGTACATTTCTCTTTTCTATTTTTTTTGCTTTTATCATTTCAATTTTTTTATTGCTAACGCCCGGCAAGCACCCAAATGGCACCTAACCTACGTGAGACAGGGGTTTCTTACTAACCTCCCAGGTATCCTAAGTGCATATCTAGGTTGATTTGGGCCTCTAGACCCCTCGAATGACGATCCCGCCGGCTAAGACTTACCCTGATGACAATACCGTCATGCCATGCTTAGGCTCCCAGTTGCTTCCGACCACAGGGATTCACCCAAAATGTGTTTGAGGTAGATGATTTGCCCGACCCGGGTCTGTTTCCTCACAACTCTAGATGGTATAAGATGGAACACCCTGGAACCCTAACGACCAACCGCGCGACGCTGACCCAGAATCAGACGCCGTCGCACCCATAGGTGACGCGCTTGCATTGGCCTAAGCCCGAGGTTAAACAAGAAGACATCAAGGTGGTAAACAGGGGTCTTGACCAGCCAGAAACACGGAGACTCTTTCGCAGCGATAGCTTTTGCTTTTCAAAGTAGGCAACCATATGTGGATATTAAAATAAGGTCGCAGACCCTGGGCAGTTTTCACCTTTCAGAAACTCCATCGAACCTTCATCTTTAGAGGGAGAAGGAAGAGCGTAGGGGATAAACCTCCTGAGAGGACCGGCAAAGCCGTTAACCCGGCGAGCGAATAAGGGCCCATTAACTCTTTCCTTTCGGACAACTTCGGACCAAATCTCGAGCATTTACATTCCACGGCCCCCCTTTGTGGATTCAGACTTTTGCTTTGAGGGGTTCCGTTTATCGTACCAGGCACGGTCACGACCAGGCTTTTCTCTTGATTTTGATTTTGTATTTCTTTCTGTGAGGGAGATATAGTCGTTTGACATTGGTGGGCTCCGTCTTCGTATGCCTGCGGGGACACTGCCCTCTTCTCGTGCTCTGATCGATGCTCGAGGAAATGGGTCCTACTCTTGCCTTTGGGGTTTGAGTTTCGGTTTCTCATGCTCAGCGTTTTAAGGGCGCCGACTGTCTCATTTGGTCGAAGAGAAAAGAATAAAGATTACAGCTTCCGGTGATCTTCTAGGTGTGGCCCTACCGTAGGTGATGCTACCAACTTTTTTGAATAAAATACATAAGTGAACACATGTTAGCTTCCTTCGAGCGAGCATAGGCCGACGTGACCGGACAGGGGTCTCCACGGTTCTGGCAAACCAAGACCCGGTGCCTACTAAGCCTTAATGGGCCCTATCCTAACATGAAGGTTAGATGCAGGGACTTAACTACATGGTGCCTGCCAGGCATCGGCATTTTGAATTTTCCATATTTTTAGTGGTTTTCAATATTTCCTTGTTTTTGATGTTTTTTATCTTTTCATCATTTTTTTTGTTTTGTGCTAAGGGTAGTATTTCTTAAGATAAAGCCCATTCCAAGGGTGGGATAACTCGGTCCCTTCAGCGTTGACTAGCTTGTAGGCGTTGCCAGGGTGCACGGCTTGAATTACAAATGGTCCTTCCCAATTGGGTTGGAGCTTAGAACGCGGCCCTCCAGGTTTGACAAAAATTCTTTTTACGACCATCTCACCGACTTTGAATTTTCTCTCAACGACTTTCTTTTGGTAAAAGCGAGCGAGTCTATTTTGATACACACGCGCGTGTTCGGCGGCGGCCAGCCGCTTCTCATCCAAGAGTTCCAACTGGGCGAGGAGTGAATTACGACGATCGTCGAGGGGAAATTCCTCATCCAATTGTACCCTGAGAGAAGGGATCAGAGTCTCGTACGGGACTACCGCTTCCATACCATAAGTGAGGGCAAATGGAGTCTGCCCGGTGGGGGTACGGATTGAAGTGCGATAGGCCCATAGGGCTTCGATAAGCTTTTCTGGCCAGTCTGAAAACTTACTAGACTCGCAGGTTTTTTTTGATGATTTTGAGCAATGTTTTATTGGTGGCCTCCGCTTGACCGTTACCTTGTGGGTAATAAGGCGATGAATGACGCAACGCAATTGCGTACCTTTTGCAGAGGTCCTGAGAAATGAATTGTGGCCCATTGTCGGTGACGATCGTGCTTGGGATGCCGAATCTGGCGAGAATGTTCTTCATGATGAACTTGCAGACTGTTGACGCCTTGATTTTCGCGTAAGCTTCGGCTTCGGCCCATTTGGTGAAACATTCCGTCGCAGTAAGGATGAAAGATTTCTGCTTGGTGAGGGAATTGGGATCACCTAGGGGACCAATGACGTCGAATGCCCACATGGAGAAAGGCCATGGGGAGGATATTGGATGAAGTGAGGAAGATGGTGAATGGATTTTATCGGCGTGAAGTTGACACTTGACACACCTACGGACATAGACAGCACAATCTTCTTCCATAGTGGGCCAATAAAAGCCTTGCCGAATGATCTTCTTGGCGAGCATCTGACTATTCACGTGGCCACCGCACACACCCGAGTGCGTCTCTTCTACACATTTCCAAACCTCATCGTCACCAAGACATCTTAGCAGAATACCAGTAAGGCTCCTCCTATACAACAATCCTCCAACTAGGGCGGTTTATTTTAAATAAGTGGGGGATAAAACAAGATTTAGGTGAAAGATACCTAGAAGAATTTACAGGATGAGAAGAAATCAAAGAAATCAGTGAGGACTAAAGCCTCGGAAACAGTGTGAGAACGGGAAGGTGCCCGAGGAAGTTAATGTGGAAGGAACCGGGTCGAACCCGGGAGCGGGATCGGGAGGAATCAGAAATTGATGAATCGAGAGAGGCGGACCCGAAGGGTCCGGACGTAAAGGAGGAGAATCATGGGGAAATGAATCCGGAGGTTCCGGAGGAAGAAGATCATGAGGGACCCGATGCCCTGGGAAGTATGTAAAAAGGCAATTCAAAGGGGTGAAAAGAACGAAGGACGCGATGACTTGGAAGAACAAAATGATAAATCGAAAGAAGGAGAGGCCCGGAGGTTCCGGATGGGTATGGAAAGGAAGGGCGCGATGCCCTGAGAGAGATGGAGAATAAGACAAGATATCCGGAGGTTTCGGATGGATATGGGAAGGAAGGGCGCGATGCCCTGAGAGAGATGGAGAATAAGACAAGATATCTGGAGGTTTCGGATGGATATGGGAAGGAGGGGCGCGATGCCCTGAGAGAGATGGAGAGTAAGACAAGATATCCGGAGGTTTCGGATGGGGGTGAGAGATGGATAAAGACATGGAATTAAATAGGGAGGGGTCCGGAGGTTCCGGACAGGGATGAATGTAGGGATCCGGAAGCTCCGGACAACGAGGAATGTGAGGGTTCAGGGACCCTAGAGCAGAGGAGCTTGATGGCTTAGATTTAGGTGACAAAAGGCGTCTCCTTAACCAATGGACTGCCCATAAAAAGAAGCTGAATAGCAGCATGAGCAGCGATGAACTGGGATAGGAAGTGGATGAACTGATGTGGGCTCCTTCAACAAGGGATTTATTATCCTTAAGCTTCACTTTATACTTTTCCCTCTTCTTGGTAAATACTCTCTCATAGTGCGGCCTCTCAACCTTCAACATGGCTTCCTGACCTCTTGGCCCTGCATGCTCTCTCCAATGAAGAGACGGCCTAGTCCTTTTCTGACCAACCAGTCCAATCAGCGCGGTCAGGGCCGATGGGTTCTCATTTGATGGACTTTTAGTAAGGCCCTTTGGACATTCATATATGAACGGTAACTCTCTTAGCAAAATATCATAACAAAAATTTGAGAGTTCCGCTCGTGAAGTAGGGATCTTGACATGAACTGGCTCCTTTAGAAATAGCTCCCTTGATAGATGAATGGTGTCTATCATTGGAAGTTCGATGCTCGGTATAAGGAGCTTCATGTTTGGGGTACTGCTCAAGGCCGTTGGAATATCACATGTGAATATGCCGGGTAACATAGGCGTTCGCCTCTTGCATGGAAGTTGGTAGTGAGTAGACATGATGTCAAAAGTTTCCAACAAGAACTGCCCTGACCCACCCCTGAGCATAGAATTCATCATCTCCTCGGCAGTAGAATGTGTCATCACTATGCATGAGGAGAACCCCTTCTTTTGATTGGCCATTTGGACTATGACCGAACAAGGGGTAATAAGAGCCTTGAAAGCATGTTGGCCAAGGAGTAACGTGATCGTGGTTATTTTGGCCCCTGATTTGGTCAGTACCAATTCCTGAGGGTCCTTCTTGATGGGCATTGGTGCAGATGGAAATTCGGCCTTCTCAAAGGTGACAGGCACAAGAACCCGAATCGGCATTTGGCAAATTAAATCTTGGATATTGAATGACATTGCCGTGGCCAAATTCTTCTTGTCCGATTCTTGAACATCATCTTTGGCACATGTATTTTTAGAAAGATACCCACTCCGAGAGGTGGTGGAAGGAGGTGAGATTGAGACAGCATGCTCAACGGGTGATGGAGATTCAATGATGGGGGTTATAGGAAGGGTAAGTGGAGGTTGAGACACGACGGGCTTCTCCTTGTTCTTGAGAGGAGACGAGGTTGGCTCGTGTGCAACAATCAATGGGCCCGGCTCAGGGTTAATCTCGGGTTTAAGTAAGGGGAGTGGAGGAATAGGAATGGTTGGATTCGGGGTTACAAGGCTAATGGAGGTTTTAGGTGGAGATGATGGAGGATTACTTGGTTGGGAACAAGAGTTAGTGGAATGCTTAGTGGAAGCCAATGGTGTGGGGGTTATTTGTACAATTGGAGGGGTGACAGTAGAAGGCTTGGTACATAGGAAACGTCGAATTTTGGTGGTACGTGGGGGGTTAAGGGTAGAAGGTGATTCATGGTGCATTGATGCGGGTTGTTGGGGTGTAAACCCGTCATCGTGACACACTACAAGAAAAATCGCGGATAGCGACCGACATATTCGGTCGCTATTCAGTCGTAGATCGGTCGCAAATCCGCATTGCGACCGAACAGACACTATATAGCGACCGAATATGTCGGTCGCTATATAATAGTCGCTATATAGCGACCGACATAATTCGGTCGCAGTATCAGTCGTTACTAGAGACCGATTATAATCGGTCGCCTGATCGGTCGCTAATAAAGCGGTCGCCATTCAGTCTCTATTCGGTCGCTACATTTGTTGTATTTTAAAAAATAAAATTAACCTATCGGATTAAGTCGGTCTCAATTCGGTCGCTATTCGGTCTCGAATTATGTTATATTTTTAAAAATAAAATTAACCTATCGGATTTATTCGGTGGCTAGTCGGTCGCAAGTCGGTCGCCAAGTATAATTATTTAATAAAAGAAATATAACGTATAGTCGCTATTCGGTCGCAATTCAGTCTCCATGCGGTCGCTAATTTTGCATTATTTTTTTTTAAAAATTTATTTAAACTGATAAATAAATTACCTGATAAATAACAAATTCATAACATAAATATAAAATCAACTACACAGACAACAATATCGACAAATCTCAAATTCATCACATACAAACACCTGATAAATAACAATTTCATAAAACAATAATAAATCAACTACACGGATCACAATCTCCACGAACCTCAAATTACACACAATTAAAATAAAATCACAAATTGATCATACATCCATAATAATAAAATGACAACATACACAACTAAAATAAAATCACAAATCCTCCACATATGTCTCATCCTGGTCGTCGTCTCGTCCAACATCTCGCGACGGATGATCCTGTATATCATTTAAAAAAATTATAATCAAATCCTTAATAAAGAAATCAAGCATTAACAAGACTTAATAAAGAAATCAAGCATTAACAAGAGTATGCCAATAGTTTAAGCCAGCTCATTTTCATATATATAAATACACACACACAATATAAGTTCAAATTTCATCTTGTATTTTAAAAATGAAGTTTGAGCGCCGAGCTCAAACCGGGCATCCGATTTGGATTCCGTCAGTTCTGACAAGTCACTTTCATCTCCCCGGTCGTATTGGAATGATCGGCACGGCCATCCGACCGGTATTTCAGATTTTAGAACCAAATGCCCCGTCCTAACAGTTCATTTGAACTAAGTGTATTTTAAAAATGAAGTTTGAGCGCCGAGCTCAAACCGGGCATCCGATTTGGATTCCGTCAGTTCTGACAAGTCACTTTCATCTCCCCGGTCGTATTGGAATGATCGGCACGGCCATCCGACCGGTATTTCGAATTTTAGACCCCCGGACCCGTCCTAACAGTTCATTTGAACTAAGTGTATTTTAAAAATGAAGTTTGAGCGCCGAGCTCAAACCGGACATCCGATTTGGATTCCGTCAGTTCTGACAAGTCACTTTCATCTCCCCGGTCGTATTGGAATGATCGGCACGGCCATCCGACCGGTATTTCAGATTTTAGAACCAAATGCCCCGTCCTAACAGTTCATTTGAACTAAGTGTATTTTAAAAATGAAGTTTGAGCGCCGAGCTCAAACCGGGCATCCGATTTGGATTCCGTCAGTTCTGACAAGTCACTTTCATCTCCCCGGTCGTATTGGAATGACCGGCACGGCCATCCGACCGGTATTTCAGATTTTAGACCCCCGGACCCGTCCAAACAGTTCATTTGAAATAAGTGTATTTTAAAAATGAAGTTTGAGCGCCGAGCTCAAACCGGGCATCCGATTTGGATTCCGTCAGTTCTGACAAGTCACTTTCATCTCCCCGGTCGTATTGGAATGATCGGCACGGCCATCCGACCGGTATTTCAGATTTTAGGACCCCCGGACCCGTCCTAACAGTTCATTTGAACTAAGTGTATTTTAAAAATGAAGTTTGAGCGCCGAGCTCAAACCGGGCATCCGATTTGGATTCCGTCAGTTCTGACAAGTCACTTTCATCTCCCCGGTCGTATTGGAATGATCGGCACGGCCATCCGACCGGTATTTCAGATTTTAGAACCAAATGCCCCGTCCTAACAGTTCATTTGAACTAAGTGTATTTTAAAAATGAAGTTTGAGCGCCGAGCTCAAACCGGGCATCCGATTTGGATTCCGTCAGTTCTGACAAGTCACTTTCATCTCCCCGGTCGTATTGGAATGATCGGCACGGCCATCCGACCGGTATTTCAGATTTTAGAACCAAATGCCCCGTCCTAACAGTTCATTTGAAATAAGTGTATTTTAAAAATGAAGTTTGAGCGCCGAGCTCAAACCGGGCATCCGATTTGGATTCCGTCAGTTCTGACAAGTCACTTTCATCTCCCCGGTCGTATTGGAATGATCGGCACGGCCATCCGACCGGTATTTCAGATTTTAGAACCAAATGCCCCGTCCTAACAGTTCATTTGAAATAAGTGTATTTTAAAAATGAAGTTTGAGCGCCGAGCTCAAACCGGGCATCCGATTTGGATTCCGTCAGTTCTGACAAGTCACTTTCATCTCCCCGGTCGTATTGGAATGATCGGCACGGCCATCCGACCGGTATTTCAGATTTTAGGACCCCCGGACCCGTCCTAACAGTTCATTTGAACTAAGTGTATTTTAAAAATGAAGTTTGAGCGCCGAGCTCAAACCGGGCATCCGATTTGGATTCCGTCAGTTCTGACAAGTCACTTTCATCTCCCCGGTCGTATTGGAATGATCGGCACGGCCATCCGACCGGTATTTCAGATTTTAGAACCAAATGCCCCGTCCTAACAGTTCATTTGAACTAAGTGTATTTTAAAAATGAAGTTTGAGCGCCGAGCTCAAACCGGGCATCCGATTTGGATTCCGTCAGTTCTGACAAGTCACTTTCATCTCCCCGGTCGTATTGGAATGATCGGCACGGCCATCCGACCGGTATTTCAGATTTTAGAACCAAATGCCCCGTCCTAACAGTTCATTTGAAATAAGTGTATTTTAAAAATGAAGTTTGAGCGCCGAGCTCAAACCGGGCATCCGATTTGGATTCCGTCAGTTCTGACAAGTCACTTTCATCTCCCCGGTCGTATTGGAATGATCGGCACGGCCATCCGACCGGTATTTCAGATTTTAGAACCAAATGCCCCGTCCTAACAGTTCATTTGAACTAAGTGTATTTTAAAAATGAAGTTTGAGCGCCGAGCTCAAACCGGGCATCCGATTTGGATTCCGTCAGTTCTGACAAGTCACTTTCATCTCCCCGGTCGTATTGGAATGATCGGCACGGCCATCCGACCGGTATTTCGAATTTTAGACCCCCGGACCCGTCCTAACAGTTCATTTGAACTAAGTGTATTTTAAAAATGAAGTTTGAGCGCCGAGCTCAAACCGGGCATCCGATTTGGATTCCGTCAGTTCTGACAAGTCACTTTCATCTCCCCGGTCGTATTGGAATGATCGGCACGGCCATCCGACCAGTATTTCAGATTTTAGAACCAAATGCCCCGTCCTAACAGTTCATTTGAAATAAGTGTATTTTAAAAATGAAGTTTGAGCGCCGAGCTCAAACCGGGCATCCGATTTGGATTCCGTCAGTTCTGACAAGTCACTTTCATCTCCCCGGTCGTATTGGAATGATCGGCACGGCCATCCGACCGGTATTTCAGATTTTAGAACCAAATGCCCCGTCCTAACAGTTCATTTGAAATAAGTGTATTTTAAAAATGAAGTTTGAGCGCCGAGCTCAAACCGGGCATCCGATTTGGATTCCGTCAGTTCTGACAAGTCACTTTCATCTCCCCGGTCGTATTGGAATGATCGGCACGGCCATCCGACCGGTATTTCAGATTTTAGGACCCCCGGACCCGTCCTAACAGTTCATTTGAACTAAGTGTATTTTAAAAATGAAGTTTGAGCGCCGAGCTCAAACCGGGCATCCGATTTGGATTCCGTCAGTTCTGACAAGTCACTTTCATCTCCCCGGTCGTATTGGAATGATCGGCACGGCCATCCGACCGGTATTTCAGATTTTAGAACCAAATGCCCCGTCCTAACAGTTCATTTGAACTAAGTGTATTTTAAAAATGAAGTTTGAGCGCCGAGCTCAAACCGGGCATCCGATTTGGATTCCGTCAGTTCTGACAAGTCACTTTCATCTCCCCGGTCGTATTGGAATGATCGGCACGGCCATCCGACCGGTATTTCGAATTTTAGACCCCCGGACCCGTCCTAACAGTTCATTTGAACTAAGTGTATTTTAAAAATGAAGTTTGAGCGCCGAGCTCAAACCGAGCATCCGATTTGGATTCCGTCAGTTCTGACAAGTCACTTTCATCTCCCCGGTCGTATTGGAATGATCGGCACGGCCATCCGACCGGTATTTCAGATTTTAGAACCAAATGCCCCGTCCTAACAGTTCATTTGAACTAAGTGTATTTTAAAAATGAAGTTTGAGCGCCGAGCTCAAACCGGGCATCCGATTTGGATTCCGTCAGTTCTGACAAGTCACTTTCATCTCCCCGGTCGTATTGGAATGATCGGCACGGCCATCCGACCGGTATTTCGAATTTTAGACCCCCGGACCCGTCCTAACAGTTCATTTGAACTAAGTGTATTTTAAAAATGAAGTTTGAGCGCCGAGCTCAAACCGGGCATCCGATTTGGATTCCGTCAGTTCTGACAAGTCACTTTCATCTCCCCGGTCGTATTGGAATGATCGGCACGGCCATCCGACCGGTATTTCGAATTTTAGACCCCCGGACCCGTCCTAACAGTTCATTTGAAATAAGTGTATTTTAAAAATGAAGTTTGAGCGCCGAGCTCAAACCGGGCATCCGATTTGGATTCCGTCAGTTCTGACAAGTCACTTTCATCTCCCCGGTCGTATTGGAATGACCGGCACGGCCATCCGACCGGTATTTCAGATTTTAGAACCAAATGCATAAGTTGCTGCTTCTCGCTGCCTCCATTCAGGTTTGTTAATGTTTTCTTCTATGAATGGCATAACAAGAGGCACAATGCCTCCATTCGCTGCCTCCATTCAGTTCTAACCAAAATCTCTATACACCTATGGAAAATCCTGCAGAACAGTCTGCCTGTTGATTCTAATATCCAGAGGATAGGTGTAAGATGATATTTAGAGTTAAGAAAATGATATTTTCCCCTCCTCAATCTAAATTCTTATATTTTGTAAGATGATATTTAGAGTTAACAAATAGAAAATCAATCAAATAAAATACTTACCGGAGGCTGCTGTGCAGGAGGTGCAGGAGGTGCTCTACTACTATCAATTCCCAAGGATGTGAGCATCTGGGAGACGGTCTGAGCGACGATGGTTGAGATATTCTGAGAGATATTCTGAGAGACGGTCTCGTTGACGATCTGCCTAAACATATCTGGAGTCATGGTCGGGGCGGCACTGGAAGAACCATCTGGGGCTGCTGGTGTGGTAAATGGAGAGGTCGCATGTGAGACCGAACTCGAGCATGATGATAACACCCTAGTCGTGCCCAAGCTATGTCCAAAACCATAAACATGTCCTTTCTTGGGTGCCCCAGATGCTGCAACCCAAATGGCAGGATCCAACTCTGGACGCTGACTGTCATCCCCGTACCTCTCATCCATTCGTCTACTATATGAGTCCTGCAAAAACCAAAAAAAAACAAAACCAAATTATTCTACAATTTAATCTTAAATGAAAACTATTAATGTATACACTTACCGCTACCTCCCGAGCTTTCTCACTAATGTAAGCATTTGTCCCTTTCTTCTTATGAGTTCGATCAAAAAGTTCATGAAATTGAGCTGGCCGCTTTAACTGTGCTTCCTGTTATTCAAATAAATCACAGTTTCATAATAGAAACAAAAAATTTATATATGTAGAAGTGTACTTACTAATCTCGCTTTATGTGTTGCAAAGGAGACAGAGCCACCCGTGTGTAAATTCGCTTCAGGATGCGCTGCTCTGTTTTGCTTTGCTTTGTTTGAATTGGCATTCCATTTCTCCGCTTCCCAAATGTTGCACAGCTCTGTCCAATACTCCTTTCTCATCCACACAGGCCCATGCTCCTTCCATATGTTCTTATCAGTACTTGCACATGCTTTTTTTGCATATCTTCGGGCATTGTACATAAGATGTTTGAAATTATCTCTTGCAGTAGCTGTCCATGCAAATCTAGCACGTAACTCATCTGAATGTTCTGTGAATCGATGATTCCTCTATATATTAACAACAACAAAAATTTATATGTTACATAACAAAGTGGGTTAAAATAATAATTGAAAATGACTTAATATGATAAAATAAGATAAATACCAAGAACATAGAGAACAATAAATCCTGAACACCCATCGGAAAATCAGCAAAGCGATGGATGGGGCCTGGAAAATGTGCTTGAATTGTCTTTGTAATAAATTGTGATGCTTGGGCTGGCTCTATTTTATTCCTGAAATTAAAAATATTAATACCACAATGACGAATAAATAACAAAAATAATGCATTACGTACCCTTCATTTATCCACACTGCCCGCATCGTCTCATTACAACAGCCCTCCCCCTCATGATGACTCGCCTCGTCATCAGCACGTACTATACGAATTAAATAGTATAAATAAAACAAACTATCAAAAAAACATAAATATGCAAATGAACATACCTGACTCAGCTGGGGGAGGTGTAGATCCACTCGCCATGTGTGATGGCGGTGCATAGGCCGTCAATGTACCCGTTGTCAGTGGTAACGGTGCAGAGGCCGTGGGTCCTGTAAGGATAAGAATCAGATAACACAAAAACATAAAGAATTATTTTAAACAAATACTCAAATGAATTATACATGAAAGTATACATACCTACTACCGGTGGTAGCGGTGCATCCCTCGGTGGTAACGGTGCAGAGGTCGTGGGTCCTGTGAAAATAAGAATCAGATAACACAAAAACATAAAGAATTATTTTAAACAAATACTCAAATGAATTATACATGAAAGTATACATACCTACTACCGGTGGTAGCGGTGCATCCCTCGGTGGTAACGGTGCAGAGGTCGTGGGTCCTGTGAAAATAAGAATCAGATAACACAAAAACATAAAGAATTATTTTAAACAAATACTCAAATGAATTATACATGAAAGTATACATACCTACTACCGGTGGTAGCGGTGCATCCCTCGGTGGTAACGGTGCAGAGGTCGTGGGTCCTGTGAAAATAAGAATCAGATAACACAAAAACATAAAGAATTATTTTAAACAAATACTCAAATGAATTATACATGAAAGTATACATACCTACTACCGGTGGTAGCGGTGCATCCCTCGGTGGTAACGGTGCAGAGGTCGTGGGTCCTGTGAAAATAAGAATCAGATAACACAAAAACATAAAGAATTATTTTCAACAAATACTACAATGCATTATACATGAAAGTATACATACCTACTACCGGTGGTAGCGGTGCAGAGGTCGGTCGTAACGGTGTAGAGGTCGTGGGTCCTGTGAAAATAATAATCAGATAACACAAATACATAATGAATTATTTTCAACAAATACTACAATGCATTATGAAGGGAAAGTATACATACCTACTACCGGTGGTGAAACGGAAGTAAATCTCCTCCCGCTACCCTCTCCCCTCCCACCTCTGGGAGTCCCACGCCGTCCTCGAACCATATCTTCAACTGGTACTAAAATACATGCATATTCATCAAATAGTGAAAGAAAGAAAGTTACAGAGTATTAAAATTCCCAGATAAAATTGTATACCATTAATCAAACATTCTCCATTTCTTCTTCAGATGTTGGAGATATAACAAATTCAGCATTCACATCTTCATTATCAGATTCATTTTGATCACTAATATATTCCTCCTCTTCGGAGTCCCCCAACTGTATTTCTGGTTGTTCTGGATCGACTTCCTCCACTTCATTCTCTTTAGATAAAGACGGTGCCTCCACAGATTCATCACTAGAAGCAGGCAAGTCTACATCATCACCCAAGTCTGATTGAAAGAATTCGGCATTCACATCCAACTGCTCTGTTTCAGTCAAATCCAACTCATAATCCGGGAAAAGCCTTGTCTTAACCTTGCAAACTGCCCACCAATCATTTCTTTCTTTATTTCTAGACGATGGATACTTTGTATAATAGACCTGCTGGGCTTGTGCGGCCAAAATGAATGGATCATAAGTATTCAATTTAGACTTATGTCTGATATCGACAATCCCATATGTTGTGTCATTTCGAACAGAATTAGGATCAAACCAATGACACTTTAACAGAAATATATGGTTGTCATCTCCGAGATATTGCAATTCTAAGATCTCCTCAATAATACCATAATAATCACATTCGTTTTCATTATATGTACTTCCTTTCACACATACCCCGCTGTTCATTGTTGACTTATTCTGCCCATATTGTCTAGTGTGAAATCTATACCCATTCACAATAAATGCTGGATATGTACGTGCAACTTTCGATGGGCCATAACTGATCACTCGAATTCTTTGATCAGTAATAAAATCATTTTCAACCTACATATGGACAGCACACTAGTCAGAATTTGTCATTGACCCAACAAGGAGAAAGAGTAGTAATAATACTTACACGATATTTCAGCCAAGAAGCGAATGATTTTTCTCGTTCTTTTTCAACCTCCATGTCAGTGAGATATGGACATCTTTGGATTAATTCTGAGTCAAATTGTCTGTATTACGACCATTGGAGCATTATAGATGGAATGAAAAATAATAAGTTATAGACACAATGTAATTTGAGCAGAGAACTTACGCAACATAAGGTTCAACCTCCATACAATTTAAAAGGATGTAAATTTCTGCACAGTGCAATTCTCTATCATTTAGCATCCGACTCGAGGAACGTCCATACGCACGTCCAGGATACTTAAATATCGACAGTCGCTCAGAGTGAACGGAGTCTCCCCCATCATCATTACGTGGTGGCCGAGTTCGACGAGTTTGTACCTCAGGTTCAAAGTACATTGAACAGAAATTTGATATTTCTTCCATAATGTACGCCTCGGCAATGGAACCCTCTACTTTTGCCTTGTTGCGAACTTTCATTTTCAATTCATGCATACACCTACCAGAATGTTCATAAGATAATGAAAAACACATCACCATGTAATTGAATTATGAGGAGAAAATATATATATATTACCTCTCAAATGGATACATCCATCTAAATTGTACTGGCCCTCCTACTTTAGCCTCATATGGTAAGTGTATAAGCAGGTGCTCCATTGAATCAAAGAATGATGGTGGAAATATCTTTTCCAATCTACAAACTGTCGTGATCACATTCTGTTCAATA
Source organism: Amorphophallus konjac (assembly GCA_022559845.1). NCBI lineage: Eukaryota > Viridiplantae > Streptophyta > Magnoliopsida > Alismatales > Araceae > Amorphophallus > Amorphophallus konjac. Next base: position 456,795,431 of record CM040126.1, read on the forward strand.
GTTTCCACATCTTCATACCTGAGCTCTGATGCACATAAAATTTTGAAAAACTGACTTAACTCAGTCACTGCTCCCCATATCGCCTTCGGCATCATATCACGAAATACAATAGGTAACAACCTCTGCATGAACACATGACAGTCATGACTTTTCATTCCATATATTTTCCCCTCATTTGTATTCACGCAACGAGCAATGTTAGACACATAACCATCTGGAAATCTCAACTGTTTTAGCCAAGAGCATACTTCTTTAATCTGTGCAGCTCCAAGGGCGTAACTTGCTTTCGGTTTAACTGTTTTACCATTTCTATCAATAAGGTACAGTTCTGGACGTTTACAATGTATTTTCAAGTCTAAACGGGCATTCACATTATCCTTTGTTTTGCCTGTTATGTCCATAACAGTGTTGAACACATTATCAAAGACATTCTTCTCAACATGCATGACGTCGATGTTATGTCGTATAAGAAGAGTTGACCAATAAGGCAATTCCCAGAAGATACTTTTTTTGACCCAATTGTGATCCTTCCCAAATCCAGGGAGTTGTCTTGTGCTGCTCGACAATTGTGCTATATCTGGTAAGTTCTGTACACGTGCTGCTAAATGTGGACCAGACAACCGTTCAAAATCAGCTTCTTCCAATTCAATTCTGTTCTTTAAGAATGCATCTTTTTGCCTTCTAAACGGATGGTCCCTTGGTAGAAATCGTCGATGACAATCAAACCAGCATGACTTGCCACCATGCTTAAGTACAAATGATTTGGAACTGTCCATACAGTAAGGACATGCTAGTTTTCCATGAGTGCTCCAGCTAGATAACATTCCATATGCAGGAAAGTCGCTTATTGTCCACATCAATGCAGCCTTCATAGTGAAATTTTGTTTTCTGCATGCATCATAGGTAGTAACCCCATCAGTCCATAACAACTTCAACTCATCAATCAACGGCCTGAGATATATGTCTAATTTTTTCCCAGGACTTTTTGGACCAGGGATCAATAATGATAGAAATAAATGCTCTCGTTTCATGCACATATTTGGCGGAATATTATATGGTGTCACGAAAACTGGCCAGCAAGAGTAGGAAGTCACTGAACCTCCAAATGGATTGAATCCATCAGTACATAAACCCAGCCTTACATTACGCGACTCTTTTGAGAAAGTAGGGTGAGCACGGTTAAAGTGACTCCAAGCTTCGGCATCTGCAGGATGACTGATTACATTATGTTGTCGACGTACTCTTTCCGCATGCCATCTCATATGTTGAGCTATCTTTGGTGCCATATACATTCTCTGCAATCTCGGTGCAATAGGAAAATACCGCAATGACATATATGGTATATCTTTTTGCTTTGAATTGTCCCCTTTCTTAGGCTTGAATCTATCATGACCACATATGGAACATGATACCTTACTTTTAGCCTCATTATAATATAGCATGCAATGATTAGGACATGCATCTATTTTCTCATATCCAAGCCCTAAGTCAGTGACCATCTTCTTTGCACGATAAAAATTTTCAGGTAATTTCTCATCTTGTGGCAACATACTTTTGATAATCAGTAACAAACGATCAAAACAAATCTCACTGATGTGAAATTCAGATTTCAAGTTCAATAATTGTGACACCGCAGACAGTCGAGAGTGATTTTGACATCCAGTCCACAATGGCTCATCAGCATCTTTGAGTAGCTGATAAAATCTTTCAGCTGTCTTGTTTGGCGGTTCTTCATTATGTACATGCTCCTCGTGAACATTGAATCCTGGACCAGCAGCATCTATGACCATATCAACATATGAACTTCCACTTCCAACATTGGCAGGCTCGTAGGTCGACCACAATGTTTCACCATGACATATCCAGTTTGTATAATCTTTAACAAACCCCTTTCTGTATAAATGACGTTGTACATCCCATGTTGTCAGCCACTTCAAATTCTTACAGACTACACAAGGACATCGGATACGACCCTCACAATCTACAGCTTCAATAGAATTTCTCAAAGCAAACTGAATGAATCTCTCAACTCCATTTTTAAATTCTATAGACACCACCTGATCAACTACTCTACGGTACATCCATGAACGATCTTCAGACATTTTCCCTATGCGAATGAAATGTAAACACACAAAACTTTAACATGTTTAACAAAATAAAAAGTACAACCCTTACCTCACATCGTCCATGTCTGCCATTTTAAATAGGACGGAAATATCATTTAGATCTTCACTTTTTAACCCATCTGTGAAGGTTTGATCGCACGATTAATTACTATATGTGTTGTGTTGTTTGCTAAAAATTTCGGCAGCATCTCCCCACACCTCTCCGATATACCACAAAATATTTATTGATTAAGAAATTTTCTTAAACACTTACTAATAAGTGGTTAAGAAAATAATCAAAATCAATAAAGGTATATCAGAGAGGAGTGAGAAGACGCAGCCAAAATTTTTAACAAACAACACAAACACATATAGTAATTAACCACCTAAGTGCGATCAAACATTCACAGACTGTCCAAACGGGACAATTCAAGACTTTGAGTTAGATATACACATTCTCATCATTCAAAATGAGAACGTGCATATCAATCCCAAAGTCTTGAACGGGTAGGTTGATTGGCACGGGCTTAACACGCTCTCCTAAGATGCGTGCAATGTTAGGTTGCACCCACGCATCTCAGCTCACATACAACACCCAACTAATTAAATATTGACAAGATAATAACACAATCTAAAAACATAGCAGTAACATGTGAAATTGGCAATACATGTACACAATGAAAACAGGAATTTTATTTTAACATCCAACATAAAGACAACACTTTCACTAGCTATTTAGCAGAAATAAAATATAGCATGATACTTTTTAGCTTAAAGACAACACTGTCACTAGCTATGCAGAAATCAAGTAAAGAAATTGATGGTATCATTACTGAATAAGACAATAATAAAACACACTTTACTTTTCATCCAACAATACCCTAACTATTAAAATTAACAAAACACATAACCGACTAAATAACACTAAACTAAAAATAAACCTTAATTTAATTACGAAAATACAAGAAAATAACACTAAACTCAAAGTGCATGTTTTTCTTTCTGAATCAATAACCGCACTTCTTTCTTCTAACCACTTTCTTCCTAAAATAATGAATGGGGCAGCCATTGACCCAATGTCACACCAAGCTCCATCATCATACGTGACTGTTTTGAACTTCTTAGAGAACTCCACAAATACACGGTCACCCTCAATAACAATTTCTCCGGTCTTAGCAAGTGACTTAACAATGTCAGGTGAAATCCAATTCTTATCTTCCGACTCATGTACATCAATTTCTGCTCGTTGTCCATTAGGTAAATATGCAGTAAAAATAATCGGAAGAGGAAGCATACTGATTACAAAATGTAGGACCTCAACTTATAAAAATAAGTTGATTCCCTTATGCTCTGATACCAAATCTGATGCAGGACAGAAACATTTATAACCATTAAATGACACTTTTTCACTCATCAAAACATACAATGTTACTTTTTGAACATTAGTAAATATGGTGCAATCTTAAACCCCATTTTATTACTGAGGATGGATAAGATAGTATGATAGGTCTTTAAACAAACAGATGGAGGAAGAAAAACTTTTAGAAAAACATTGTAACTAATCCTCATAGGTACCTGACAGCCTGTGGCCAGCTAGAAACTTCTTGATGTCAAGGTGACTGGAATTGTAATAATATTTGACAACTTATAGTCATAGAAGATTTATGAGAATGAATTGAGAAAAGAGATGCAAATAAGGGGCTTTACTTGAGAGAGAGGATGGGTCAATTGTAAGGCAAAGAGTATGTTATGCTGAGCGCACACATGGATATGGATGTTAGATGTTACCTATCAGATATAGCAGATCTACTCTCTTCCTTAATCTACTAAAGTAATATACCAATAATCCTATACCTGAATCTCTGATACTAGAGCATAGGGCCAAGTTATCAAATGGTTATAATTTCTTTTAGGTTTCTGTCCCTGTAACCGCTTGAAAATTATGCTTGGTATTCAGCTTATCCTGACCTAAAACATGAATATGCTTTCCATCATGCTAACAAGCATAAATACACTTCGTATACAGTTGTGGAAAAGATTATTTGACAGAAGGATAAGTGATCACACAGCAGCAAAAGAAATAAATTGGGCATTATGCCATGGAGATCAAAGATAGAAGGGAAGGAGACCGGAGGGAAGGGAAGAACTGAAGAAGTGGCCGGAGGTGGAGATGGGACTGTTTAGCTGGTTCCGGGGAAACGGGCCGTCGGGTTTTGGCTCTTCTTCTACGGCGGAGCAGGTCACGGAAGGCCTCGACGCCGGCAACCTTACAGCCATCGTCACAGGTTCCGCCCTTCACCACTCTACCCCGACCATCCGACACAGAACACCATATATACCCGTCCATGTCATCCCCCTCCACCGGAGCCCCTCCCCCTGCGCAGCCCCCCCTCCACCGGAGCCCCTCCCCCTGCGCAACCCCCTCCCCTCCACCGGAGCCCCCTCCCCCTCACCCCTGCGGAGCCCCCTCCCCTCCACCGGAGCCCATCCCCCTGCGCAGCCCCCCCTCCACCGGAGCCCCTCCCCCTGCGCAGCCCCCTCCCCCTCACCCCACCGGAGCCCCCTCCCCCTCACCCCACCGGAGCCCCTCCCCCTGCGCAGCCCCCTCCCGTCCACCGGAGCCCCCTCCCCCTCACCCCTGCGGAGCCCCCTCCCCTCCACCGGAGCCCCTCCACCGGAGCCCCTCCCCCTCCACCGGAGCCCCTCCCCCTGCGCAGCCCCCCCTCCACCGGAGCCCCTCCCCCTGCGCAACCCCCTCCCCTCCACCGGAGCCCCCTCCCCCTCACCCCTGCGGAGCCCCCTCCCCTCCACCGGAGCCCATCCCCCTGCGCAGCCCCCCCTCCACCGGAGCCCCTCCCCCTGCGCAGCCCCCTCCCCTCCACCGGAGCCCCCTCCCCCTCACCCCACCGGAGCCCCTCCCCCTGCGCAGCCCCCTCCCCTCCACCGGAGCCCCCTCCCCCTCACCCCACCGGAGCCCCTCCCCCTGCGCAGCCCCCTCCCGTCCACCGGAGCCCCCTCCCCCTCACCCCTGCGGAGCCCCCTCCCCTCCACCGGAGCCCCTCCCCCTCCCCTGCGCAGCCCCCTCCCCCTCCCCTGCGGAGCCCCCTCCCCCTCACCCGAGCTCCACCCCCCCTCCCAGACCAACCTCCCCCCCCCCCCCCTCCCACCGAAACCCCCCTCACTGGAACCCCTCCAAGAAGAAAAAAAATGAGAAATAGGGCATGGTCGATGGCCGGCGGGGAGGGAGAGGGGGGGGGAGAGAGGCGCGGGGCTGGAGGGAGAGGAGAGGGGGGGAGATCGAGAGGGAGAGGACTTACCAGACCGAGGAGGGTGACGACGAGGACGACGGGGACCGACGAGGTCGACGGCGAGGATGGTGCGGGGCTGGCCGAGACAGCGAGCTCCGGCGTCCGTCCACCACCACGCCGCTCGCCACGCCCGTGGCCGCAAGGCAGAGGGGGGGGGGGGGAGGGCGAGGGGGCCGGAGGGGGAGGGGAGAGCTCCGGTGGAGGAAGGTTATCAATGCAGGGGGGAGATGGTCGCGCTGTAAATGCAGTCATATCAGCGACCGATTAGAGACCGAAATATATTCGGTCGCAACATCGGTCTCCAATTCGGTCGATTTTGAAAAAAAAGAGACCGGAATAAATTCGAGCTAAATATAGCGACCAATTCGGCGACCGAAATAAATTCGGTCGCCAAAACGGTCTCAGATATGCGACCGATTATTTCGGTCGCCGAATTGGTCTCTATTTGGGACCGACTAGCGACCGATTTAATCGGTCTCTAATTCGGTCGCTATAGCCACTTTTTCTTGTAGTGACACCATGATGACTCATAAGCAGGGGTAGAACTAGTGGCTTCATCCTGAGCAGGGGGTTCTTGTAGGAGCAGTGGAAGAGGGAAACGAAGAAAACTCGGAGTAGGTGTATATTCAAAATCTTCATAAATTTCATCATGTGCCATTTCCAATTCTTTATGATCATCAAGTTCAAATGGACGCCGTGGTGGAGGCACGTTGATGAGTGGAGATGGTGTATATTGACATGAAGGGTTTTGTGGATATGAATGCGGAGGCGGAGGGCCATATGAATGAGCGTAATGAATGAATGGTGGGTGGACGTCATCCACTTGATCGTTAAAACTTGGGAGAACTTCTTGCTCACTCATATCCCAGATGCCATACTCATCTCTTCTCTCCTTCCAATCCTTCTCCATTTTGGTAATATTATTCATGAAAGCGTGAAGGGGGTTGGCTTGAGGAGGGGAAGGAGGAAGAAATTTCCTCTCAATAACAGCCTGTAAGGCTCCAAGTTGAGAGCTGAGAGAGTCGACATGAGAGGCCATGAAATCCCAGGCATAGGGAACACTAGTGGAGGGGGAAGCTCCACTAACAGTGGCATGTATTCCATATGAGGACTTATAGGATGGGCCAATGTCCATGGGATGAACCTGTGGGTCAGGCTGATAGCCCCAGTCTGAGTTATAGACCCCGTAAGAGTCGTGACCTGGGTCACGCATTTGAGACCCATAACGGAAGGCATCGGCCTCGAAACAATTGTAATTATATTCAGCCATCCATCATGTTTCTCGAGAGCATAATAGCATACACCAACAAACGATCAGCAGAGATTAACACGCAAGTGAATGCCTTACGTCTTTTTTTGTGTTTTGATTTTGATGATTTTTTTGTATTTTTAGCGAGATCCGAAGTTCACACAAAATGGGGACCCTAGTTTATTTTTGTTTTACCGCCGTGTCAGCTAGGGTCTCTCGTCTCACCACGAATGAAATGACTAACTCCGGGGAACTTCAATGGTACAACCAGCCCAGTGAACGAAGAGGAGATTCTTCGATGTCGGGGACTTACGGAGGTCCCAGTGTAGGAGATTCTAGTCCGTTGAGAGGAATTCCCAAACGGAGAGTCCTTCCTTCACCGGGAAAGGGTGATCCTCAAAAAATGAAAAAAATGATAGAAAAGAGGAATGGATGTATGCAATGGAATGCTGACAGATATATGGAGTGGGAAAACAACAGAAATAACAGACATATAATAAACAAACAACCAATCAAAACTGACGGTGCTGCCGTGAGCACAACGGGGGCGCGCGCGGGCGCGAAGGTGGAGAGGCACGGGTGGTGCCGAACTTGCAAGGGTAGCCGAAAGGAAGCAGTAGACGTCCCACCGTGATCGCCAATCTGTGAGCGACGTCACGCGGTTCGGAGTTCGAGCTGGATGCGGGGAAGAGGAAGAGGCGGAGAGCGCGCGGGCTCCTCTTTTTTGTTTGTTTTGTTTGCTGCAACACAGAAATGAGAGGAAAGAGAGAAGGGGCCACCACGGGAGATTGCTCCGGCGGGGCGAGCGGGACAAGTATGATATAGCAAAATATGGGGATTAAACGGCCATAGCGGGAAGTGACTCGCCGCGACCTCGGGGGGACGGGAATGATGCAAAAATTAAATAACAAGAATTGAAACGGCCATTGGGGAAGTTACTCGCCGCGGCCTCGAGAATATGAACAGAATATAACAGAATATAGAGAAAATATGAGAACAGAAATTTAAACGGCCATTGGGGAAGTGACTCGCCGCGGCCTCGATGATATGAGCAGAATATAAAGAGAATATAAGAACAGAAATTTAAACGGCCATTGGGGATGTGACTCGCCGCGGCCTCGATGATATAAGCAGAATATAACAAAGCATAAAGAGATTTATAGGAATAGAAAATTAAACGGCCATTGGGGAAGTGACTCGCCGCGGCCTCGATGATATAAGCAGAATATATAACAAAATATAAAGAGAATATGGGAAACAGAAATTTAAACGGCCATTGGGGAAGTGACTCGCCGCGGCCTCGATGATAAGATGTGATCGCCAGGGGCCAAAAGACCCCAAAATAAGAAGGTGATCGCGCCTACCTCAAGAGCGGGAGATGGCGGGTTGCTTCTTCCTCTCCTTCCGGCCGGCCGACGGAGAGGGCTTTCCTCGGGTACCCTTGCAAGACAACGACAAATAAATGACAAGTGGATTAGAAAGATGGAGGTGTAGTATTCGAATCCTTGCGATAAAAATAACGAAATGATGGCAAGACCCACACCTGGTTGGTGTTATCTTTTAAACCCCTCTCGGACTCGAGTAGGAGGAAAATGAGATGATGGATGTAAGAAGTATAAGAGAAGAGGCCCCCTTGTGAAGGGGGATAGATGATGCAATATGATGAATGTAAAGGACTATGGAGAAAAAGGGGAAGAAAAGGCTTATTGGATGAGCCGAGGGTGAAATCCGGCGGAGCTCCGGCAGCGTGGGGACGACGTGGAAGCGCGGTGGATGAAGACGACCTTCCTCTCGCGAGCGTGAGCACCCGAGAAGCCGGCAGAACCTCCACCTACAAAAGAACCCACGGGTTAGAAAAATGACTCCGTAGCCTCTGGGCTGCGGCAGCCTATCGGATCACTGCTTCGCTCTCTAGAACTGAGGGGGTGGGCCTCTATTTATAGAGTTCCGGAAGGTGGAGGCGTCCAGGACCCTGGACACCTCCATCAGGGCCGAAATAATATTTTATTCTATTTTTATTGATTTTTTTTTAGAATACTTTTATGGGGGCGTCCAGGGTCCCGGACGCCTCTAACAGGTCCACCGAAAACCGGCGACGGCCGCACGCGGTTTGGCACAACGCGTGGTTTTGTGAGCGGCGCCTCGTGATTCAGAAATGGGCGCGTCCAGTCAGCTGGACGTCTCTAAATTTGGCTTTTTTCACACACGACAAACCGTCGTTCGGTGGCCGGCGCCCGTGAGTGAGTTAATGGAGGCGTCCAAGGGCCTGGACGCCTCCAAAAGTTTATTATTTTTTATTGTTTTTGTCTTTTATGCCAAGGCTGGCATTTTATATTTTTTTTTTTTACATGTTTTTATGGAGGCGTCCAGGGGCCTGGACGCCTCCATTAATATATAACATTTTTATTTTTAATTTTTTTATTTTTATATGCCAACTGGCAATATATATATATATTTTTTTATATATTTTCTTTTTATGGAGGCGTCCAAATGCCTGGACGCCTCCATTAATTTATTATTTTTTTATTATTTTTTATTTTTTATTTTTATTTAATTTTGGGCCCTGAAGGAAAAATAAAATAAATCAAAATCATGGGGGCGTCCAGGGGCCTGGACGCCCCCATTAAGACCCACCCGGGTCCTTGGATCAGGCGTCGGCGGCCGCCTGGCAGACCCCCTTCTTGATTCCGGAACCTCTTGATGCGTTCGAGGTGTTGATGCCGTTCGAATGCCGTGACGGGACGATTCCGGATGCCGAAAAGGGCGGAAGAAGACTCAGGAAAAGGAAGCACTCGAGCGATTCGAAATGCGTAGGCCATCGCGGGGCGTCGTATAGTAATATGAGACTTTCTTATGAGACGTCAAGAATGGCGTGTCTACAATCACCTTCCAAGAGCATGAACTAGCACCTCTTCAGGCAAGAAAATATGCTCTTTGTATCACAGTCGACATCAACAAAGTGGCTGTCAAGCAGTGTCTGGTGGATACTGGGGCATCCATCAATGTTTTACCACCAAGCACTTTAAAGCTGTACGGCATTCCGGAAGATCAAATTTGGCCATCCACTATAACGGTCACTGCCTATGATAATACCAAGAAGCCTCCTCTAGGCATGATCACTTTAAAAGTAAGTTTGGGTCCAGCTTCCATAACAGCAGATTTTCACATCTTGGACATGGATCCAACATTTAACGGCATTCTGGGCCGCCCCTACATACAGCAGCTTGATGCGGTGCCATCTACAAATCATCAGTGTATTAAATTCCCCCACAAGGGCCGCATTATCAAGGTGACCAGTATGCCGATCCTGCCAGAGCAAGATATCCATGTAGCTTCATCAGTTCCTTCCATTTGGCCAGCCAACAAGCCACTTTTGTCTGTACTAGACGTCCCTCGTCCGTAACCAAGGCCGTCTGAGACCGTCACCGCAGTTGCTATGACGCCCCTACCTTCCAAGGGGAAGAAGAAAAAGAATATGATTAACACCCCTGGTTGGAACATTCTGTTGAAAATGGGGTATCAAGACGGCAAGGGCCTGGGCGCCAATTGTCAGGGCAGGATTAGGCCCATTAAGCCGCAGAAACTGCTTGCACGAGGTGGTTTGGGCTATAAAGGGCCGGGTAAAAATGAAGAGGAGCCATGGGCTTTTATGACTTCTACTTTAAAGCCAGAACGCCAGCCACTCACCTGGACATTGAAGACACATTTTGTCACGGGTGGCATTCATAATGATGAGCAGACGACTATGATTACTTCATTGCTGGATTGTCAGGATGTTCACGCCAGACAGTTTGCTCGTCATATTGCACCACCGGCTACCTACAAGGCCCTGGAGTCTTTAAGGCCGGACAAAAGAAGGAAAATGGACGATCCGGAATGTGATTGGTACAGGTGGTTCGACCTGAATGACATCACTATTTCTTTAAGCCGCATGTTCATGCCGACAGATCCGGAATGGCCGCCACTGATTCGAGAACTGATTGAGATGCCAGCTGTGATTGCAAACAAAAGGCAGTTGCTAAGTGACTTTACAGATACAGGGGAGCCAGATGTCCCTTTTGAAGAAGGTTTTACCGTGGATAGGCTGTGGGCCGGCCTCTTTTCCCTCACTTCTGTGCATCCGTCTTTGCTGGCTTCTTTATATTCCCGTTGGTTTGGTCACGTGCCACGACCACCACCGACCATAATCAACTTGTCTCCCGATTCAATTCAGGTTTCCCTCCCGATTCCTCCTTCGCTCCACGAGCGATTTTCCACACTCTCCATCTCGCCCCCGCGTGGGCCATCACTAATTGAAGCTTTCTCTGATCTTGCAATTTCCACTCACCCTGCTATTCTCCCTTCACATTGCTTTCTACTTGGAAAAGAAAATAAAAATGAAGAAAAAGATAAAAATGAAAAAAAAACGCCGATTTTCCAACTTTCCAATCCTCCATTTCTATTGAGGAGACCTCCTATCTTTCTCCCGAGTGCGTCCCGACCCAGGGGCCGCTCTTCCAAGATTCCTTGGTAAGTCTTTTCTCCCCCTCCGATGAGGGGTCCTCCTCTGTATCACCTCCTGTATCCACTTTTTCACCTCCTTCTTTCCTTTCTAATCAGCCTAGTTGCTCTCCTTCTTCGTCTTCCTCTTCTTCTAATAAAATTCATGGGTAGATTCACACAAGAAGGCCAAGGGTAAGCAGATTCCTCGCAGATTTTTGTTGGAATTGGCCATCAGATGCCAAGCTTGTTTAGCTCTCCCGGAGTTTGTGGAAGATCCAATTATCCTGCCAGAGCTAGAATATGAAGATGTTATTGCTTCTTATGAGGGTTTGGGCGTTTACGAAATTATGAATGATGAAGACCCTATTGAAGAGGGGGATGAAAATTATGAAGAATATGAGGACGAGGCTGATGCTTTTGCTAGTGGAATGAGAAGATTCGACGAACCATCAGCCTCCGTAGAAGAACCTACCAAAGAAATTAATCTGGGTACCGAGGAAAACCCTAGGATTGTCCTCATTAGCAAGAATTTGCCGCCCTCCGAAGAGGAGGCGCTCATTTTAGTTCTTCAAGAATACAAGGACACGTTTGCTTGGAGTTATGAGGATATGCCTGGATTAGACCCTACGCTCGTTGAACACCGCCTTACACTTAAGCCAGGGTCTGTCCCGGTCAAACAACGGTTGAGGCGTTTCCACCCTAACATGGCTTTGAAGATGAAAGAAGAGGTCGACAAGCTCCACAAAGCTAGATTTGTTAGAGTTATCCTTTACCCCAATTGGGTGGCTAACATCGTCCCGGTTATGAAGAAAGACGGGAAGGTTCGAATTTGCATAGATTTCCGGGATCTCAACCGGGCGTGTCCTAAAGATGACTTCCCCCTCCCTCATATTGATGTTCTAATTGATAATACGGCAGGATTTGGGACTCTTTCATTTATGGATGGCTTCTCAGGTTATAATCAAATTCGCCTATCTGAAGAGGATCAAGAGAAAACGTCATTCACTACACCATGGGGCACATATTGTTATGTGGTCATGCCCTTTGGACTTAAGAATGCTGGAGCCACCTACCAGAGGGCTATGATGGCAATTTTTCATGACATGATTCACATTTATATTGAGGTGTATGTGGATGATCTGGTTGTAAAATCAAGGACAAGGATTGAGCATCCTGGGGTTCTGGCTAAGGTTTTGCAGAGATCCCGAGAATATCAATTGAAAATGAACCTTAAGAAGTGCGTATTTGGCGTTTCTTCAGGGAAATTGCTTGGTTTCATAGTCAGTAAGAGGGGAATCAAAGTTGATCCCAACAAGGCAAAGGCCATTAGAGACATGCCTCCTCCCAAGAATTTGAAGGAAGTTCGAGGATTAATCGGGAGGTTGCAATTTATTCGCCGCTTTGTCTCCCAGCATTCACAGAGATGTAGGCCATTTTACGAGCTCACTAAGCCGGGAGTCAAATTTGAATGGGATGACAAATGTCAGGCAGCCTTTGACGGATTAAAGGATTATTTGGCCAATCCTCCTGTCCTGAGGCCGCCAATTCCAGGCAAACCACTTGTTCTTTATGTTTCTGTCCTGGATGACTCTGTAGGTGCTGTTCTAGCCCAAGTGGATGAGGAAGGTAAGGAGAGGGCAGCATACTACTTGTCTAAACTCCTTAACCCCTGTGAGCAGAGGTACTCAGCCATGGAGAAGACTTGTGCAGCTTTGGTTTGGGTAGTTCAGAAATTAAAACACTATTTCCTAGCTCACGAGGTTCACCTCATTGCACGCATGAACCCAATTAAATTCCTCCTTGAAAAATCTGTCCTCACTGATCGATTAGCATGCTGGCAAAGCTTCCTTTCTCAATTTGACATCACTTACATTCAGCAAAAAGCTATCAAAGGCTACGCCATCGCCAAACACCTTGCTCACCACCCTCTCCCCCGCTTTGATCCTATCAATTCAGAGTTCCCAGATGAAGAATTAATGTCCATCAATCAACCCCACGATCCTATGTGGACATTACATTTTGATGGAGCTCTAAATTCTCAAGGAAGAGGGATCGGCATGGTTCTTTTAACACATGAAGGGGTCACCATTCCATTTGCTGCTCGGCTCACTTTCCCCGTCACCAACAATATAGCTGAGTATGAAGCTCTTTTGGCCGGTCTTCAAACCGCTCATCGATATGGCGTCACCCATTTGAGGATTGTCGGTGATAGTCAGCTCATTTTGCGCCAGGTGTTGGTCAAGTGTCGCACTATCAATCCAAAGCTCAAGCCCTACCAGGAACTCGCTTCAGCTTACGCCAAACTCTTCACTAAATTGATCTTCGTTCATGTCCCGCGCAGCCAGAACATCTTGGCTGACGCTCTCGCCTCTTTGGCTTCCGCTTTAGTTTTCCCTCCTGAGCGTGATTTTCATGTTCCCCTGATTCATCAGCGTGACACCCTGGCTATTAAGGATCGCGCATTCCTTGATATTAGGGATCAAGTGCTTGAGAAGGTTAAGCAGAAAGAAGCTCTCAAAGGCAAAGAGGTCATGCTTTTGGACTGGGAAGAAGAGTTGGCTGACGAAGAGAAGCCGTGGTATTATGAGATTGCTAGATACTGTAATGATCAGTCCTATCCTGAGGAAGCCACCGCAGAAGAAAAGAAAGCAATTAGAAGAGTGGCTCAACGTTATACTTTGGTTGGAGGTGTGCTCTATAGAAGAGGGCTCACCGGTGTTCTATTAAGATGCCTCGATGATGATGAATCTTGGAAAGTTGTGGAAGAGGCGCACTCTGGTGTGTGTGGTGGTCATGTGAACAGCCAGATGCTAGCTAAGAAGATTCTTAGACTAGGGTTCGATTGGCCCACTCTAGAAGAGGATTACTCTATCTACGTTCGTAGGTGTGTTAAGTGCCAACTGCACGCCGACAAGATTCATTCTCCTGCTTCTTCACTCCATCCTACGTCCTCCCCATGGCCTTTTTCCATGTGGGCTTTTGACATCATTAGACCTCTTGGTGACTCGAATCTCCTCACGAAGCAAAAGTCGTTCATCCTGACGGCAACGGAGTACTTCACCAAGTGGGCGGAAGCAGAAGCTTACGTGGAAATTAAAGCGTCAACCGTCTGTAAATTTATCATGAAGAACATCATCACGAGGTTCGGGATCCCGAATACCATCGTCACCGACAATGGACCTCAATTTATCTCTCAAGATCTCAAGGATCTCTGCAATAGGTACAACATTGCATTGCATCATTCTTCTCCCTATTATCCGCAGGGCAATGGCCAAGCAGAGGCCACTAATAAAACCTTGATCAAAATTGTTAAGAAGACGTGTGAGGCTAGTAAATTTGCGGACTGGCCAGACAAGCTGGTTGAAGCTCTTTGGGCCTACCGCACTTCCATTCGAACTCCCACTGGGCAAACTCCTTTCGCCCTTACTTATGGAATGGAGGCAGTAGTCCCTTATGAGATTCTTATTCCCTCTCTGCGAGTACAATTGGACAAAGAGCTCTCTATTGATGAGCGTCGTGATTCACTCCTTGTCCAGTTGGAACTCCTTGACGAGAAGCGTCTGGTCGCCGCTGAGCATGCGCGCGTTTATCAAAACAGGCTCTCACGTTTTTATCAAAAGAAGGTAATTGAGAGAAAATTTAAGGTCGGTGAAATGGTAATCAAAAGAATTTTTGTAAAACCCGGTGGCCCTCGTTCAAAGCTCCAACCAAATTGGGAAGGGCCGTTCGTCATAAAAAATGTTTATCCTGGCAATGCTTATAAACTGGTTAATGCTGAAGGAGAGGAATTGACTCACCCATGGAATGGTTTGTATATTAAGAAATATTACCCCTGAACAAAAATCCAAACAAAAATTGAAAACTTCATAAAAATCCAAAGAAAATAGAAATCTCCCAAAATAATCCAAAAAAAAAATCGAATATTTTCAAAATCAAAAAGTTTTCTTTCATGGTTTTCCTTTTGGGTTGACATGGCATACAAGGGTCCACGGTCCGAAAGGTCAAAATTCAGAATCCATTCATCAGTCTTGCTAATTTAAAATGGGAGTTGACCCCGCACACACTACACACTTTACTCTTGAGCTCAAGCAGTGTAAAATCTGATGAAAAGTCGAAACCGGATTAAAGGCGAAAGACGATATCTATTCTTTTCTTCTTCGGCCCACAAGGGAGGAAGGGAGGTCTCGAGGTAGACACGCCAAGCCTATCCGCCGCCCTAGTAGGAGGAAGTCAGGGCCCAAAAGGGAACAAATGCCACAAAAAAACCCAAGTACAATTAGGTTGTTCATCAATGCAAATCAATTCCAAAGTGAAAGTCAAATGGTGAAAAGAAAAGCATGTCAAGAGGGCAAAGTCCCCGCAAGGAAAACCTTGGGCGTATGCATGCAATATGAAAAGAGGCAAAAGGCAACAAAACGTCCCTACGCCAAAGACCGAACCCTAACAGGCATAGGGTAGGGGAGGTAGCTTTGCCTCAGGCATCTCTGAATCTTTTGTGGGCTTCCTTATATCTTCTCTTTTATTTTTGGAAAAGTCATGAACCAGCAGAATGGTCGAGACAAACCGAAGAGAATGCACTGCACGAAATCTTGTGTATAAGTTTAATTATATGCACGCCAATCCCCCTTTTAATTATTCAAGAAAGGTCAATGGATCTTAGATGATGACCAAGTAGGGCCCACCACCTTAATGGCTTTATCAGCCCAATTTGGGAAGAATAAAATTAACGCCTTTGTTAAAGGCGCGTTTATGTTAATTCACACCTCGCTTAAAGTCGTTTCTTTAAAACATAACACCTCTGGGAAGGTCATTTTTTTAACAAAATTCAAAAAAAAATCTTTTCAAATTCACGCCGCTCCCGAGGGCGTCTTTTACGAGAGTAACGACTTAATCTAAGGCGTGTTTTTTTTAGAAAATCCCAAAAAAATATAGATAATGAAAAGAACAAAAATAAATTCTTCATGTTGCATGAATTGCACTCTTGCCTGGGCATCTTTTAATTATTGTTTGCATATGTGTGACGTCCTGAGGCATCTCCCAGTTTTGGTTATTTCATTTTGCCTTATTTAATTAAAGGCTTGGCCCCTTGACCCCTTATTAAGGTCAGAATATTGACACCCCTTGCTCACCGGACAAGGGGCCAAGTCGAACAGATGAATTAACCTGTTTGTTCAAGTGAAAACCACAGCTGCAGATACAGGGCAAAGAAAACAAACACGAAGAACGTGGAAAGAAGAAAGTACACGAACACAAGGCCACAACCACACAAAGTGCTCAGGTAACAAAAATCTGAATCTCATATATATATATATATATGTCATGTTAAAATCATGTACAGGTGTGAAGGTGGAGGAGTACAAGTAAAAGGCCCTCAGCTCTCGCCTCCACTCTCCTCTGGTCTACTCTCTGCCTCACCCTCGGCATCCCGCGGCGGTGCTGGTGGAGGGGGCATGGAGCCCCGTGACGCTGCTGGACCTCGCGCCTGGTCCCCTGCCCCGCTCCGCGGTCGGAAGGAGGAACCCGCCACGTAAGAAGAGCCGCCAAGGCTGAACCCTGCAGCTCGCGCCCGCTCTCGGCCTCGCTGCAAGCGCTCCTCGGACACTCGCTGCCGCTCCTGGGAAAGGACCAGCTGAGTCCTCAAGTCCGCCAGCTCTCGCTCCCGCGCTCCAGCTAGCTCCTGGTAACGGGCAAGGTCCGCCCGGTGCTCCTCACGCTCACGAGTACGCTCCTCGCGCTCCCGGATGAGGTCCGCTCGGTACTCCGCACGCTCCCGGGCACGCTCGCGTCTCTCCAGCTCAAGGGTCACACGCAGCTCCGCCACGTCCTGAGGAAGCTCCTCCCAACGCCTCGCAGAGCGCTCCAACTCTGTGATCCGCTGCTCGCGGATCGCCAACTCGGTACGCGCCGCTCGCAGCTGTGCACTCTGAAAACAGGCAAACAAATCATCAAGATCAACAATTCAATGAAGCAAATAAACAACACATGGTTGAAGGTAAATCACTCGCCTGCGAGGACGTCGCCTGCTGTCCCTCACAGACGCAAGCAATAGTTGCTCGGAGCTCCTCAGTCTGCAAAACATTTTTTTATCAGTGCACAATGCTATATTTAATTAATAATTGAATTGACTGAGTTTGAGTTCAGAATTTACCCGTCTGGCGAGGTCATGCTCTGCTGCCTCGGCTCGTGCAACTGCTCCAGCTAGCTGCTCCGATAGCGCGGTCACCTCGGCGCTAGGTCCCCTCGAGCTGGAGGCCTCACCTGGGTCTCTCCTAACTGCTCCCTGCTGGGCACGCTGCATTCATTAAGACCGTCAGTGGCTAATCATTAATTCAACAAAAAATTCATTTGCATATAGGAATAATTTAAACACTCACCAGGGTCTCCAGGTCTGCCCGTGTGGTGGCCAGCTGGTCCTCCAGGCCGTGTAGATGGGCCTGGGCATCCATAGCCGCTATATCTCGCGCATCCTGCATTCATCACATATTAGTTGCATAATAGACATGTATAAGCATCGGCATTTAGAAATAATTGCATTCATGCATACCCCTAAGACCTTCATCTGAGGTCTGCTGGCGTAAACCTCCCAGTAGCGCCGGAGGTACTCGGAGCTGTCTGTCGCCTGGGAGGTAACTCGGGTCCCGCCTCACTGCCAATCCCCGTACTGCTCCGCGAATCGAACCCTCCAGTCGATCGCCTTGGTGCGACCGCGGGTCTTCTTTCCAATGCCTCGAGGCTCGCCGACCTCGATCCACTCCTGGGACAGGCCCAGGGTCCTCATCACCAACCGAAGCCGTAACGGCTCAATCTCGCTCAAGCAGTGCAGCCACAGCTCACGCCCGAAGCGAGGTCGCCCCGATACGACCCAAGGTTGGCCCTCATCTGTCATCCCCTCGTATGACCTCCACTGCACCTGCATTCATAAACATGCATCACCATCATTTCATCATAATCAATTCAAATAAACACAAAAAAAAATACATATCATTCATTCATACATACCAACGAGGGAGGGAAATCACGGAACTCTCTCCGTAACACCCACAACTCATAGGTGAGTGGGGCACCAGAGATAACTGATAACCAGCGTCGTGCGAGAGGGAAGGCTCCCTCAGCTCCCGGCCGTGGGTCGACGCGCCCCATCGGCATGTATAAGTGGCTCCACACCTGCATCCATGTATTGCATTAGTAAGGCATTCATTTGCATGAAAAGGAAAGAAAAAAAAAGGAAAATAAATACCTGAAGAAAAGGTGAGAAGCCACTGATGGTCGTCTCACGTCCTGTCCCCGTGGACAGGTCCGCCAGCAGGTGTGCCAGCAGCGCTGCACCCCAAGCGTAAGTGCCAACTGTCTCCAGGTCCTCAAGGATGCCCAAGAAGCGGCAGTTGATGACGTCGGCTTTCCTCCCCAGCAATAATCTCCCGAGCAGCAGCAGCAGGAACCTCCTCAGGTCGCGGTCCGCTCTCTCCTGGTCAGTCGGGTCCTGGTAGTATACCGCTCTCGCCCCGTCGGTCAGCCGCTGTGAAAACTCATCCATGGTCTCCCCTGACCTATGCCGGGCGTCTCCCAAACCCATCACCGTAGTCAGGTCGGTACGGAAGATGGTCCTGCACTCACTAGGTATCTCATAAACCATATCCAACCCTAGCAGCCTCTGGGCCATCTCCGTGTAGTCGGAATAGGTGAACCCGCTCACGGCCTCACCATCTACTCGCAAACCTGTGATCCTGACTACATCCTCTAAACTGGGAACCATATGCCCCCAGGGCATCAGAAAAGTCCGGCTAACCCTATCCCATCGCTCTCGTAAAACCTGGATAAGTGCTAGGTCAGGTCTGAATGGCTCAATGGATAGGAAAGCCTCGAACCCCATAGCATCTACTCTAGCCCTCTGAAAGTCAGGGAGACCCTGGTATGCTGCCCGGACCATGACCCACGAGATGCGGGTCCTCATCAGCCCCTGCATGCATTAAAAGAAAATTATTTTATTTAATTGTTTGAATATTCATGTGGAATTACATTTGGTTTGGCCTGATATTGAATTTTAATGTTTTTGGAATTCACGACCACCCTCAGGTCGTTTCTTGATGAATTCACGCCCCTGTGGGTGGGCGTCTTTCTAAATGTGCCTTAAGGCAACGTCCTGGATGAGGGCGTTTTTCATCTTTATCACGCCTCCGTGTTGGGCGTATTTTGGTGGCTGTTTGCTAAATTCTAAAACATATTTCTAATCACGCCCTGGGGTAGGGCGTTTTCCTAAAAGGTGGTTAATTTTAAATCGTTAATGAATAAAGAGACACCCTCTGATATGGGCGTTTCTTGTTGAATTAACGCCCTAATAGAGGGCGTGGTTTCCTAATTTAGCAGAAAATCAAATAACTGGCAGCATGCGAAATAATTCATGAAAATATTTTGAAAATTGTTTAATGGGCATGGAATTAATGGAAAATGATAATTTTTGAGAAACGACATGCTGCAGGGTGTTTGTCATGAAGGTTAATTAATTTCAACAGAAAATAAAAGTTAACGCCCTGGGGCAGGGCGTTTTGTTTATGAATAACGCCCCCACGGGAGGCGTTTCTTTTCTGAGTTGCAGAACTCGTGCCCGAGGGCTATGGAAAACAGGAAAGATAAAAATAAAATGAAAATAAAAAAAATTGGAATTAACCTACCTTTTGTGCTTCAGGGGTTGTGGTCGAGGCAGTGGCCGTCTGGGCCGCCGGAGCTAACCCCGGGGAGCGACCGCCGCCGTGGGCGGTGGTCCACCGTCTTCTTCTTCTCCATCTCCCTCTTCTTCATCTTCTTCTCCTCCTTCTTCTTCTTCTCCACCTTCGTCTTCTCCTCCTTCTTCTGTTGCTGCTCCTTCGGCCTCGTAATCGCCGGCAACCACCACCGGTTCTTCAACAGCAACAATGGCGAGCTCCTCCACGGCAGGTTCTTCTTTGGCACGAGAGGCGTCGAGGTCAACGACCTCTGGGGCGGCTACCCTCTGGTGTTTGTGTCCTCCACCGGCCATGGCTAGGGTTAGGGCAGAGGGAGATTGAGAGAGTGAGAGAAGAGAACGAGAGAGGGAGATCGAGAGGGGGGGCTTCGGTTAGGGTTTGCAGAAGGGGGAAATGAGGACGGAAGGAGGAAGGAGAAGGGGGCTGATGACTTTTGGGTTTCGAAACGAAGACACGCCCTAAGAGGAGGCGTTTATAATTGAATTCACGATGAAGCTTTGGGCGTTTCTTGAAGGTAGACGATGATGATTAAGGCGTTACTTTGTTTTGCATGGGGAACGATAACCGTCGTCAGACGCATTGAATGGGCGTTGATTGATGTGATGAAAGTCATCATTACTATTTTTGAGTAATGCCTCTGAGGAGGGCGTGTTATTCTTTAAATGTGACTAAGGTGAAGGCGTTATTTTGATGATTCAACGATTATATTCTTTGGGGTTTGAACCTATTAACGCCTTGTTTGAAGTCGTTATTTGAGTCACGCCCTCTTCTGCAGGCGTCAAATATGGAAGATGGGCCGATTGAGGCGTATTGAGGTAAGGCGTTTATTTTTGAATTCACGGCATTCTTTGAGGCGTTATTTGCAACAGAAACGCAGGTTTTGGAAAATTTTGATCATAATCACAGTGATAATTGGCTCAATCAGAAAGCAATATTTATTATTTGAAAGAAAGGATTACAATGCCTAATGAGCCACCTTGGGCCTTAATTTCCTCAATGCTATCACATAATTTTTCCAATGTTCCTTGTCTTCTTCTAAGTCTTCCACAGGTTGACGAAGCTTGCTTAGTCTCCACAGAGCTTGAATGGTGATTGTCTCCTCTCCATCTTCATTGCTGCCTAGATCCCTTGATTTGATTGGAGGAAGATGGGAGATGTCTTCTAACACTTACCTTGGAAGCCCGAGCTGAGGAAGGCACCGGTGTGCATTGTACAAGATGAACTGGGATGCGCCAATAAGTCGAAGGTCCGTGCCGATGGAGAATCTTGCGCGAAGTTCCTGCATTTTGAGTATTCCCGGAGCGCAAGTAAAGAGGTTTTTGGGCATTACCTTAAGGTGTTCTCTCCACTCCGCCCTTTTCTTGATTTGAGGAATGCGGTTCGTCACCCTATTGCTTATTCCCAACGAGCCGGTGATATAAGAAAGCGGACTTTTGGAGAAGATCCTTGACGATTGTTGGGCTTCATGGCATGGATCAAATTTAAAGTGGAGGTCCACCCAACTTGAGAAGGCTAGCATACAGCCGTATATGGGCCGCCCCATGGCCGCCGATGTAAGCCCGCTGTAGAGGTAAGCTAGTATGGCCGGTCCAACTCTTTCACCTTCCCATAAGCTCACCACTGCACTTATTTGACTCTCTTCAAGGAAGTCCTCCGTAGATGGAAACAGTAGTGCCCCTGCTATGCACACCACGAAGGCCTTTGTTATTCTTTCTATCTCCTCCTCTTCCTTGGCTTGATCTGCTCTTTTGTATACCCACGAGGCTAGCTTCAGGAGGTTGATTCCCTTGGTGATTTTGATCTGATTCACTAAGTTTGGGTTAGGAATAAGGCTGGTTAAGAGCTCGTAAGATGAGATAGGTCTTGGCATGTTGGCCATGTGCTCTTCTTCTCCTTGTTTCATTCGTTTCAAGCCCAGGATCATCTCTACTTCTTCCAGCAAGATGGTGGCCTCAAATGTGGAAAATAAGAAAGTATGGGTGGAAGGATGCCATGTTTCAATCAATGCTCCCATGGCGCCCCAATCAAGATGGATTTGGTCATAATGCTTGGCATGGGTTATCAATCCTAAGAGATGCCATCTAGCTACATATACCCTCATATCTGAGGAGAATTTAGAGAGGATGAGGGGCAACCACTTGATTTGGATATATCTTCTAGCTCCTGGAAGGGTTGGGTAATCCTATGAGAAGAAAATATAACACATGCAGTGACGAACATAAGCATATGAAATATAAGAGGAGAGTTCGGCAGAAGAGAAAAAGAAAAGGAACAGTACAGAGCAAAGAACAGGGGAATAGCTTACCTGATTCGAAGCAATTCGATTACTTATGTGCCCTTGTACTTCAGTAATTCTGGGAGTAGAGATCCTAGGTTTCTTCATCATCCTGACCATCGCTTTGCTTTGCAGAAGTAGCTCGTGCTGCAACCTGCAGATGAAGAAGAAAAGAAGCAATTCGGCTGCAGAGAGAGATTCGGATGGTTTGTTGAAAGAAAGCCTTCCTTTTTATAAGGATTTGAAGAGTCTTAAAGAGTCCCGAAGATAGAAATTTGATTGGGTTAAGGACTGTGTTCTTGATTTAGAAACGGAGGTTCGTGCTGAATTAACGCCTTGTGTAAGGGCGTCGATTTTTGTTTTGACGACCTGTCAGGGGTCGTGTTTTATGTAACGCCCTTGATGGGGTCGTGTTTCTTCTAAGCTTCCGTTACTGTTTACGCCTTTGAGTAGGGCGTGTTTTAAATGTTAAACGACCTATGGTCAGGCGCCTTTTATGATGTTAACGCCCTATTCTTAGGCGTGTTTTATTGGATTATGATGTTTTAATGAACTTAAGTGCTATTATTTTGATGAAATTGTTTATGATTAAGCACTTACGATCATGTCATGTTCTGAATTGCTGGATAAAGGCTAATAAGTTTCAAGTGCAGAAGTTTGCAGGATTCGAGGCATTTGGACCACTCATGGGAGTAACATCGTGTCACCTTGTATCTGTTTCTTGTAAGCATTATTATTATATGATATCTACACTATTATAGTATGTCAAGGACCTTGTGGTTCTGATGAATCTGAAATTTGAGTTCCCCTTCATCAAAAATGATGAGGATTTCAGGAAAGTCTTGATCACACGGATTGGCCGTTGAGTCGTTAAAGGTTTGGGACGATGGTTCCACTTTCTGAGTTGATGCGCGGATAAACGGGCTTCGGCTTAGTGTTAGCTCAGAGATGTGGATTCTTGACCAGATCTAAATGGCTTAGCAATATTATCCTTGATTATTTTCTATTTTAGTTTGTTTTAATCTTTTCTTTTAGCCCAGCATGCATCATGTAGGACTTTGAGTTTCATGCTGAAAATCTTCATATTATGGCAATAATGAAGTTCACTCGCTCTTGATTGAGTTGACATGGGATATTCCACTTCAAATCAAGTACTTCGTTCTATTTGAAGCCGTTCAGACTGATTCCTTGAAAGTGTCCCTTTTGTTGGATCTCTATCCCAATTCTCTTTACTTTTCTGTAAAATTTACCTTGGTTGTAGCACGTCCACGTTGGCTGGTAATCGCTCTCCAATGGTCTTTCCCTGTTGTGCCCACGAGCATACCCTTTATTTACTTAGTTTAATCTCCTTTTATCCAACAAATCGATGTTTCCTTGGAACCACTCAGAGTTGTTTCACTCAGAATCTTGGAAAGATTTCAAATGCTTGGTGTCTGAGACGTGTCACATCACACCTTGGCGTCTCCTTATCAGTTCATTCCACTTCATTTCTTTCATTACACTTCATTCCATTTCTGTCTCACTCCCTTGCAAAGCAGACGCCAAGGCGGGGCAGCTGTAGACACGCCAAAATTGACGTTATGTTGATCAAATCTCATGTCATTATATAAACGCCCCAAGTGGACTTCAATATTCCTATAAAATGAAGTTTTTCTATTTTTGTGAGGTTTATGCATTTTTCCTGCATTTTCGTGATTCACGACCTGAAGAAGGGCGTTACTTTCAAAGTAGCGACCTGTCATAGGGCGTTTTCAAAAGAAGAGACGACCATAAGTAAGGGCGTCAATTCCTGGTATTATCCATTAATTTCTGGAATTATCTACTTTCAAAATAAAAAGTATTTTGTGAGTAACGTTCTTCCTCAGGGCGTGTTTTTAATAAACGCCGTTACCGCAGGCGTGTTCCTTTGATTTTTAAACAAAGAAAGTTTTATTTCCAAAATTAAATCCAGGAAGAAACGCCCTTTCCTAGGTCGTGGTTTAAGAAACGTCTCTGTGAGGATCGTCAATTCATGATTTGACGCCCTGTCCTAAGTCGTGTTTCACTCCAGAGTCCTTCCTTTTTCCATCTTTCCCTCACAGTTCCCTACTATCAATTGGTCTCTTACTCGATCTCGATCCTTCCTTGGATGCCTCATTACCCGTTCTTATCTTACCTTGTTTGATCACATCCGATTGAAGCTATAAAATGAAGGCTTGATCGATCGTGTTAAGGGTTAAGCACTCAGAAGGTTGAATACCCAGAACATTCATTGCAGGCCACGAGCAGAGCCCTCTTCATCCTTGGGCTGCATCCTTGGCATCTGCTTCCCCCTCTGCATCCTCCGTTGGGCTACATCCGATGCTTCTTCCATCAACATATTCATTCGGTTTTTCCCTTTACTGTCATCAGGGACAGCAGGGTTTCCACTTATTCATCTGTTTTGTTTTATTTCGTTCGTGTCTTAGGTATATCATCACCCCTCCATTCTTCATATCTATTCACCCTTTGCATTTGTTCACGTCTTGTTGCATCTTTTTTATCATCATACTCTCCCTGCCCTTAAGTCTTCTTAAGGGGTTTAAAAACAACAAAAACGGAGGTGCGCACGTTGATGTCCTCTTCTCATTACATATTCTATTTGGGATTGATACTATAGCACTTTGACTGATCCTTTCTTCTTTGCTTGTTTTCATTGTTTTTTTTTAAGGTAATCAAAGAAGAGAACCCTTCTCATCGGCCGACCGATCGGAGAAGGAGGAAGAAACTCTACATCATCCCGCGTTTCCATTTCCACCAGGTAATTGCGATCCTTTCCCCGTTCTCATCTCCTCTTGAGACCCTCGCGTCTCTGGCGATCACATCATCTCCACATTAGTCCTCGTGCTATTTTTATCGCATCTTTTACGTTGTTCATATTCATTTGTTTTTATTTTTAATTCATAAGTGTGGATTTTAATCCGATCTACACTGCCGACAGGCTCGGGACAAGGCAACTAGACCTAAAGACACCACGATCCTTGAGTCTCACTGTAATACCCCGGTTTTAAAAATTGAAATGAAATTGAAATGAATGAATTTTGAAATTTAATATTTAATTCCTTAGTGAATAGAACAAGCGGAATTTTGACTACCTTATAAAAATCTAGAAAAATGGTAATTTGGTAAAGGATAATTTATTTAACAACTTTATCTTCTGTGGTCGACCCAACAAAAATCCGTAACTAGGTCTAATCTTTGGTTTGAGCCCAAAGTGCACACTTACCTAACCTTAACTTAAACCACGGAATTAGGGCTTAATACTCCATCAAATGAGCCCAAATCGGTGGCAAATGAAAGGCCACGATCTATGGATCGTTTCCCCTCTGCCAATTCACTGAAATCTTAACCCTAAAACTTGTAGTCGGCTGAGCTTGGGAGAGGTCAACAATTGCGGCGCCGTTTCAATCACTCCACTTGCTCCGACGAATTCTCCCAGCACAGAAGGATCCAGAAGGTGTATGAGCTATAAAAATAAAGCTCTACAACCTTAGAATCCTTTGGTAGCAGTGGCGGCCGCAGTAGAGATCGATCAAGGGAAATCTCTGGTGATTAGTGGAGACGTGTCGGCATCTCTTCTTCTTCCTTTCTTCTTCCTTCTTCACTCGATTGAGGTAGGTAATAACGAGCCCAATATAAAGTGTTATATATGGATGGAATCAGTGTCTAGTCCTCTTTCTTTTGAGTCCTAAAGCCCTAAATTCCATTAGGTATCATGTGTTAATTTAATGGTTTGGTAGAGGTATGTCAGAATTAGGGCAGAACTTGTTCCCCTTTGATTTCAGTAACGATTTTAGGCTGTAAATCTAAAATTGATTCATGTATCTTGTAGAGTTTTTCATGCTCTTTCTATTGGTAGTAAAAGCCCCAAATTCCATGATGTATACACTTCGAATTTCGTGTTTTATTGTAACCATAAAACCTCACCGAGGGCGGGCAAGGGTTGATTCAATCGGATTTTTACCAGACTTGGACGGTCTTATGATAGACCACACATCCTGGATGGGCGGCTCCTGAAGGACCACACATCCTGGATGGGAGGCTCCTAAAGGACCACACATCTGGATGGACGGTCATCAGCAAACCACACAACCCTGACAGGATGGGCGGCTCCCAGACAACCACATAACCAGGATGGGCGGCTCCCAGGCAACCACATAAACCATGGGCGGCCCTCTCCTAACTGTCCAACCCCTTGGGCGGCCATGTCCTGGCCGCACAAGTACCCTTCAGTCCAGTAGATATAAGGTCCTGTAACGACCGCACATCTATGCAGAATGACTTAGTGTGAGCTCTACATGATTCATATTAGTATCTTAATTGATAATTAGTAAATTAGAAACCCATATGATAAGTGGTAAACTATGCAAGTAAATTTCTGTAAAATGCATACTTTTTATTCCCACATGATCTTGTTCATTATCATTATCATCTTGATTAATCTTTTTAGCAATCAAATTAATGTAAATCATGATCTTTGATAAATTGACATGAAAATTAGGACTGAAATGAATACTAGGTTGCTTGACAGCCATTCTACTCCAGTAGAACAGTTTGACCAATTTACCGACTTTTAATAAGTCATTAGCCCTATTAGTTGTGCTAACCTTGAACTTACCTCCGGACACTCCATCCGGCGGACTTAACATCATCTTGGGATCTCTGTATATCCCTACTAAGAACCTAATGAACCACCCATGGACATGCAAAATTGCACGCCTTCATGTCCCAACTAGTCCAGCATCAACAACAACGTTAACTGAAGAAAATGTGAAGAAGGGAGGGCCATTCGGACTCCCCGAACACGCACACACTGCCGTGAAGCTATCTCCAGAGTCATGACAGTGAAGAGAAATCAACCACCAAGAGCCCCACAATCCATGGGCCTCGAAGAAAATCAAATGGGTCACAACTCGCGCTCACAACGGACTCAGAACTGCCCATTTAGCCCTTCAGCGGCACGCCCCTGGAGCCCTTCAGCGGCACACCCTTTAGCGGCACGCCCTTTGGGCCCTTTAGCGGCACGCCCCCTGCGCCCTTCAGCGGCACGCTCTAACGGCCCTTCTGCGGCACGCTTGCTGAGCCCGCCAGCGGCACGTTGTTGAGGCATTTCAATGGCACGTCCGGCAGAACGACGTGATGCCCATGCCCTACAGATCTTCGGCGTGCAGTGGGCTGTCCGAGGTGTCGGCCGGAGGTTGGGCCACGCAGGCTACTCCCCTGACATCGAGGACGGGGGGAAGTCAAATCCCATCATGACCGGTCGCTTCCCGCTTCCGGCTGCCCTGTTCGAACGCTCCCGCCATTGGGGGTAAAAAAGCCCTCCTCTTCCGAGGAGCAGAAGGAGAGGAGGGGAAGA
Organism: Amorphophallus konjac; assembly: GCA_022559845.1. Classification (NCBI taxonomy): domain Eukaryota; kingdom Viridiplantae; phylum Streptophyta; class Magnoliopsida; order Alismatales; family Araceae; genus Amorphophallus; species Amorphophallus konjac. The sequence goes on from CM040126.1 coordinate 456,822,947, forward strand.
GAAGGAGACGGCCCCAGGGAGATACAGAGAGCAACAACGACGCTGCCCAGAGGAAGAAGAAGAGAGAAGAGAAAGAAGAAGGTGGACTCCGGCGTGAGGTTCCCCGACGACCACTAAAACAAAGAGAGTAAGGAAGAGAGTGAGAGAGGGAAAGCGAGCTGTGATGTAGAGGAGGGAGTGGGGGAAGGGCAGGGAGTAGTCACCCCTGTTCGGCCCCAACACTCCCCCCGTTTCCTTCTCTTTCTTTCATTTTCATGATCTTCTCCCCTCCCCTATGTAGATTCTAAGAAATCCACTTAAGAAATAAAAGGATAAAGGTAGCTAAAAAAATATGGGAAGAGGGGGAGAAAAGGGGAGCATGCGAGGATGCTAAGGGGAAAGGTGATCGCCAGAGACGCGAGGGCCTCAAAGGATATAATCAATAATAAAAGGGAGTGATCGCGATATAAATACCTCAAATGCGGGGGAGATTGTGAGTGCACCTTTCTCTTCCGATCGGCCGGCCGACGAAGAGAGTTCTTCTTTATGATTACCCTTGCAAAGATCAAAGACAACAACCAATAAAAGATTGGATTAGAACCAAGGTGAGTGTAGCATCAAATTCATAATAAAGATGAGCCTAAAAATCATGTATAAGAGCACACCTTGTTGGGTGTTGGCCCTTAAACCCATATGCAAAGAGTGGGATAAAAACATATGATGAATACTAAGAATAATAAGTGTGCAAGTGTTGCACTGTTGGAGTCTCAACGTGATTGAGAAAGAAGCTTAATAACAGAATAATGACTAAGATGAATGCATGCAATTAATGCAGATAAAAGAAAAAGAAAATAGAGAACAGAGAAACAGAAAAAGGAGGTAAGAGGATCCTGGGCAGTTTTTCCCCTTTGACCTTAGATCGACGTGTGGGAGAGAGTTCGGTGAATGAAGTCTTTGATGCAAAGAAGCTCCCTCCTCCAGCCAAGAAAAGGGCAACACCTCCCATTCGTGTGTAAAAATTGGCTCTCTCGACAGAGCCACAGGAAGCTCTATTTATAGGGGAGATTAGATGGGTTTTAATCCGATAAAGATTAGGAAAATTAATTTTAGCATGAGACAAATATTGGAAGGGGTCCTCCCAATCATAGAAAGCCATTGGGGTCCTTTCCGAAACGAAAAGGGGCTCAAAATGAGGAAAGAATAGGTTTCTGGAAAAAATCAGAATTCAACACGAATTGACGACCTGGAGACGGTTATAGCAACGGAGACGTCATTTTAAGAATTGACGACTTGCAGAGGAAACGTCATTTTAAGAATTGACGACTTGCAGAGAGGCGTTATTTATAATTTAACACGAATTTCGGTCGGATTCAAAATCTCAAAATATAGCAACGGAATTGACGACCTGTCTAGGGGCGTCAATTGAAAATGACGACTTGCACTGCGTCGTCAATTAAAATAATAAAAAGCCAAATGGAATGGACGACCGGGAATTCGGGCGTCAATTAAATTGACGTCCGATTTAGGGTCGTTATTTCAAAATATGCAAAACAGGGCTATTTTTTATTTATCAATATTATTTTCTGATTTTTTAGGTGGAGGTGCATCTAACTGTGTTGATTCTAATTACTATTTTTTCGTATTTTTCTGACACCCGGAAGGCCGCCAAATCACCCCTGAAAGAGAGCCAAATATAATATTAAAATAATCAAATTTGAAATTGACGCCATGCCAAATGTCGTGAATTCAATTTTTTTCATTTTTTATTTTATTTAAAAATCAAACAACGCCCCATGCTAAGTTGTTAATTCCAAAAAATCTGAAAAATTCTCAGAAAAATTCAGAAAAATGGAAAAAATGAAAGAATAGACGCCTCTATTGATAGTCGTCATTTTCCTTTTTATTTTATTTAATTTTTTTAAAAATAAATGACGTCTCCTCTCACGCCGTTAATTCTGAAAAATTCATAAAAATAGAGAAAAATGCCCAAAAAAATCAGAAAAATAAGAAAAAAATAAGAAAATTGAGGAAAAAGGGAGAAATCCAAGAAAAGTGAGAAAAATCACTCAAACAAAGTTAATTTGATGGTCAAATTGGGGCATTACAAGGTAATACGTGATGTACTCACGGTAACGTCAATTTTGGCGTGTCTACACCATGTCCCTAGTTTCAGCACGAATGTGCTTTGCGGTGTACGTGGCCGGCCGTGGTCATTCCCCTGCGTGAATAAAAATCACCCTTCTTGGGTTTCTTGTTGCTTCCGTTGATTTATGTCAATGTGCATGGTGTGTTGTCTACTTTCTCTCCTTCTCCGGTGTTTTGGGAGTCTCCACGCCGATGTTGTTTCCCCGTATGATCCCTAGCCTTACGCTTGGTCTTTGGCCCAAGGGGGTTCACTCTTCTATTTTCTCGGGGCCTCACGAGCCCAATACCCTCCTCCCTAGCTTCCAACCTCGCTCGTTTGCCTGAGGGAAGAGTCCCCCCTCTTCTTCTCTTCAACACCCAGCCACCAACGCCCTCCTTGGCCTTCCTCCCCTCCTCAGCCCCAGCCCACCTGGCTAGCCCTCAATCTTCACTCCCTTGCTCAACCTCCCCAACCCCCAGTGGTACGCCTTGGCTAAGCCCTTCGCCGATACACCTTCAGCAACCCTTCGTCGGCACACTCCGTTGGGCCCTCGCCGACACACCCTATACCATCCTTCGCCGGTACGCTTTTGATGCCCTTCGCCGGCACGCTCCTATTGACTCCTCACCGGCGCACCCTTTGGCCTCCCTAGCCCGGCACACCCCCGATTAGTTCTAGAGGTTTTTCCCCCTTTATCCATCGTTGCTTTCGGGTTTTCCGAGGATTCATTAAAGGTGCTGCCGCCTTTGGGCGCCCACCTCCACTTGACGGGTTCCGCCACTCCCTGTGGGCGCGTTCCCTTTATCTCCCTTACGCTCGGGTCAAGGGGAGATGCTGCCGAATTTTTGGTAGAAATGATAATAATGTGTTTAAAAGGCAAAAAGAAACAACGAACAAATGGAATGCTCGGCGATAGAACATTCTAACCGAAATGAAGCACTGCGGGCAACATGAGAGGAATCGGATTAAACGACGATGTGGTGGATTAAATGCTCGATCTGTAAGGAAAAGGTTGGGGGAAGAGGGAGAAAAGATTTGTATAAAACTATATAAAGATCAAAGAAAAGAAGAAAAGAAAAACCTTAAAATAAGTAAAGGAGGAGTGGGCCTTCGTCGGCACACCTATTCCAGCCTTCGCCGGTACACCTTATCAAGCCTCTACGGCACACTCCCTTACTTCCTTGAACCCCCAGCGGCACGCTCAGCATGCCTTTCCTCGGTACACACCCTCACCGTCTCTCTCTCCCACCATCTCCCCCTCTCTCAGCCCCTCACCCACTCTCTCTCTCTCCCACCATCTCTCCCTCTCTCTCTCTCTCTCTCTCTCTCTCTCTCTCTCTCTCTCTCTCTCTCTCCTTCTCTCTCTCAACCGCTCACCCTCTCTCTCTCCCTCGCGCGTTCCCATCGTCTCCCTCTCTCCCTTCACCCTTGGTGCCTTTGTGCACCGACCTTCTATTAACCCGACACCCCTTAACCCGGTGCCTTTGTGCACCGACCTTGACCTAACCCGGTGCCTTTGTGCACCGACCTTGACCTAGCCCGGTGCACATGTGCACGGACCTTATTCTCCACGTGCATAGTCCTTGTGACCTGCACTGACTCCGGGCCCCAGCTGCACCGACCTCGGCTGCCCATGTGCACCGACTTCAGCCCGCAAGCCGCATAGACCTTGCCCCTCTACAGCCCAAAGCTGCACCGACTTCAACCCGCAGGCCGCACAGACCTTGCCCCTATACAGCCCAAAGGTGCACCGACTTCAACCCGCAGGCTACACCGACCTTGCCCCTCTACAGCTCAAGGCTGCACCGACTTCAGCCCGCAGGCTGCACCGACCTGCTGCCAGCCCAGACCTGCACCGACCTGCCTTCAGCCTTGGCACAACCTGCATCGACCTATCCCAATCTCTATCTGGCGCACCCTTTGACACCCTCGCCGGCACGCCTTCAGCCGCCCTTGCCCGGCGCATTCCCCAGCCGCTCTAGCACGGCACACACCAACACCTCCACCCGGTACACTATCAAACCCCCCCTACCCGGTGCACTCCTGCCCTCCTTCAGCGGCGCACCCGCTCGAGCTCTTCGCCGGCACGTCCAGCTTAGCCGCCCTTCGCCGGCACGCCCCTTCAGCCCCCCTTTTTGACCCTCCAGCGGCCCACCCTCTCTCTAGGAAGATATATATATATATAATATATAATGATAACAATAACAATAATAAATTAATAAAACTTATGATAAATAAATAAATCTGAATATATACATAAGAAATGAACAAAAATGTGAGATAATGATGATGATAATAATAATAATAATAATAATAATAAACAAAAAAAATCATTCAGAATAAATACATAGAAGGGAGATAAGCAATGAATATATATATATATATATATATATATATATATATATATATATATATATTTGGTAACCCGGATAAAAATAGTAATAATCCACAGTGCAGCCCCGTCTCTCTCTGTGGCCCGGTGCTGAAGGAACAATAATGTGACCCTCGTAGGCCAGGCCTGAGCCTTGGGAGTCATCCCAACATGGCCATGATCCGACCTCGCCTCGGGCCGACATTCCGATTAAATCGGACCCACTTCTTAGGCCGGATCCCTTCCGAGCCACTACTAAAATTACCGTGCATCCGGCAAACATTTGAACGGGTTTAATCTCAGCTTTCACCGCAATTCCATTACGGACCTCTGTCCGAACATGAAAAAGGTCCACGAGTGACCAACATAACCCGCGGCTCGTATCCTGATGCGGACCAACATAATCTATTCCTGCTTCTTTCTCGCGCAGTTAATATTAGTCCTTTCGGCCGCAGAGCCCCTAATTTCAGCAATTAATCAAGGGTGTTCTCTCGTATGGGGGATGTAAATGACGTCGTGGCCTTTATGGCACGACGGGATCTGGTCCCGACACGAACCACACAATCGTCTGACGAAGTCATATCGAGCGCACCATGGGCTTCCACGAAGCCCGAATAAATTGTCACTCCGGTGACTGGCACGCCCACGCACTTACTAAATAAACGAATAGATCGCTATCTGAATAAAAAGTGCGTCCACACCACCAGAAACATCGATTTACGTGACTGAACCACTGGATTATAAGTCTTGGATCGAATTGGGCTAAGAGAGGCATGTGCGGCCAGTAGTGGACCGCATATCGTTATAGGCGGCCCAATAACGACCGTATATATCTGGCTTATGCCATTAAGTTTTGGTCGATTAACCTTGATCAATCTTCGACCAAAACATTAAGCTATGGACTGACCAATAGACAGTAGATTAGGCCCTGGTTTAGCTTTACCCTGTCTTTGGCAGCCCGGAGTCTAATAGGGTGATTTCTTAGCCTTCTAGCCAAGCCCGGGTGGTGCGGCTGGAATATGACCGTTCAAACCTTATGCGGATTCTCTTGGACTGCATATCTTGAATATGGCCTCGTATGGCCCGTACATCATGTTCATGGGTCTTAAGGTCTCCTGGACCTGCGCGGCCCAGAACTTACCGTTCATCCTTTAGAGCGGCACACTGTCAGCCGTTCATCCTTGACCTCGTGGGCTAAGTTTCAGTCCAGTTCCTATAAGTGCGGCCCAATGTTAGCGGCATATATCCTTTAAGCGGCCTATGTATGACCGTACATCTCTCAGAGATGAGTTTTATCGTGTTTTGTGTTCTTGAATCCAAGGACAGATTAGTCCTTTAAATCTTGAACTTCTGAACAGTAATCCTCTGCTTATTTGGTCATAAACTTGACTAAAATGTCTAGACGGAACATGGGATCTTGGATCCAATAAATCAATGCCAAGACATCATAAGGGCCCAGTCTGGTCCTGGGGAGAGCGCCCGAAAAATACTTGTGCCCATGGGAGTTTGTAATGACAAGGTGAGGCATTGCACCGAGTGCATGACTAGCGTTATGTCTACGACAGAAATATCTTGTTATCTCTTGTTACTTGATCATGCTTGACTTATTTAAAATACTTTATGGTGGCCATTTCCTCGTTACAATTTTCTGTTACACTTGTTACATGATATTCATGTTGAAATCCTGGTATCTTATATTTTCTTGACCTTGCAAGATCTTTATATTACGTTATTTTTTTCTTCTGTATCAGCATTTCTTTTCTTATCATTTCATATAAAAATGGAATAATTGGTTAATTACGTAAATTTGCTTGTTATTATATACTGAGCGTTCGCTCATATAGTTATCTTCCCCTTTTTCCAGGCAACTCAGGTGACGATGCATTTACTGGTGAGGACACTAGAGCACGAGTACGGCCCGACTCAGCGAGCCGTCGGTACCGGACCCGCAGCACGACTCGGTCGACATCGACATCCTTGTGGCCGGGCGACAGTATGGAGTCCCTACCAGAGTGTTGATACTTTCCTATGTTTATTGTGAGTGTATTAGCATGTATTTACTTATTGTGAGTGTATTAGTGTGTATTTTATATTTTAGCTTCTAGTTGGGTCAAGATTGTAATATGGGCTACACTTCATGTAAGGGGTCCAATTTCTAAATTGGGCCTCAAGACCATTAGGAGCCCAAGTCCAAGGTGGGCTTCTAGAAGACTTAGACTATTAGACTAAGGAGACAAAGGTGGAGGATGTCACATCCTTGTCCTCCATGCTTGTCTCCCACCTACCCTTGACCAATGTTAGTGGATGTCCTTTAGAGTTAGTGGATGTCCTTTGATGTTAGTGGATGTTCTTTGGTGTTAGTGGATGTCCTTGGATCTAGATCTAGGGTTTTCATATTTATAGTCTCTTGTTGTATTTTGTGTGGAACTAATGAAGAAATTGAAGTGAAATGCATTTTGGCACCCCCTCTCCCTCTTGTGTTCTTGAAATTCTTCCCTCTCCCACCTCCAATCCCTCCAGATCTGAGTGTTAGATCCAATATCTCCCCCATAAATCCCTTCTTCTTCTCTTCTACTACCTTCTGTGATCATCCACTGCCGCCGCCGCCGCTGCCATCGGAGCCGCCAGCAAGCCGCCACCCTCGCTTCTCCGACCTGCTGTCCTGAACTACGACCTGCAGACCTGAAGCTTGAAGATGAGGGCGTATCTCCTGATCCAACCGTTGGATCGATCGGATCTTTTGAGAGTTTGTTCCCCCACGTCTCCCCTAGTTCCGGTTAAAATTTCGTGCCGATCAGAGTCCGTTTGCCCCCCTTCCCAGTCACTTGTTCCCCCCCTCTCAGTCTACCCTGATTGCAGCCTGCGGGATAGATCTTGGAAGAGGATTTTTCCCACCCATCAAACGAAGTCCAAATCCAGCAAAAGACCTATGTGCGTTTTCCTATCCCTCCCATCTACCCATCATAAAAATCCCAGGTCCTAGATATTTCATTTGAACCCCGGTCAAGGCTGAAAAATAGGGAGATCCACTTCTGTCCCTGAGATCGATATGTCCGAACCAGAAAAGGGGTCATGCTGCAGAAGTTCTCATTTCAGATCTGACCGTTGGATGAAGCTGCATTTCTAGTATGTCGAAGAGCTCTGAGTCCTCTATCCAACGGCGCTAATCTCATTTCGATCCGACTTCGGATCTGATCGTCCCGACCGTTTTCGTGGAGGCGCGCCGGTGTGACCTGAATGGGGGCTGCGAGACAGCCTTGGGGGTTAATTCCCAATAAACCCCCAGCTCACCGTCGGCGACCACCGCTCCCGGGGACCGACCCGGGGTACTCCAGCGACGACCCCCCCGGTCACCGCCGCAAGAAGACGCGCGGAAGCCACTGCCCCAGTAGCCGGGCCCACTTGGAGCCTTGTGGGCCCCGCGTTGAGCGCCACCACCGTGCTGCCCCCCACCGCCTGGAACCACAAATCGCGGCCCGCCAACCCCTGGAACGACGCTCCCGGATCGCTGTTGTGGTATTTTACCTCCCTGCGTGGAGTGGACCGAGTATTTACTGCTGTAAATTAATTATTACTTTGTACCGGGAGTGACGGTTCACGGCCGGGAAGTCTTCGCCACGCCGCGAGCGTGGAGGTACACCCGCCGCCCATTAGTCTAGTTTGCTTATTTAGTATGTATTCTACTGCCGCTGCATGTACGTAGTTATTTTCCTAGCTAGTTAATTTATTAATCACCGCTGTGAGTTGTGAGAGCGAGAACCCGTCCCGTGACTCATTCCGAGCACGAGAGTGAGTTGACTACCCCAGTCTCAAAGTCGGTTTCTCAACCGTGCACGATCGTCGCGTTTCCCTCGATGGGGCCGACTGTGAGTAGCGCTTCTTGTTTGGGGCTAGTTCACCTCTTCTGGAGCTCGTTCGGTGCCGCGTCTTAGTGTGTGTTGCTGGTCGCGTCGTCTGTCTAGCCGAGTCTCGTAGTCGTCCCGCATCAAATTGGTATCAGAGCCGGTTTGAGTCTAGGGTAGTATTGTCCAAGGTCTTGCATTGCATCCCAATATTCGGTATATAAAAAGATGTTACCCAACCGTTAGGTTACGCCTATCGGGGAGGCGATTCACTCGCGTGAGAGGATCTTCGGATCCCCGGACTCCGCCAGGTACCGGATATCGGTTTAAGTCAAGGGTCCTCAACTTGTATCGGTCCATCATATAGGTCTAGTGAGTCGCCCTTAGTTCTCTTTAGGCCTCATTGCATGCCCACCCGTGGAGGTGCCCAGTACCATTGCCCTCACACTATGGGTGAACACCGAGGTGCCAACCCGGGAGGCTGTTCCCTGGAGGACATGATAGCTCTACTCATGGAGCGCATGGATAGGTCCGGGCAAACTCTTAGGGAGCATACCGAGCATATGGAGAGCCGATTCAAAGCCATGGAGGACCGCGCCGAGGCTTCTGACCGATCTGTCCAAGGATTGGTTGGAAGGTTAGAGAGTGTGGAGAGAACCCCTCGCCGAGACCTACCCGGCATTCTCCCGGCCCCGCAGGCACATGTTGCCCAGCCCATGGCTGCTGCCCAGCCCGCGCCTGCTGCCCAGCTCGCACCACCTAGGGCTGAGGAGCAACGGCAACGTACCCCCATTTTGAAGACTACGAGTTCGACAACGATTACGAGGGAAATAGCCGGTGCCAGCATGGTCACCGACCACATAGGGATGATGAGGACGAACGGATCCTCAATACCGTCCGTGTGGACCCTCCCACGTTTGATGGGTCCAAGCCTTTAGAACCCAAGATCTACCTTGATTGGGAGGCTAGCATGGACCGGTACTTTGAGTGGTTCGAGATGACGGACCACCGGAGGGTTAGGTATGCCAAGATGAAGCTGTTGGGGCAAGCACAGACTTACTGGAGCAATGTAGAGAGCTTGCTCTTTCAGCGTCATGAGCCTCAGATAGGTTCTTGGGATGAGATGAAGGACAAGCTTAGGCGTAAGTACCTTCCTGCCACGTACCGTCAGCGACTTATTGATAGGTGGCAGAGTCTCACCCAAGGGGACCGATCCGTGTCAGACTACATCGCGGAGTTTGACGAGTACTTTTTGCGATGTGGCGTTACGGAGGAGAGCACCATGCCTGTGTCACGCTTCCGTCGTGGTTTGCGGCCCCACTATCAATATGAATTATTTCACCTCAATGTTACCACCTTGGAAGACGCATACCAGGTTGCTCTAGAGTTGGAGCAGTTTGAGGCGGAGTTCGCTCCCGTCCAACGGCCGGGGTTCACTTATCAGCGTGGGACCGACCCTCGTACCACGCCTACCTCCTATAGCCGGTTTCAGGTGGCCCGCCCCCCGGAACCCCCTCGGCAGGACCCCACTGCTCCTAGGCTCCGCACTTTCCCTCCGAGGGTCCCTCCCCCTCGCCCGCAGGCACCCATCCCTGCCACTCGGCCATATCAGCCCGCCGTACCAGCTCGGCCTCTTCTTCCTACACCCCCAGTCCATCGAGAGGACAAGGGTAAGGGGCCAATGATTGGTGGAACATCTCAGGGCAATGGGCCACGAGACCGTTGCTACACTTGTGGTGGAGTTGGCCACTTTGCCAGCAAGTGTCCCACCCGGGGAGCACTTGTTATTCCCGACACACCGGCCCGTGACCCCACGCCTGAGTTGGTGCCAGTCAGCTACGAGCCGGACCAAGAATTGGCCGAGGAATTCTTTGACGAGTTATTGGAGGGCGAGCAGGTTGACGTCCCTGGTACCTCGTATCAGGATGACGTACATTTGGGTGTAGTCAGGTGCATTCTTACCCAGCCTCAGGTGAGCGACGACTGGCGTCGCACCACCATATTCCACACATTTTGTAGGCTGGAAGGGAAAGCTTGCAAGGTGATTATAGATAGCGGGAGTTGCATCAACGCTATCTCCACAGGCACCGTCAAGCTCCTTGGTTTGACGCCCGTGGATCACCCTGCACCTTACAGAGTTTCTCGGGTGGATTCCACTTCCATCCCGGTCAGACTGCGGTGTCTGGTGCCGTTGCAGTTCCAGGCGTACCATGATGCGATCTGGTGTGATGTACTACCTATGGAGGTGGGTAATATCATCCTTGGCAGGCCTTGGCTCTTTGACCGAGATGCCACCCTTCATGGTAGGTCGAACACTTGCACCTTCGACCATGATGACCATAGGATTACCCTCCACCCAGTCCAACCGAAGGACCCATCTATCCGCGGACCAGATGGCCCCAGCACCACAACCACTTCTGGTCAGGGGAAGGTCGGTCCACCCACTTTGTCCTCGGCACAGGCATCCACCTCGTCGACAACTCCTAGCAGAGTGGACCCTCCACCCAGGAGGTTGATGATGATCAGTCCGAGAGAGATGGAACAGGAGGTGACCGGGGGTAACCCCATTCTAGCTGTCGTTGTCAGGGGCATAGAGGATGTCGCCCCTAGGTCTGAGGATGAGCATCCCCTAGAGATAGCCGCAATATTGCGGGAATTTTCTGATGTCTTTCCCGAAGACCTCCCTGGAGGCCTTCCACCTATGAGGGATATCAAGCATGAGATCGACTTCGTCCCGGGCTCATCTTTGCCCAACCTTCCCCATTATAGGATGAGTCCCACGGACCATGCTGAGCTTCAGCGGCAAGTCGAAGAGTTGATGAGTCGGGGGTCCCTTAGGGACAGCAAGAGTCCTTGCGCTGTCCCTGCACTATTGGCCCCGAAGAAGGATGGCACATGGCGGATGTACGTTGATAGCCGTGCAATCAACAAAATCATGGTGAAGTATCATTTTCCCATTCCCCGATTGGATGACTTGCTTGATATGATGTCCAGAGCCACTATCTTCCCAAAGATAGACCTTCGTAGTGGCTATCACCAGGTGTGGATCAGGACTGGAGATGAATGGAAGACGGCATTCAAGACCAAGGATGGTCTTTATGAGTGGTTGGTTATGCCCTTTGGGCTTTCCAACGCCCCTAGCACCTTCATGCGGTTGATGACCCAGGTTTTACGCCCTATGATAGGGGTCTTCTTGGTCGTCTACTTCGATGACATTCTTATCTACAGTCACACTAGGGAGGACCACTTAGACCATCTTAGGCAGGTCTGTGTTGTGCTAAGGCGAGAGAGTTTATTCGCCAACCCGAAGAAATGTGCTTTCATTCCGATCAGATCACTTTTCTCGGGTTCATTGTGTCGAGAGATGGAGTCTCCGCCGATCCGGAGAAGATTAGGGCCATCAGGGAGTGGCCCGAGCCCCGCACACTCCACGACGTCCGGAGTTTCCATGGCTTAGCGACGTTCTACCGTCGCTTCATTCGTGGCTTCAGTTCTATCACTGCCCCGATCACTGATTGCATAAAGAAGGGGGCATTCGTATGGACTAAGGCTGCAGCCACGTCCTTTCAAGATATTAAGGAGCGCATGACCCAGGCACCTGTCCTTGCTTTACCTGATTTTTCTAAGGTGTTTGAGGTCATGTGTGATGCTTCTGGTGTGGGTATTGGTGGCGTTTTGAGTCAGGCGTCCCACCCTATTGCATTCTTTAGCGAGAAGCTTAATGATGCCAAACTGCGATATTCCACATACGACAAAGAATTTTACGCAGTTGTCCGGGCATTGAGGTATTGGAGGCACTATTTGTTGCACCAGGAGTTTGTCCTCTTCTCCGACCATGAGGCCTTACGATTCCTCCATACCCAAAAGAAGCTGAATGCTCGCCATAGTCGTTGGGTGGAGTATCTCCAAGAGTACACCTTTGTGCTCAAGCACAAAGCAAGGGCAGAGAACAAGGTCACCGATGCACTGAGTCGTCGGGTGATGATGTTGACCACCATGAGTGTTGAGGTGGTAGGGCTAGAGAGGCTGAAGGACGCCTATGTTGACTGTCCGGACTTTGGTCCGATCTATGCCGCCCTTTAGGCCGGTCCCTCGCGCGATTATAGCGAGTTTGTACTACAGGAGGGTGACCTATTCCGGGGTGACAAATTGTGCATCCCACGGACTTCTGTTCATGACTTTCTTACATGGGAGATGCACGCGGGAGGTCTTGCTGGTCACTTTGGCCGGAACAAGACCATAGAGGCGGTTGAGCACCGATTCTACTGGCCTAGCCTAAAGAGGGATGTTGCTCGTATTGTAGCCCAGTGTCGCACTTGTGCTATGGCCAAACAAAGGAAGCAACGTACCGGCCTCTATACTCCCATTCCCGTCCCAGACAGTCCATGGCAGGACATTAGCATGGACTTTGTGTTAGGATTATCCCACACCCTCCGAAAGCATTACTCGATCTTTGTGGTTGTCGACCGATTCTCTAAGATGGCATTATTCACCCCATGCTCCAAAACCTCGGATGCCTCTTGAGTTGCCCGTCTATTTTTTTCACATTGTGTCTCCAGGTTCGGACTCCCACGCACTATAGTGTCCGATAGGGATGTGCGCTTCACTAGCTATTTCTGGAAGACCCTATGGCACATGATGGGCACCCAATTGAAATTCTCCACTGCATATCACCCCCAAACCGATGGTCAGACTGAGGTTGTCAATAGGAGTTTAGGGGATCTTCTTAGATGTCTTGTCCGAGATCGAGTCAGGGATTGGGATTTGATATTACCCTTGGCTGAGTTCGCCTATAATGATTCAGTCAATAGGTCTACCGGTATGAGCCCCTTCGAGATTGTCACTGGCCGTAGACCTAGGAGACCCATAGACCTAGTCCCATCTCCCATCTAGTCCCGTGTGTCTGATTCAGTCGAGTCTTTTGCTAGCCATATTAGACAGTTGCATGAACATACTCATCGTCATATTGAGTCCAGCAACGCACGATGCAAAGAATTGGCTGACGCCCATAGGCACCACCGTGAGTTTCAGGAGGGTGATTCTGTCATGATCAGGGTCAGACCTGAACGGTTTCCCTCAGGAGCCGTGAAGAAGTTGCATGCTCGCGGTGCCGGTCCCTTTCGAGTAGTGAGACGAGTCGGATCGAACGCATATGTTGTGGACTTGCCAGAGGATTATGGGATCAGCTCGACTTTCAACGTGTCGGACCTCGTCGCTTATAGGGACCCAGCGGTGATACCCAGTGAGCCCTTTGAGCCGTCTCCACCCATTGTGAGTGACACCACCCTAGAGTGTCCACCTCCAGCCTTGTTACCTCAGCAGTGAGAGCAGATAGAATGTATACTAGACGAGCAGGTGACGACTACTCGAGGCGGAGTGTACCAGCGCTACTTGGTGCGTTGGAGGGGACGGCCCGCGTCCGATGACACCTGGATCACCTGGGCAAATTTACAGAGGATAGATCCAGATCTGCTGGATCGGTACCAGAGCGACCCGGACCCCTACTCGACGGGGTCGAGCTTCTCCCACCCGGGGAGAATTAGTGAGGACACTAGAGCACGAGTACGGCCCGACTCAGCGAGCCGTCGGTACCGGACCCGCAGCACGACTCGGTCGACATCGACATCCTTGTGGCTGGGCGACAGTATGGAGTCCCTACCAGAGTGTTGATAATTTCCTATGTTTATTGTGAGTGTATTAGCATGTATTTACTTATTGTGAGTGTATTAGTGTGTATTTTGTATTTTAGCTTCTAGTTGGGTCAAGATTGTAATATGGGCTACACTTCATGTAAGGGGTCCAATTTCTAAATTGGGCCTCAAGACCATTAGGAGCCCAAGTCCAAGGTGGGCTTCTAGAAGACTTGGACTATTAGACTAAGGAGACAAAGGTGGAGGATGCCACATCCTTGTCCCCCATGCTTGTCTCCCACTTACCCTTGACCAATGTTAGTGGATGTCCTTTAGAGTTAGTGGATGTCCTTTGGTGTTAGTGGATGTCCTTGGATCTAGATCTAGGGTTTTCATATTTATAGTCTCTTGTTGTATTTTGTGTGGAACTAATGAAGAAATTGAAGTGAAATGCATTTTGGCACCCCCTCTCCCTCTTGTGTTCTTGAAGTTCTTCCCTCTCCCACCTCCAATCCCTCCAGATCTGAGTGTTAGATCCAATATCTCCCCCACAAATCCCATCTTCTTCTCTTCTACTACATTCTGTGATCATCCACTACCGCCGCCGCCGCCATCGGAGCCGCCAGCAAGCCGCCACCCTCGCTTCTCCGACCTGCTGTCCTGAACTGCGACCTGCAGACCTGAAGCTTGAAAACGAGGGATATCTCCTGATCCAACCGTTGGATCGATCGGATCTTTTGAGGGTTTGTTCCCCCACGTCTCCCCTAGTTTCAGTTAAAATTTCGTGCCGATCAGAGTCCGTTTTCCCCCCTTCCCAGCCACTTGTTCCCCCCCTCTCAGTCTGCCCTGATTGCAGCCTGCGGGATAGATCTTGGAAGAGGATTTTTCCCACCCATCAAACGAAGTCCAAATCCAGCAAAAGACCTATGTGCGTTTTCCTATCCCTCCCATCTACCCATCATAAAAATTCCAGGTCCTAGATATTTCATTTGGACCCCAGTCAAGGCTGAAAAACAGGGAGATCCACTTCTGTCCCTGAGATCGGTCTGTCCGAACCAGAAAAGGGGTCATGCTGTAGAAGTTTTCATTTCAGATCTGACCGTTGGATGAAGCTGCATTTCCAGTATGTCGAAGAGCTCTGAGTCCTCTATCCAACGGCGCTAATATCACTTCGATACGACTTCGGATCTGATCGTGGCGACCGTTTTCGTGGAGGCGCGCCAGTGTGGCCTGAAAGGGGGCTGCGAGACAGCCTTGGGGGTTAATTCCCAATAAACCCCCAGCTCACCGTCGGCGACCACCGCTCCCGGGGGGCGACCCGGGGCACTCCAGCGACGACCCCCCCGGTCACCGCCGCCAGAAGACGGGCGGAAGCCGCTGCCCCAACAGCCGGGCCCACTTGGAGCCTTGTGGGCCCCGCGTTGAGCGCCACCACCGTGCTGCCCGCCACCGCCTGGAACCACAAATCGCGGCCCGCCAACCCCTGGAACGGCGCTCCCGGATCGCTGTTGTGGTCTTTTACCTCCCTGCGTGGAGTGGACCGAGTATTTTATGCTGTAAATTAATTATTACTTTGTACCGGGAGTGACGGTTCACGGCCGGGAAGTCTTCGCCACGCCGCGAGCGTGGAGATGCACCCGCCGCCCATTAGTCTAGTTTGCTTATTTAGTATGTATTCTACTGCCGCTGCATGTGCGTAGTTATTTTCCTAGCTAGTTAATTTATTAATCACCGCTGTGAGTTGTGAGAGCGAGAACCCGTCCCGTGACTCATTCCGAGCACGAGAGTGAGTTGACTACCCCAGTCTCAAAGCCGGTTTCTCAACCGTGCACGATCGTCGCGTTTCCCTCGATGGGGCCGACTGTGAGTAGCGCTTCTTGTTTGGGGCTAGTTCGCCTCTTCTGGAGCTCGTTCGGTGCCGCGTCTTAGTGTGTGTTGCTGGTCGAGTCGTCGGTCTAGCCGAGTCTCGTAGTCGTCCCGCATCATTTACCGTTGGGGATGGGCAGGAGTGATGATTGGAGTGCACCAGTTCTAGATGTTGAGTTGGCATAGTTATCCTACTCGTAGTTGTGCCTTAGAGCATGTTTAGTTACAGTTATGATATTATTGTTAAGTTGTTATTGCCTCAGTTTGTATTAAAGTTGGTTTAAGGATATTGTACTAGATTTGAAATGTTTCATGACCAATAAAGTTACTTTTCATAGCACCTGTGTTAATGCTTAGTTTAGCATATCATTATTTCTAGCTATTTCTGACTGTACGTTCCGATATTCCGCGTCGGGACGTGACACTCAAGACTCAGGGTCAAGATCGTCGTGCAAAGCGGTAACACGCCCGCAATCGGTCTAATCCTAAGCCAAAGAAATCGATTTACACGGAGGAAACGGCTCACAGAGAACCGAGGGAACCCCAAGACCCTCAGCACGCCTGGACACGTAAACCGAGATAAGACGATACCTCATGGCGTTCTGAACCACTGTCTCGTGCTGGACAAAATCGCCGAGACACACACAAGGTTACCTGTCAACCACTGGATCACACCGGGTTGACCAGAACCCAACAACGACACACAAGCACACGCACATAGCACAACCACTCCTGGCAACATCATACCCTTGTGATAGCCCTCATAGGACATCGGATGACATCCACGTGCAGTCGGGCAAACCACAAGGTCAAGCCAAGATAAACAGAATCCAAAACAGCGGAAATCGGAACTCTAGGACTGTAACGCACCACCCTTAGACCGTTACACGAATGTGACGGACTACAATGGGTCGTTACATCCCAGAGGAGATAGGACTGTGGCGGTCGAATGGAGACACGCTACAGTGATGTGACGGTCGAAGAGAGACCCGTCACAGACACCGCCATATACATGATCTAAGACAGACCAACACTGTAACGGCCTAAGAGAGGTGCGTTACAAGACCTGGCGCATGGGGGTTGGTGCGTTACAGCCAACCGACATGGCCAGCACAACTCAGACAAACTACGCTGTGACGCACCTCTATAGGGGCGTCACAGTCATGTAACGGTCCAATACTGGTCCGTTACACCGACCTAGCCTCGAAGAACATAAAACGACCAACGACTGTGACGGTCTATCGTGAAACCGTCAGAACGTGTGACGGCCACTAGAACGACCGTTACACCGGTCACGGCGGGAAAACAGTGGAATGGCCCAATCGGCCCGTTCCACGCTCCATTCACGCCGAAGCGCAGGGGAAACAAAGCCTCACGATGAAAAATAACTTCTGGAAGCTAAAAAGTCCACATGCACGCATTAAATCGCGAGATCGGGGCGATTCCAATGAATCGACCCTAAACGAGCCACCGAGGTTCCGAGACTCCTACCGGCCCTGTATGACTTCCAAACGTTACGAAACTTACGCGAATGGGATCCAGACATCCCAGCGGTCATTTTGACACTAACTAGACCAAGAATGGTTGCCGTTTTCCGGCGAACCCTACAAACCGCGAAAATGACGGTTTTGCTAGAACTGGCCCGATCTAGCCCGTCCGAGTACCAAACCACGCACAGAAGCAGGGAAAACGTGCAGAACAGGTAGGCGATCCATCTCCATATCACCATCGAAGAAACCGAGCGCCGAGGCGACTAAACCCCACCGAAAACCACCACGCGAACTCAACCGTCGGCTTTGAATCCACCGTTCGGGATCGCGCTAAAACCGATCTGATCCTCGTCCCATCGCTCGTCCGACCATCCCCACGGCATCTCCTCTACCTGCCCGAGCCTCCTCCGTCTGCAGCCGGAGTCGGGAAGGCGATAGAAGAGAGAAAACGGGAGAGAGAGACCGCGGCGGTGAAATGAGAACGAGGAGAGAGGAAAGGAAAATAAAAAGAAAGAATTTCGGAATTTTCTTAATTTTTAAAAATCCGATAATTAGTCCGAAAATGGAATAATTCAGGAAAATACGTAAAAATAGTCGAAACGATCCTTGGGAAAAGTGCATCGTAACTGTATCGTCTACGAGTCGATGAACGGAGAAATAAACTCACCGCAAGGTTCCGTAACTAGTACGAGAGAAAAACCCACACGGATCGTAAAACTCAACTCAGGACCCACAAAAATGATCCGAAACTCTCCAAAAAGGATCCGAAAGACCCAATAAGAATCCAATAAGGATCTAGGGCATTGCAATATATATATATATATATATATATATATATATATATATATATATATATATATATATATATATATATATAGGCGGTTGATCCGGTGGTGCTGGCACCATGGCATTTCACTGACGCGGTGCCGGCACCATGCCATGGTGCCGACACCATGGGATCATATATATATATATATATATGTGGTGTCGTAGTCAGATATATATAAAAAATGGTCGAATGAGAAATGGTCGGATGAGAAAATCGACCAAAACCCAAATTTATTTCTATGTGAGGGCGGTTAAGAAAAAATGATTTAAAACATAATAACTCATTCGATCTCATGTACGTCGTCTTAATCGGGATTTACTCGATTATCAAATCCGCCCTACATAAATATCAAAAATAGGAAATAGGCACTGTTATCAGAATTGGATCGGATCGGATTGGTCGATCGAACCGATCCGACCATGAATCGATCCAAGAATCGGTTCGATTAAGATCGGTCTGATCTAATATTAAAAAATCGGATAAATCGGACGAACCGATCTGATCCGACTCGCCTTTTAAAATAAAAAAAATTAAATGTAAAAATATTTAGATATTCAAAATGATATTTAAATGTGAACAAAATTATCTTATTATTATTGATTTGTTGTTATTTATCATTTTATTTTAGATATATTTAAAGTTTAAATATTTAAATATATATATATATATATATCAATTATGAAAAGTGAAGGCTAATGAAATATTACAAAATTTTAAGATCAATTTATTTAACCATGTTATTGTTGCTATTTTATTTGTATAGTTACGTAATCACGATTAATACTTAGACATGTATGTTTATTTATTTTGATCATTATATCTATTTCTTATTGTCTTGGGATATAGAATCGGGTCGGATCATATTTCATTATTATGATGACATCACGGTTCAAAGCGGTTCGATTGAATAGTCCAATCAATTCGAACTAAATCAGCTTATTGACCAATTCAACTATCGATTCGGTTCGGATAACATTGGAAATAGGGAAAATAGCAAATAACATGTTCACAATTATACTTAGTATCAATTTTTTTAAAAAAAAATAGCAATTAGGGTGGGGTTGATGACTCCACCAATGGAGATTTCCCTTGCAAATGGCGGGCAACTACAAGAAAAAGTGGGATTACTGACGGAAATTTGTGACGAAAATTTTCGTCTGAAATTTATGACGGATTAATTTCCGTCTGAAATACTGTCTGAAATATGTAACTACACACGGAATTTCAGACGGTACTACACACAGAAATATTCCGTGTGAAATTTCAGACGAAATTTCAGTCGAGTGTTTTCGACCGGCTGTGCTTCTAGTGGGTGGTACTCCTGTCGAGTACGGAGTGACAGACTATCAGTCGAGTGTTTTCGACCTTCGGGTTTTACCGGTTCGACCTTTGAGCTTTGGTCTTCTCTCCGTGGCACGTGTGTCGGTTTACGTGCCGTAGGGTCTTGTCTTGTAGAGTACAGGGCTTTCCCTTCCGAGGTACTTTCCTACCGCTAGCGTAGTGGTTTCTCGTTTTACGAGGTCGGGTCCGAGTGATCCCTACTGAGTCTTGTTCCGAGACTCATTCCCTGCGTATTTTCACCGTGTTTCAGGTGAGGCACCGCCCCAGGTGTAATATCCCGGACCTTTCGGATCCTTCTTCATGGGTCCCGGATCTAGTTTTCGGAGTGTCCGGCTCCGTTGTGTCCGAAATTTCGTTTCGGACATCTTTCGTGTTCGGATCGGCGCGATCCGGAGTCGTTTCGGAGGCCCGGAGGCGTTCCGCGGCTTTTCCGCGTGTGTTTTCCGATTCCCGGTGTGTGTTTCGGCTTTTCTCTTCGGACGCTCGTTGCGGGTGAACCGGGCTGTTCACACGGACACGAGTGGTACCGTTGCGATCGGTGCGTTCCGAGGATCGCGGGGGTGTGATTTCCTATTTTTTGGAATTTTACGGATTTTCCGGGTTTTTCTATAAAACCCTTTTTCTTTTCTCTCTCCCCCACCATCTTCTTCTTCCTCTCTTCTTCTTCCTCCTTCCTCCTCCACCGTGTCTCCCTCCCTCTCCCTCTCTTCCTCCCGGTTGGCCACGGCGAGCTCCCCTCCGGCTGCAGACGGCGGCGGGGCGACGGCGCGGCGACGTGGGCGGCGGCGAGGCGGTCGTGGGGGCGTGCGGCAAGCGTGGGAAGCTTAAGGAAGAACGAGGGTTTTCAAGCGTTCTTCGCGATTCGTGGACGATCCGGCGGAGCATTCGCTCCATTGAGGTAGGGTGACGTTCCCTAGCTCTTCGCCGTTCTTTTCCGTGGTTTGTAGGCCGCGGGGAGGCCGAGAGAGGCATGTTTGGGCGTTTTGGGGTTTTTCCATGTTTTGGGGTGAGCCGCCCGATCTATGGTTTTAGCCCATGATTCTATGTTTTGGTGGTTTAGACACATGCTAGGGGTCCCCAGGGGTCTTCCCCCTTGTTTTCCCCCTCTCCGGTGGAGGTACGGGGGCGTGGTTGGTGTTTTTGGGGTTTTCCCGCCGTAGCGTGCTCTGGGGCAAGCGACGGTCACTCCAGTGACCGTCACATGCTTGTAACGCCCCTAGAGGGGTGCGTTACTTCCCTGGGTGTTGGCCTTTAGGGTCGAGGGCTGTAGCGGTCCTGCGACTGGCCGCCGTTTGCTAGTGACGCCCCTGGGCTGGGCCGTCACATGCTTTCGACCGTTGGGTTTTGACCGTTGGGGGTCAGGCCATGTAACGCACCGAGATAGGCGCGTTACATGCGTGTAACGCACTGGGGCAGGAGCGTTACTTCCTGTTGTCCCCCATGTGGATGGGCCAAGCGACGCGCTGGGGCAGGCGCGTCACTTCCCTTTCCATCCCGAGCGTGAGGGCCACGCGACGCGCTGGTCTAGGCGCGTCACATGCGAGTAACGCACTGAGCCCGACGCGTTGCTTGCAAGCGACGCGCCAGGGTAAGCGCGTTACTTTCCCTGTGGTTTTCGTGGGTGTGGGGTGCCATGTGACGCCCTGGCCTAGGTGCGCCGCTTCCAAGCGACGCACTAGGGTAGGCGCGTCGCTTCCCCCTACCCCCTGGCCGTGTGACGGTCCGCCTTAGACCGCTATTTCCAAGTGACGGCCCTAGAGTGGACCGCCATTTGGCAGTGACGGTCTGAGGGTCGGACCGCCACTTCCTGTGTTGCCCCATGAGGGTGGCAACCTCGCTTTTCTCCGACCGTGGTCTCCGTGCGACGGGACTAGTGCGTGGGGTGATTCCCACACGTTGTCGGGCTTGGGCGTTGTTTTCCGTAACTTGAGAGTCTACTCCTTCAGTGACCCTCCACTAGTCGTAGCCTACTAGTACGCGTGTGCTAGTCGCACCAGGGAGTGGTGTACGGGCTGACCTTTAGAGACGGTTTGTGGACCGGTTACCGTTGGGCCCCACGTCTTGCAGCCAGAGTCCGGCTGAGGGGAAAACCGGTCAGAGGGCCAGACCTGGGACGCGTGGTCTGTGTGTGCACACGTGGTTGGGGGCGGTTGGACCCACGTCGACGGGCGTGACCCCAGCTAGTCACTTGTTTGTGGTTACTTGTACGGTGTTCGCGCCTCGGGTAGGACCTACCATGTCAGGCGGTTCACCTGCGGTACGGTGTAAGACGTCAGGGGACGCTACCGGCTGTGCTTCTAGTGGGTGGTACTCCTGTCGAGTACGGAGTGTCAGACTGTCAGTCGTGTGTTTCCGACCTTCGGGTTTTGACGGTTCGACCGTTGAGTTTCGGTCTTCTCGTACCGTGGCACGTGTGTCGGTTTGCGTGCCGTTAGGGTCTAGTTCTGTAGAGTACAGGGCTTTCCTTTCCGAGGTACCTTCCTACCGCTAGGGTAGTGGTTTCTCGTTTTACGAGGAAGGGTTCGAGTGATCCCTACTGAGTCTTGTTCCGAGACTCATTCCCTGCGTGTTTTCACCGTGTTTCAGGTGAGGCGCCACCTTCGGGGAGCGTGTCAGGAGCGCAGCGGAAGCGTGGTGCGGGTGTCCAGAGGTAGTGCCAGAGGTCAGAGCCGGGGGATGCCCCGTGTAGCTGTACTTTTCTTTCTTGTCACTGTACTAGTCGTGGACTACTGTTGCTGTTGTTGTTATTTTATTGTGGACCATGTAAAATGTTAAATTCATTTCCTGCTTAATATTATAACTGTTTAATTTCTGCAATTATTTGTGATACTTGTGTAGTTTCCACACCATCCTTTTAACCCTTCCGAGTCTTCGGACTCGTGGGTGGCGGTACGAGTCTCGGGTTATCGGGCCTTCCCGGTAATCGGATTCTCGGGTCGTTACAGCTGGTATCAGAGCGCGGTTGTGGAATTACATGAGAATCATAGGTAATTGTAGTGGTCCACTAGTCCACAACGATGATGTACAGATGACGCTGGCATTGGGCACCGTGTGTTTATTTTGACATTGCCGTTTCCGTGTTTTTCTGTCTTGTGCTTCAGGAGCGAGTATGGCGCCGAGGAGAAGTTCTCGCTCTCAGCAGGGGCAGTCGGCTGGAGGTCAGGAGATCCAGCAGGGGGTCCAGAGGGACCAGGAGGAGCATAGCAGAGTTCCGGGAGCTACCGAGGCCGCGGATGCTGCGAGGGCTCCGGGGGCCGAGGGTTTTCTCCGTGGCATGTACCATCTCATGGCTCAGCAGTTCGGCGGAGAGGCCGGTGAGGGCTCGTCAGTCAGGGGTGGGCCAGGCCGAGCAGTGAGGGACTTCATGCAGTTCCATCCACCTTACTTTAGCGGCCAGGCAGACCCTGATGCGGCTCGTGATTGGCTTGATGAGATGGAGCGGGTGTTCAGTTCTGCGAAGAGTGCTGTCGAGGACAGAGTGGTGTTGGCCTACAACCAGTTGCAGGGTACGGCTCGGAGGTGGTGGTCTTCCGAGTGGAAGATGTCCTTTCAGCTTCGTCCACTTGAGCAGGTCGAGTGGGATGACTTTGTCAGTGCTTTCGAGCGTACGTACTGTCCAGATGTTGTTGCTACGCAGCGGATGCGGGAGTTTCTGGAGCTGGTGCAGGGTGACATGTCCGTGTTGCAGTACAGGGCCCGATTTGTCGAGCTGGGTCGGTACGCACCTCATATCATGGAGCATGAGAGGGTGAGGACGACGTAGTTTGTGCAGGGCTTGAGGCTGGAGCTGAGGCACCATCTGATCGCGAATGGGGCCACTGATCTCGAGACGGCGTCTCGTGTTGCGATTTCCTTGGAGATGGATATGCAGAGGACTCGAGGACCGATCAGCCAGGGGCAGTCTGTGTCAGGTCGCAGCCAGCAGTCGGCTACTCAGCAGCAGGGTTTCTTTCAGTCTGCGTCGGGGGGTTCAGGAGTACCGGCATCGGCAGCTTCGGTGACAGGATCTGCGTCCTTCGGCTCGAAGGTCAAGAAGTTCTTCAAGAAGGGGTTCGGCAAGAAGAAGTCCAGAGATCAGGGGCAGGCTTCATCGGGCAGTGTGCAGCAGCCGTTTCCTTTGCAGCGACAGGGATCGGTGGGTGGATCGCGAGGACCTTGTCCACGGTGTAGTGAGACCCACCCAGGCAGGCAGTGCACGGCGCCGATCATCTGTTTTCGGTGTGACCAGCCAGGGCACATGGCGCGTGACTGTCCTCAGAGGCCGCCGCAGCAGCAGGTTTCCCAGCAGCAGCAGCAGCAGGGACAGTATCCGCCGCTACCCAGGTCAGCTAGTGTGGGAGGCAGGCAGAGGGCTCGTGGCCAGATCACGCACTTGACCAGGGCAGTGGCAGTAGCGTCGCAGCTCGTGGAAGGTACCGTTCAGATTTTGGGTTGTGCGGCTCGGGTTTTATTTGATTCTGGCGCGTCTCATTCGTTTATTTCGGAGGATTTCGCGTCGAGCGTCGAGGAGCCGGTGACCCAGTTGTCCTGTGATTTGGCAGTGGAGTTGCCTTCGGGTGACTTTATGGTCACTCCGTATTGCTTCGACCAGGTTCCGGTGTGGATCGATGGACGGAGTATGCCAGGCAGGTTGTATGCGTTGCAGCTTCGGGATTATGATGTGATTCTAGGCATGGATTGGCTCGAGACTCATAGAGCGGTGGTGGATTGTGGAATGAAGAGGGTCTACTTCCAGCATCCGAGCAAGAGGACCTTCTATTTCCAAGGTATCCGTTCCACCTCTTCTCGATTTCTTATCTCTGCTATTCGAGCCCGTCGATTGCTTGATTCAGGTTGCCAGGGTTTTCTCGCGTCAGTGGTTGTGTCTGACCGGATGGAGCCGAATGTCGAGGACATTGCGGTGGTGTGCGAGTTTCCCGATGTTTTTCCTGAGGAGTTGCCTGGATTACCTCCCCAGCGGGAGATCGATTTCGTGATCGAGGTTGTGCCTGGTACGGGACCTTTAGCGAAGGCTCCCTACCGTATGGCCCCCGCTGAGTTGAGGGAGTTGAGGGCGCAGTTGCAGGAGCTGTTGGCCAAGGGGTATATTCGTCCGAGCTTTTCCCCTTGGGGTGCGCCCGTGCTGTTTGTGAAGAAGAAGGACGGTAGTCTGCGGCTGTGCATTGACTATCGGCAGCTGAATGAAGTGACCGTTAAGAACAAGTATCCGTTGCCGCGGATTGATGATTTGTTCGACCAGCTGCAGTCTGCGCGAGTGTTCTCGCGGGTTGATTTGCGGTCCGGTTACTATCAGCTGAGAATTCGCGAGTCCGATGTGGAGAAGACTGCGTTCAGTACGAGGTACGGGCATTATGAGTTTCTGGTGATGCCGTTTGGGCTCACCAATGCCCCAGCAGCCTTCATGGACTTGATGCAGAGGGTGTTCCACCCGTATTTGGACCAGTTCGTGGTCATCTTCGTGGATGACATCCTTGTTTATTCGCCGTCTGCCGAGGAGCATGCGTACCATTTGGGTGTGGTGCTGCAGACGTTGCGAGATCACCAGTTGTATGCGAAGCTCAGCAAGTGCGAGTTTTGGCTCAGCGAGGTGCACTTTCTGGGGCACGTGATTTCTGGTGATGGCATTTCCGTGGATCCCGCCAAGGTCGAGGCCGTGATGCAGTGGCCGAGGCCGAGGTCGGTGACGGAGATCCGGAGTTTCTTGGGGCTTGCGGGTTATTATCGCCGGTTTATCCAGGATTTTTCCCGCATTGCGACCCCGATGACGAGGCTCACGCGGAAGGATGTGCCTTTCGTCTGGTCCGAGGAGTGTGAGCAGAGCTTTAGGGAACTGAAGAGGTTGCTCACCTCAGCTCCGGTGTTGGTTTTGCCTTCTGGATCGGGAGGTTTTGTGGTGTGTACAGATGCTTCCGGCGTTGGATTGGGTGCTGTTCTGATGCAGCATGGTAGAGTGGTGGCTTATGCATCTCGGCAGCTAAAGCCCCATGAGGAGAACTACCCTACCCATGACCTTGAGTTGGCGGCAGTGATCTTCGCGCTGAAGATCTGGAGGCATTATCTGTACGGTGAGAAGTTCGAGGTGTTCACTGACCATCAGAGTCTGAGGTATGTGTTCTCGCAGAGAGATCTGAACCTCAGACAAAGGCGTTGGATGGAGTTCATGAAGGACTATGACTTCACCCTGTCTTATCAGCCGGGCAGGATGAATGTCGTCGCCGATGCCTTGAGTAGGAAGGTTGCGGTCAGTACCTTGATGCTGAGGAAGTGGAGGCTCTGGGAACAGGTGCCCGAAGTATCTTTCAGGCTCAAGATTCCCCAGAAGCCAGGGTTGGCAGTGCTTGCGAGTCTGACTGTCACTCCTGCTATCCGTCGTCAGGTGACAGAGGCTCAGCATGCGGACCCTGAGTTGCCCCGGATTTTGGCGATAGCTGATGTGGAGCTTGGCGAGGACGGTGCTGCGAGGTTTCGTGGCAGGCTGTACGTCCCAGGGGAGGAGCAGGTTCGTCGTGCGGTGTTACGCGAGGCTCATGGGAGCAGGTACACTGTGCACCCGGGTGCGACGAAGATGTATCGGAACTTGCGGAGGCAGTTCTGGTGGCCTGGCATGAAGAGAGATGTGGCCGAGTTTGTGGCCAGGTGCCTGATCTGTCAGCAAGTGAAGGCGGAGCATCAGCGACCAGGCGGTACTCTCCAGCCCTTGGATGTTCCTGCTTGGAAGTGGGACCATGTGACCACGGATTTTGTGGTGGGGTTGCCCAGAACCCCGACTGGGCAGGACAGTATTTGGCTGCTGGTGGATCGGCTGACGAAGGTGACGCGGTTGTTACCGGTCAAGGTCAGCTGGAGCGTGTCCAGGTTGGCTCGTCTTTATGTGGAGCGGATCGTTCCGTTGCATGGGGTTCCCATTTCGATCGTGTCGGATCGGGATCCGCGCTTCACTTCTGGATTCTGGAGGAGTTTCCAGCGAGCTCTTGGCACGGAGTTGGCATTTAGCTCGGCGTATCATCCACAGTCAGATGGTCAGTCTGAGAGGACCATTCAGACTTTGGAGGACATGCTGAGATCCTGCTGCCTAGAGTGGCAGGGGAGTTGGATTCGTCACCTATCGTTAGTGGAGTTTGCCTATAACAACAGCTTTCATTCGAGCATCGGCATGGCTCCTTATGAGGCATTGTATGGGCGTCCTTGTCGGACTCCACTTGATTGGTTTGAGGTGGGTGAGCGTGTTTTGACGGGACCGGAATTGGTGCAGCAATGTGTGGATGTTGTGCACCTGGTTCGTCAGAACATGTTGGCGGCCCAGAGTCGGCAGAAGAGCTATGCTGACCGTAGGCGGCAGCCCCTCGAGTTCGCCGTGGGCGATCATGTGTTCTTGAGAGTTTCTCCGATGAAGGGGGTGATGCGGTTTGGACGGCGTGGGAAGCTGAGTCCCCGCTATATTGGTCCTTTCGCGATTGTGGAGCGCATCGGTGAGGTTGCTTACCGGTTGCAGTTACCCTCTGAGTTGGCGTCGGTGCATGACGTGTTCCACGTCTCTATGTTGCGGAAGTATATGCCCGATGACTCTCATGTGCTCGAGTTTTCCGTTTGGCCTGAGGTGACTCCAGATCTTTCTCTCCCAGAGTTTCCGACCCGCGTGGAGGATAGCCGAGAGCAGCGCCTGCGGAACAAGGTCATTCCCTTGGTAAAAGTCGTGTGGCAACGACACTCTGGTGGTGAGGCTTCGTGGGAACGTGAGGACGAGATGCGTCAGCAGTTCCCGTACCTGTTTGAGTGAGTCTTCCTCTTCTTTCCCCTTGGGTTGTTCTCAATTTCGAGGACGAAATTCCTTAAGGGGGGAGGGCTGTAATATCCCGGACCTTTCGGATCCTTCTTCATGGGTCCCGGATCTAGTTTTCGGAGTGTCCAGCTCCGTTGTGTCCGAAATTTCGTTTCGGACATCTTTCGTGTTCGGATCGGCGCGATCCGGAGTCGTTTCGGAGGCCCGGAGGCGTTCCGCGGCTTTTCCGCGTGTGTTTTCCGATTCCCGGTGTGTGTTTCGGCTTTTCTCTTCGGACGCTCGTTGCGGGTGAACCGGGCTGTTCACACGGACACGAGTGGTACCGTTGCGATCGGTGCGTTCCGAGGATCGCGGGGGTGTGATTTCCTATTTTTTGGAATTTTACGGATTTTTCGGGTTTTTCTATAAAACCCTTTTTCTTTTCTCTCTCCCCCACCATCTTCTTCTTCCTCTCTTCTTCTTCCTCCTTCCTCCTCCACCGTGTCTCCCTCCCTCTCCCTCTCTTCCTCCCGGTTGGCCACGGCGAGCTCCCCTCCGGCTGCAGACGGCGGCGGGGCGACGGCGCGGCGACGTGGGCGGCGGCGAGGCGGTCGTGGGGGCGTGCGGCAAGCGTGGGAAGCTTAAGGAAGAACGAGGGTTTTCAAGCGTTCTTCGCGATTCGTGGACGATCCGGCGGAGCATTCGCTCCATTGAGGTAGGGTGACGTTCCCTAGCTCTTCGCCGTTCTTTTCCGTGGTTTGTAGGCCGCGGGGAGGCCGAGAGAGGCATGTTTGGGCGTTTTGGGGTTTTTCCATGTTTTGGGGTGAGCCGCCCGATCTATGGTTTTAGCCCATGATTCTATGTTTTGGTGGTTTAGACGCATGCTAGGGGTCCCCAGGGGTCTTCCCCCTTGTTTTCCCCCTCTCCGGTGGAGGTACGGGGGCGTGGTTGGTGTTTTTGGGGTTTTCCCGCCGTAGCGTGCTCTGGGGCAAGCGACGGTCACTCCAGTGACCGTCACATGCTTGTAACGCCCCTAGAGGGGTGCGTTACTTCCCTGGGTGTTGGCCTTTAGGGTCGAGGGCTGTAGCGGTCCTGCGACTGGCCGCCGTTTGCTAGTGACGCCCCTGGGCTGGGCCGTCACATGCTTTCGACCGTTGGGTTTTGACCGTTGGGGGTCAGGCCATGTAACGCACCGAGATAGGCGCGTTACATGCGTGTAACGCACTGGGGCAGGAGCGTTACTTCCTGTTGTCCCCCATGTGGATGGGCCAAGCGACGCGCTGGGGCAGGCGCGTCACTTCCCTTTCCATCCCGAGCGTGAGGGCCACGCGACGCGCTGGTCTAGGCGCGTCACATGCGAGTAACGCACTGAGCCCGACGCGTTGCTTGCAAGCGACGCGCCAGGGTAAGCGCGTTACTTTCCCTGTGGTTTTCGTGGGTGTGGGGTGCCATGTGACGCCCTGGCCTAGGTGCGCCGCTTCCAAGCGACGCACTAGGGTAGGCGCGTCGCTTCCCCCTACCCCCTGGCCGTGTGACGGTCCGCCTTAGACCGCTATTTCCAAGTGACGGCCCTAGAGTGGACCGCCATTTGGCAGTGACGGTCTGAGGGTCGGACCGCCACTTCCTGTGTTGCCCCATGAGGGTGGCAACCTCGCTTTTCTCCGACCGTGGTCTCCGTGCGACGGGACTAGTGCGTGGGGTGATTCCCACACGTTGTCGGGCTTGGGCGTTGTTTTCCGTAACTTGAGAGTCTACTCCTTCAGTGACCCTCCACTAGTCGTAGCCTACTAGTACGCGTGTGCTAGTCGCACCAGGGAGTGGTGTACGGGCTGACCTTTAGAGACGGTTTGTGGACCGGTTACCGTTGGGCCCCACGTCTTGCAGCCAGAGTCCGGCTGAGGGGAAAACCGGTCAGAGGGCCAGACCTGGGACGCGTGGTCTGTGTGTGCACACGTGGTTGGGGGCGGTTGGACCCACGTCGACGGGCGTGACCCCAGCTAGTCACTTGTTTGTGGTTACTTGTACGGTGTTCGCGCCTCGGGTAGGACCTACCATGTCAGGCGGTTCACCTGCGGTACGGTGTAAGACGTCAGGGGACGCTACCGGCTGTGCTTCTAGTGGGTGGTACTCCTGTCGAGTACGGAGTGTCAGACTGTCAGTCGTGTGTTTCCGACCTTCGGGTTTTGACGGTTCGACCGTTGAGTTTCGGTCTTCTCGTACCGTGGCACGTGTGTCGGTTTGCGTGCCGTTAGGGTCTAGTTCTGTAGAGTACAGGGCTTTCCTTTCCGAGGTACCTTCCTACCGCTAGGGTAGTGGTTTCTCGTTTTGCGAGGAAGGGTTCGAGTGATCCCTACTGAGTCTTGTTCCGAGACTCATTCCCTGCGTGTTTTCACCGTGTTTCAGGTGAGGCGCCACCTTCGGGGAGCGTGTCAGGAGCGCAGCGGAAGCGTGGTGCGGGTGTCCAGAGGTAGTGCCAGAGGTCAGAGCCGGGGGATGCCCCGTGTAGCTGTACTTTTCTTTCTTGTCACTGTACTAGTCGTGGACTACTGTTGCTGTTGTTGTTATTTTATTGTGGACCATGTAAAATGTTAAATTCATTTCCTGCTTAATATTATAACTGTTTAATTTCTGCAATTATTTGTGATACTTGTGTAGTTTCCACACCATCCTTTTAACCCTTCCGAGTCTTCGGACTCGTGGGTGGCGGTACGAGTCTCGGGTTATCGGGCCTTCCCGGTAATCGGATTCTCGGGTCGTTACACCAGGGGAGCGCGTCTGGGGTGCAGCGTGGTGCGGGTACCCAGAGGTAGTGCCAGAGGTCAGAGCCGGGGTATGTCCCGTGTAGCTGTACTTTTCTTCCTTGTCACTGTACTAGTCATGGACTATTGTTGTTGTTGTTATTTTATATTGTGGACCATGTAAAATGTTAATTTATTTCCTGCTTAATATTTTAACTGTTTAATTCCTGCAATTATTTGTGATACTTGTGTAGTCTCCACACCATCCTTTTTAACCCTTCCGAGTCTTCGGGCTTGTGGGTGGCGGTGCGAGTCTCGGGTTATCGGGCCTTCCCGGTAATCGGATTCTCGGGTCGTCACAGACTTAGTGTGAGCTCTACATGATTCATATTAGTATCTTAATTGATAATTAGTAAATCAGAAACCCATATGATAAGTGGTAAATTATGCAAGTAAATTTCTGTAAAATGCATACTTTTTATTCCCACATGATCTTGTTCATTATCATTATCATCTTGATTAATCTTTTTGGCAATCAAATTAATGTAAATCATGATTCTTGATAAATTGACATGAAAATTGGGACTGAAATGAATACTAGGTTGCTTGACATCCATTCTACTCCAGCAGAACAGTTTGACCAATTTATCGACTTTTAATAAGTCATTAGCCCTATTAGTTGTGCTAGCCTTGAACTTACCTCCGGACACTCCATCCGGCGGACTTAACATCATATTGGGATCTCTGTATATCCTTGCTAAGAACCTAATGAACCACCATAAACATCGATTTACGTGACTGAACCGCTGGATTATAAGTCTTGGATCGAATTGGGCTAAGAGAGGCATGTGCGGCCAGTAGTGGACCGCATATCCTTATAGGCGGCCCAATAACGACCGTATATACCTGGCTTATGCCATTAAGTGTTGGTCGATTAACCTTGATCAATCTTCGACCAAAACATTAAGCTTTGGACTGACCAATAGACAGTAGATTAGGCCCTGGTTTAGCTTTACCCTGTCTTTGGCAGCCCGGAGTCCAATAGGGTGATTTCTTAGCCTTCTAGCCAAGCCCGGGTGGTGCGGCTGGAATATGACCGTTCAAACCTTATGCGGATTCTCTTGGACCGCATATCTTGAATACGGCCCCGTATGGCCCGTACATCATGTTCATGGGTCTTAAGGTCTCCTGGACCTGCGCGGCCCATAACTTACCGTTCATCCTTTAGAGTGGCACACTGTCAGCCGTTCATCCTTGACCTCGTGGGCTGAGTTTCAGTCCAGTTCCTGTAAGTGCGGCCCAGTGTTAGCCGCATATATCCTTTGAGCGGCCTATGTATGACCGTACATCTCTCAGAGATGAGTTTTATCGTGTTTTGTGTTCTTGAATCCAAGGACAGATTAGTCCTTTAAATCTTGAACTTCTGGACAGTAATTCCTCTGATTATTTGGCCATAAACTTGACTAAAATGTCTAGACGGAACTTGGGATCTTGGATCCGATAAATCAATGCCAACGCATCATAAGGACCCAGTCTGGTCCTGGGGAGAGCGCCCGAAAAGTACTTGTGCCCATGGAAGTTTGTAATGACAATGTGAGGCATTGCACCGAGTGCATGACTAACGTGATGTCTACGACAGAAATCTCTTGTTATCTCTTGTTACTTGATCGTGCTTGACTTGTTTAAAATACTTTATGGTGGCCATTTCCTCGTTACAATTTTCTATTGCACTTGTTACATGATATTCTTGTTGAAATCCAGGTATCTTATATTTTCTTGACCTTGCAAGATCTTTAAATTACGTTATTTTTTTCTTCTGTATCAGCATTTCTTTTCTTATCATTTCATATAAAAATAGAATAATTGGTTAATTACATAAACTTGCTTGTTATTATCTACTGAGCGTTCGCTCATATAGTTATCTTCCCCTTTTCCAGGCAACTCAGGTGACGATGCGTTTACCGTTGGAGATGGGCAAGAGTGATGATTGGAGTGTACCAGTTCTAGATGTTGAGTTGGCATAGTTATCCTACTCGTAGTTGTGCCTTAGAGCGTGTTTAGCTACAGTTATGATATTATTGTTAAGTTGTTATTGCCTCAGTTTGTATTAAAGTTGGTTTAAGGATATTGTACTAGATTTGAAATGTTTCATGACCAATAAAGTTATCTCTTTTCATAGCACATGTGTTAATACTTAGTTTCGCTTATCATTATTTCTAGCTATTTCTGACTGTACGTTCCGATATTCCGTGTCGGGGCGTGACACTCACGACTCAGGGTCAAGATCGTCGTGCAAAGCGATAACACGCCGCCAATCGGTCTAATCCTAAGCCAAAGAAACCGATTTACACGGAGGAAACGGCTCACAGAGAACCGAGGGAACCCCAAGACCCTCAGCACGCCTAGACACGTAAATCGAGATAAGACGATACCTCATGGCATCCAGAACCACTGTCTCGAGCTGGACAAAACTGCCGAGACACACACAAGGTTACCTGTCAACCACTGGATCACACCGGGTTGACCAGAACCCAACAACGACACACAAGCACACGCACATAGCACAACCACTCCTGGCCACCTCGTACCCCGGTGATAGCCCTCATAGGACATCGGATGGCATCCACGTGCAGTTGGGCAAACCACAAGGTCAAGCCAAGATAAGCAGAATCCAAAATAGCGGAAACCGGAACTCTAGGACTGTAACGCACCACCCTTAGACCGTTACACGAATGTGACGGACTACAATGGGCCGTTACATCCCAGAGGAGACAGGACTGTGGCGGTCGAATGGAGACGCGCTACAGTGATGTGACGGTCGAAGAGAGACCCGTCACAGACACCGCCCTATACATGATCTAAAATAGACCAACACTGTAACGGCCTAAGAGAGGTGCGTTACAAGACCTGGCGCATGGGGGTTGGTGCGTTACAGCCAACCGACATGGCCAGCACAACTCAGACAAACTACGCTGTGACGCACCTCTATAGGGGCGTCACAATCATGTAACGGTCCAATACTGGTCCGTTACACCGACCTAGCCTCGAAGAACACAAAACGACCAACGACTGTGGCGGTCTATCGTGAAACCGTCAGAACGTGTGACGGCCACTGGAACGACCGTTACACCGGTCACGGCGGGAAAACAGTAGAATGGCTCAATCGGCCCGTTCCACGCCCCATTCACGCCGAAGCGCAGGGGAAATAAAGCCTCACGATGAAAAATAACTTCTTGAAGCTAAAAAGTCCACATGCAAGCATTAAATCGTGAGATCGGGGCGATTCCAACGAATCGACCCTAAACGAGTCACCGAGGTTCCGAGACTCCTACTGGCCCTGTATGACTTCCGAACGTTACGAAACTTACGCTAATGGGATCCAGACATCCCAGCGGTCATTTTGACACTAACTAGACCAAGAATGGTTGCCGTTTTCCGACGAACCCTACAAACCGCGAAAATGACGATTTTGCTAGAACTGGCCCGATCTAGCCCGTCCGAGTACCAAACCACGCACAGAAGCAGGGAAAACGTGCAGAACAGGTAGGCGATCCATCTCCCTACCACCACCGAAGAAACCGAGCGCCGAGGCGACTAAACCCCGCCGAAAACCACCACGCGAACTCAACCGCCGGCTTTGAATCCACCGTTCGGGATCGCGCTAAAACCGATCCGATCCTCGTCCCATCGCTCGTCCGACCATCCCCACGGCATCTCCTCTACCTGCCCGAGCCTCCTCCGTCTGCAGCCGGAGTCGGGAAGGCGATAGAAGAGAGAAAACGGGAGAGAGAGACCGCGGCGGTGAAATGAGAACGAGGAGAGAGGAAAGGAAAATAAAAAGAAAGAATTTCGGAATTTTCTTAATTTTTGAAAATTCGATAATTAGACTGAAAATGGACTAATTCAGAAAAATACGTAAAAATAGTCGAAATGATCCTTGGAAAAAGTACATCGCAACTGTATCGTCCACGAGTCGATGAACGGAGAAATAAACTCACCGCAGGGTTCCGTAACTAGTACGAGAGAAAAACCCACACGGATCGTAAAACTCAACTCAGAACCCATTAAAACGATCCGAAACTTTCCAAAAAGGATCCGAAAGACCCAATAAGAATCCAATAAGGATCCAGGGCATTGCAATATATATATACATAGGCGGTTGATCCGGTGGTGCCGGCACCATGGCATTTCACTGACGCGGTGCCGGCACCATGCCATGGTGCCGACACCATGGGATCATACATACATATATATATATATGGTGTCGTAGTCAGATATATATAAAAAATGGTCGAATGAGAAATGGTCGGATGAGAAAATCGACCAAAACCCAAATTTATTTCTATGTGAGGGCGGTTAAGAAAAAATGATTTAAAACATAATAACTCATTCGATCTCATGTACGTCGTCTTAATCGGGATTTACTCGATTATCAAATCCGCCCTACAGAAACATCAAAAATAGGAAATAGGCACTGTTATCAGAATTGGATCGGATCGGATTGGTCGATCGAACCGATCCGATCGTGAATCGTGAATCGATCCAAGAATCGGTTCGATTAAGATCGGTCTGATCTAATATTAAAGAATCGGATAAATCGGACGAACCGATCCGATCCGATTCACCTTTTAAAATAAAAAAAATTAAATGTAAAAATATTTAGATATTCAAAATGATATTTAAATGTGAACAAAATTATCTTATTATTATTGATTTGTTGTTATTTATCATTTTATTTTAGATATATTTAAAGTTTAAATATTTAAATATATATATATATATATATATATATATATATATATATATATATATATATATATATCAATTATGAAAAGTGAAGACTAATGAAATATTGCAAAATTTTAAGATCAATTTATTTAACCATGTTATTGTTGCTATTTTATTTGTATAGTTACGTAATCATGATTAATACTTAGACATGTATGTTTATTTATTTTGATCATTATATCTATTTCTCATTGTCTTGGGATATAAAATCGGGTCGGACCATATATCATTATTACGATGACATCACGGTTCAAAGCGGTTCGATTGAATAGTCCAATCGATTAGAACTAAATCAGCTTATTGACCAATTCAACTATCGATTCGGTTCGGATAACATTGGAAATAGGGAAAAAGCAAATAACAGGTTCACAATTATACTTAGTATCAATTTTTTTTTAAAAAAAATAGCAATTAGGGTGGGGTTGATGACTCCACCAATGGAGATTTCCCTTACAAATGGCGGGCAACTACAAGAAAAAGTGGGATTACTGACGGAAATTTGTGACAGAAATTTTCGTCTGAAATTTGTGACGGATTAATTTCTGTCTGAAATACTATCTGAAATATGTAACTACACACGGAATTTCAGACGGTACTACACACAAAAATATTCCGTGTGAAATTGCAGATGAAATTTATGACGGATTAATTAAACTGTTCGAAATTTATAATCAAGAATATGTGACGGCCGACTCCCGTCTGAAATCAGTCTGAAATTCGTTACAAAGGTGTTTTATGACGAATTTTCATCCCGCTCTCTCAGATGGAACTGTGATACATAAAAAACTACCTATTGTTTAACCAACCACTTAATGACCTCACGTGCCAACTGACTCACGGGATACGTGGCATTTTGTAAAAAGGAAAAATAATACTTGACTTTGACCGCGCCATATTGAAATAGTCAATTTAGAATTGATTCACCCTTTTTTTTAAAAAAAAAAAGCAATTTTCTCATGATACGAATTAGAACAATCGGTGCTTCCAAATTTTTCTTTAGATTTTTACATGAAAATTATTTTTAAACATACTTTTTTTAAAAAAATATTCTTAACAATATATTAGTGTACATATCATTGTGTTAATTCAAATAGTATATAAATATAATTTAAGTATAAATTTTTATAATTTTTTGATAAAAAAGAAGTGATATATTTATAAATAAATATGATATTTTTACATAATTCAAATTTATACGATGATATGTCTACCAATATATGTTCATGTATATTTTTTTCATAATTTTTTTGTTTAACAATAATTTTCATGTATTTTTTTTGTCAAACTGTCCAGTCAGTCTGATTTTTAAAACTCGCTTTGATAACCGGTTATAGGGTAAGCTGGTTAGAGACGGGTGAGTTATTCAAGAGTTAAGTTTAGTTAAGGTTTGATAATTAATTTTTTATTTTAAATAAAATAAAAAATAAAATAATTAATTAAAATAAAAATAAATAAAAAAATCACGTAATTTTATCCTTCCCGATCTAAAATAGTTTGTTCCATCTTTTTGACCGAAAAAATTACTCCACTTTAACGCCAGAATAACCCACTCGACTCCAGAAACCAAAAAAAAAAAAAAAACTTCTCGTAATACCCAATCAAGTTTGACGGAATAATGGGAATAAGTCATCCTATTCTACGGCTGCCCTGAATAACACAACTGCCTATTACTCCTTTGGGTGCCAAAGGCCCAAAACCCTTGTGCGACTTTCACTAAAATTTAATTCGTAGTCCACTGATCAAGTTCCAAAATAGTCAATGAACATGGTCACACGTTGACATTTGCAAATTTGATTTGATCAATGTGCAAGTCCTATGGATTGTTAGGCGAATTCTTATCAGTTTGTGACCAAAAGAGTGAGACCATGATCATCCGGTTTGTCATATATATATATATATATATATATATATATATATATATGGCTCCTTTGTTAATCGGGTAGAATAACTCATTCGACCGAGATTCGACCCCTTTCGGTCGAATGAGATATTCGACCCCGCATAACTCGGCTGTGTGAGAGAGATTTTAGTGGGCCCCACAAACATCTCTCTCATGGGACGGATAATCCGGCGAGAAACAAACGGGCCCGTAATATTTTGCTCTCTGACGAATTGACGAAATTAGTGCAATATTGTTTGACGAAGGAAAATTCCTAGGATCAACTTATAGAATGTTCAAAGAAGATGTGGGATATTGACCGGTTGTTTAAATAAAGAAGACTCGTTACTCCTTCATACTGCTGTCAGTGTCAAGGATCGGAGTAAAAGTTTGACCCAAACTCGGTCCTTTTTTTTGAAATTTAAAACCATCAACTGCGACCGGCAGTCATCCTTTGAGACCAGCAGCTAATTAAGAACATAGATGTAATAGACGAGGTGTGACGAGTAGAAGATTGATGAACACTACACATACCAATCAGTCAGACGTGGTCTTCATCATGAATTTTCAACCACTGACAAGCTATGAGAACTGCAAATTCTTTGCTTTAGAATTTATGGAATTTTTTTATTATTATTCAAAGAAACTTCAATTATGTGAGGGATCATCTAATTTGGTGTTGTTGGGTTGGAAAATGTCATCCTTAGGAAGCATGATCTTTTCAAATTAAAGGGTGGCGACGATGATGCAAAAGACCGCTAGCTTCTTCCCTGTGATCTCAATCTAATCCGATTCTTATTTATATGGATAGCTTTAGTGAATGAAACCTAAATCAATTAAAATCAAGCTTTGAAAGAGAATATATATGAATGAAACGTGTATAAACAAATGCCTTTTCAAGTCATAATAGTATGAATATCCTCTTTAGATAGAAATATATCACGATTTCTCTTAACATGAGTACTCCCTTAATTAGAGAGAAGAGGGTTTTTTAAATAGATATCCCTGTAAATATCTACATTTATTAACAAATATCTCATTTTTAGATGTATTACTATATATAAATATATACCTCCCCTGATGTAACCCGAATGGTTGTGATTGTACTCTCGCCGCATCCCCCGTTTATTTAACTTGATCAATAAAATGTGAGTTAAAAGATAGGATGACTAATCTACTCTCGGGTTAAAATACTCTCTCTCTCTCTCTCTCTCTCTCTCTCTCTCTCTCTCTCTCTCTCCTACATTCACCTCTAAGTGTTGGTGTTTCGAGCCGCCGGCCCGGGAGCCTATATATCTCTCCGAGTCTCTAAGGGAAGCTCTCTCCGGTGCTCTCCCTCTCACTGTTCTATGCTTCCACCCCCACTATCTCTCTCTCTCGCTTTTCATCCATGACTCATCCCTCTCTCTCTCTCTCTCTGACCCCCTCCTAAGTGAGCAAGTCAATGTTGAAAGGGAGAACCCCCTCCGGCACTCTCCCTCTCACTACTCTTAATTTGCCCCCACCCCCATCGTCTCTCTCTCTCTCTCTCCCTCTCTCTCTCTTGGTGGGAAGCTAGCCTTTGGTAGAGGAGGAGAGTGACACTGTCATGTTCGTTGTCGCAAGTTAGGTATCCAATTTGTGGCGAATGTCGGGGAAAGCATGAACTTGAGATGGGGGGAGAGGGGGGCATTGGGGGGTGCTTACTCTCTCTCTCTCTCACACACACACACACATACAATTTTGTGCCCGTTGTAGTCGACGTCTCTATGTCCTACTTCTTGCTCCGACACCATTAGCCCTATGGTCTCTCTCTCTCTCTCTCTCCCTCTCTCGTGACATCATTTGACGATTATCCTAAGAGCTCTGTCGGTCGGGTCACAGTAACCCCCTACTACTATTGCCATTGTTAAGTTAGGTTTAGGGTTGGAAAGGGAAGGGTGAAAGACGAAGACATGGGCATTTTTGATATTTTGCACACCCTAACACTTTTTGTAGCATATTCTCATGACATTTGCTGGCCACTAATGACTTGAGAATCATATGACATGAGAATCATAGGAGTACAAACATAACCATTCTTAATTGATAAGGGGTGGGCGTTTATGATAATTATAGGTCTAAACGAGGGTTTATTTGCAAATAGAGACGCGTACGGGGGTAAAAAGCCAAGAGAGTATTCATGATGTTATAAGTTAGAAAATTTTACATAAATGAAAATTTAGCAAACTTGTTCGTGAAAATATTTCAAGATGCAATCCATACATCCAAATTAAACCACAGCAAACAATGGCTTGGATGGGAGCATGCACAAACGCCATCAGCAGTAAGAATGTTCACGTGTCTTGACAGCTAGCTAGTAAGGGTTCTAACCATGAAACACAGATCGAAATGGAACGTGATTCGATCTACAAATTCCAAATCATCCACAATATTGTTTACAGCTTCTTTCACCAAATTAATTAAGCAGAAGAAACCACCCTAACGAGACCTGCCATGTCCCTGCTCGACTTCAAGCCTTCGCCTTCGGTCCCTCCCTAGGAGCCGGCTGGGCGACAACCGCGCCCTGCACTCCGAGATCGTCTCAAGCTTCGGCGCCCACTGCTGTTCCCTCGACCCAACAAGCTGAGCGTAATGCTTCTGCAACTCCGGCGTGGTGCAGAGGCTGCTGCTGCTGGTGGAGTCCTTTCTGTACTTGCCACTGCATCCGGCGCCGCACCTCCGGTTGCTCCCTTCGGATATGATCCTCTTTATGAACTCGGGCACCAACTTGATCAGCTTCCTCCCGTCGGCGCTGCTTCCATATTGGAACGGGCACCTGCCGAAGTCGATGGGCGACCTCCGGGGGCCGGCCGACAGCGTCGCGAGGGACGCCAGGGTGAGGACGCGGCAGGGGAGCCGGTCGATGGGTATGACGAAGTAGGTGTTGCCGACGAGGAGCTCGTCGTGGGTGCCCAGCGCCGGGACCGGGCGCCCGATGTAGAAGGAGTCGGCGTGGCAGACGATGTGGTCGGGGTACTCGAACATGAGCTTGCCGGCGTGCTGGGAATCGCAGAGCAGCCTGGTGGCGCCGCCCCAGAAGACCAGGTGGACCATGCCCTTGGTGTGGTCCAGGAAGAGGCAGGGAGAGAACGAGTTGCCCATATTGTTGCCGATCGATCGAAGAAGGTTAACTGACTGGTGAGGGGGGATGCGTTGGAGAACAAATATTTAAGGCCAAGGAGAAGATCGCAAGACCGTGGCGACTGTCTGGGTTTGGCGTTCTTTATAAAGATGGGGATGGCGGGCGGGCGGGCGGGCGGGCGCCATTAATTGGAGAGCGCCCTCGATCTGACTTGGTAAAGCAGCAGTTTTTTCCCGAGGTTAGACATGGTCGGTGGTCATGGCCAGAAGCCGCCTTCTGGTGAAGAACCTGGGTTGGCCGGGGGGAGGGGAACTGATGAATGGTTGTTGCCCGGTTGGTGAGAGCTGCCAAGGGCATGCAGAGACAGCTTTTGATCAGGGTTGGAGGAAATTAGGAGCTTTTATTTAATCTAAAAAGGCATGCAAGAAGACGTCCGTACGATTATATTATGTTGACTCATCTTGACAGTTTTCTGTAGTATGAAACAAAGATAGCCACACACAGCTGATCATTTGGGGGCAGTTTGAATAACGGAATGGGATGTGGGTCGTAGGGTAGTTTATTCATCTGTGTTACTCTGACTGGTATTAGTTCATCTGTGTTACTCTGACTGGTATCCGAACTGAGTTCGGTTGTAGCGGTAGCCGGTAGGGTAGAGTTAGTCACGAGGATTAAGGGCAGCTAACTTATTCGGCCATTTGCCGGGGGATCGAATTAAGTAAGCTTTTTTTTGTAGATT
Organism: Amorphophallus konjac; assembly: GCA_022559845.1. Taxonomy (NCBI): domain Eukaryota; kingdom Viridiplantae; phylum Streptophyta; class Magnoliopsida; order Alismatales; family Araceae; genus Amorphophallus; species Amorphophallus konjac. The sequence goes on from CM040126.1 coordinate 456,863,426, forward strand.
TATTAATTATGATATTTTTATTTATTTTATTCTTTATTATTATTCTAAATCAGATAAGATAAACTCTCACGGGGGGAGAACGGTCAACGTGCTTCCTCAATTTGTTGACTGGTCAGCGTCTCCAATTTTTTTTTGGGGGGTGTTTCTGGCACGGGTAGATTTAATTTAACTGTGACCGTCGTCGCCGTCAAATACGCAGTCGCATTCAAAACTTGGGGACTGCCTGCCAGGTTGGAGGATCCACGGCATTCGGCAGGATTTCATGACTGCGGGCATCATGTTTGACCCTTCTGCAAACGGGAAGGTTTTTCGATGCCTTCACAAGGTTTAACTAATTAATAATAAGCAGAAGAAGACACTGAAGTCTTGAAAGCCATTTATTTCGATTTTCCTTTATACAGTCTACTGTTCTTTGGCTTCTAGATAATTAGGATAAAGGTGGACTTCGTGGAGATGCATGGCCCATGTAACTATCCGAATTAGGTCGATGATAGTTAACTCTTAATTTAATCTTTATTAAGTTGCTTACTTTTAAGATGTGTGAACCGTTGGATTTTGCATTAGTCTTCTAGGCTATGTTATATGGGAGTTAGAATATACCCAAAAATAAATAATATTATTTTGACTGTATTCGAGTTAACTTATTCCAATTTTTTTACTAGAACAAGTGTAATTATCTGGATATTGACTTTTAATCTAAATACATACCGGAATATTAGATTTGTGTAAAAAAAGAGAATAAGAGGAATAAGACACTAGTATCTAGGTCATTTGCACCTTATTATGCAAACAAACAAACCCCTAGTGCATATGCTTGAGTTTAAAAAGTTGGTGCTTTTTTTCTTTTTTCTCTTCTTTTTAAGAGGAGGTGTTAAGTTTCACATGCATATATATATATATATATATATATATATATATATATATATATATTGCTGCGAAAGGTGGTGGTCTTTTCATCTTTCGTCTGCTCATCCCTCGATCGTTAATAGTTGAAATATCTGTTCTTGCGTCATAAGATGGAGTAGTAAGTACTCTACAGGTCAAGAAGGTGGTGATCTTTTTGTCTTTTATTTGCTCTCTCGTACGTTAAAAGTTGAAGCTCCTGTTCTTATAGAATAATATGGAATGCTACTCTTGAAGGGACACATGCAGGCTTCTGTTGTTATAATTAATATGCCTGCAAGAGCCAAGAGCTTATATAGAAGTAACTTTTAATTTTTGGAATTTTTTAATAAGTGGCTGTTTATAATGAACTTCATTGTAAAATACTGTAAAACTTTGTAATTATTTTTATTTTACAGTATTTTCTGGTGGTTTAGTTGAGTGTAAAATATATGACATAAATGAGATTACGTAATTGGGTGATGCATGCGGCATTGAGATTTTCTTGTTTCCGTTTACAAATCACATCCTCTGGAACTAAAATCAAAGAAAAAATAAGTTGAAGTTACAATAAACTAATAAAGTATTATATTTTATTTTACCATCACTTAAATAAACTGTTTCTAATTTTAAAATAAAAATGCACCAACTTTATAACAAAAAAAAATCTAAACTTGGAGACCCACATCGAAAACTAATGCTGCGTTTGACAATCTATGTAGATTTTGACTTTTTTTTTTCTAAAACCCATTAGAGAGACAAAAATAATATGGAGTAATTTTTAGATATTAAAAATTGAGTCATTTTCTCTTTATCTCTCTTTATAGCTCAAAAGTCAACTTTAAAAAAAATGATGTGACCTGATATATTTAGTTTGGACTATGAGAGATGAAACTTTGAGTCCAAAAATTAATGCTCAATATAAATGTCGAACGTGGTCCAACAAACCTCGCCGTTAGACCAATTTAATACTAGACACCAGCTTTTGCAACCATATACATATATATATATATATATAGTTGTTTAAGATCATGGTCTGAATTCATGAACCCAGATAGCTTGTTATATATGTGCATATGTATATATATACATAAATATACATGTGTGTGTGTTTCGAAATTATGCATGTCGTCTCTCGAGCTGAGGGTCAAATTAAGTTGGTGCGAAGAAAGGGGAGGAAGGACGGTGGAGATACTTGAAAGGAGTCTCTCTCTCTCTCTCTCTCTCTCTTGTGGTGTTGGGTTCGAAGGGAAAGAGACACACACACACACTCTCTCTCTCTCTCTCTCTCTCTCTCTCTCTCTCTCTCTCTCTCTGGAAAAAACCTCAAACCTGTATAATGAAACAGCACGTACCCAACACATGAAAAAAAAGGCAAAGAAATCAGAAATCAAAATAGATATCGCCAGAGGACCAGAAGGAAGAAGGGAGGGTGCGGGGCCATAAATCGGAGTAAATTATGTTAGAAAGGAGGAAAGGATTGATTGGAAAATTCAATATTTTCATTGCGTGAGTTTGTGTTATTTAATTAGTGTGGAATTTTAATGTCATATTGAAAACGTAAAAATATTGTGTGGGTTTATATATTAGTGAGTCTCTAACTTGTTTCTAAGAACTGGAGGAAGCTGTCACCACACACGCATTTACGCACTTGTCACGTTGGGTTGGGTCAGGTCGCGCGTGAGAATGATGGGCTCTCTTTTTGCTCCAGAGGGCTTTGGGTGTGTCGGTTCAGAATCTTATTTTCCTTCATCTCGAGGAGGAACGGTTTCTGGAGATATAAGCGACGTGAGAACTCTAACTTTCTACACTCTCGCAATTGGTCTCTTCCTTTTCTACTTTCTAAAGCGCACACAGACAAAGGGTTGGCGGGTTCCTGAGGTTGTTTTCGACGTGCATTTTCTTCTACGAGAAGGAGATCGCTGCGTGTTGTCATTCTATTCCGAGAGAAGATCGTGGACTCTATCACACTGATATGACGGGGGCGATATCTTCTTTAAAGGCAATCTTATTGAGCGACTCAGCTACGTTTTCTAACTCTTTATTTCTAGTTGCATATCATGCATTTTATTTTCTTTTGACATTTATACAGATCTTACCTTTGTCTACATGGTGACATGAATTTTGCGGATATTATATGAGATATGTTGGTTTGATGCATTTATTTGTATAATTTTTGATCCATTTTTATAACAAATTAAACTCGTATATATATATATATATATATATTCACATGGGGTCGGTCCCATGACAATTTGTCATGGCACCGACATCTGGGCCTTTGATCACATGAGACTGATCCTATGCGATCATCTCCCTCATGAGATGAATGGCCCAGATGTCAGCCCCTTGACTAATTGTCATAGGACCGATCTCATGTGAATATTTTTCATATATATATATAACACGTAGCCCGATACAAATAATACATACGAGTCACTGGATTGCGAGACAAATTATTGAATCAGCTTTGGTTTGCAGCACGTTTACACCCCTCGAGGAAACTCCAATTAAAGCAACTCTCATCCAGCGGATCCCAGTCTGCATGTTTGCATTTGTTTTCATTACAAGTTCAAATATCACGATCTCGGATGCCTTTCTTTCGTCGACGTTCTGTTCAGGCCCCGTGGTCTACACGACATTAACTTTCTGATGTCTCAAATCAAGAGTACACTTATAGTCACCGTCAACTTTAGATTATAATATGTTCAAAGTATTTCTTATACGTTTTAATCTAATAAAATTTTTTTTCGCTTTTATGCTCATTTCAGATCCTAGTTTCAACCTGCGTTGGGTAAGAACCATACCGAAGGAAAACTTTACAGATGTGTAAAAGTAGAGATTGATTTGAATAGCCAACTGTTAAAAATACCATTAAGGGATGATTCGAAAAATAAAAATAAGAATAGCAATAGATCAATAACTTGACCTTTTATTTTTGATTTTTTTTCTGATCGTCCAATCGAGATGTACTATATAGGGCTGTGTAGCTTAGCTCCACTTACATCTGGAGACATAAGTTAAAGAGAATAAAAAAAATAAAAAACAAACTTGAAGCACACTCAAAGCATGCACTTACACGTGCAGGTGTGCACCAAGCGTTCCTATATATATATTCAAGATGCAGTCTCTTCTTCTTCTTCTTTAATTTGCTGCAGTTACTTCGGGGAGGGCAGAGGAGGTGATCAGCCACAGACATCCAGCGGCAGAAGCTAATTAAGGACCTCTCTTCCTGCAAGCATGCGCGCGCAGTGGAAGCAGATCTCTCTTGCAACTCGGGTCGGCTTGCATGCATGGAATCCCGTCAGTAAACCCTCAAAGCAATATATATATATATATATATATATATAATAACATCAACATTCAACAAGACGATCTCTCTCTCTCTCTCTCCCTCTCTGCAGTCTCGGTCGATGCCGTTCCCTCTTGCTCCCTGCTTACTCACATTATCCCTCCATATCTCTCTCGTCCATATTGTCTGTCCGGTCTTTTCTTTAGCCGTGCACCCGCCTCCATACACACTCTGCTCCCTGCGTACGTACAAAGTGTGCTTTTGCGACTTTTCCCCCACGTCAAAGTAATAACCCCAAGTACCCATGCCGGACTGCAGCACGACACACTAAAAACCCAGAAGGACAACCAAGGACTCAGCACATATTATATATCCCACGAAGAAATGGAGAGAAAGGAAAAGCTGATCACCGGCCGTGACAGACCTGAGACCTCCAAGTACACACATATAAGTATGTCTATATATATATATATATATATATATATATATATATTTATATACTGAGGAATAGAGAGAGAGAGAGAGAGAGATCATCGATCAGCCATGGCAGAGCTCCAACAGCGCGTGCTAGAAACCGCAGACGACACTCGCTGGGCTTCTGCTCTCTATCTCTGCCGCTCTCCGCCCAACGAGTGCACTTTGCATCGCTTTGTTTTGTCTCCATATCTCGTCAGAGAAAGATTGTTCCTTTTTGTTTTACCTTGGAGAAGAAACGCCCCGGCCAACCATCACTAGCCATGCACAAGTTGACAAAAAGAAGAGCGCTTCCAAAGCAGGGGAGCCTCCTGGCTGCTTTGCTTTGACGTCCTGTGGTGCCTGCCGGTGATGATGGCTTGGACGGCAGGTTAACCTTTTTAACTTGTATTTTTGACTTCACATGATGGGTTATTCGGAGCACGATTTGATGACTCGGTCCGAGTCAGGGTGACTCGGGAGGATTTATTCGGATTCACGAAAATCCGATACATAATCCGATCGACTCAGATCGAGTCACTCCTCCCTTCCTCTCTACCCTTCTCCGTGACCTTCTAGGCATACTCCGACGAGGATCCAACGGTGGCGGTGAAGATCCGCCGATGGTAAGCGAGACACAGCGGTGGTAGACAAGATCCGGCAGTGACGACAATGATCCGGCCAAAATGGACGTTATCACCCAAGGCGGGGGACTATCGGGGAAGGGGCGGAGGCGCCGGGGTGAGAGAAGAAATCGGGGTCGGGTTGAGAGGGCGCCAAGATAGGAGAAGAAATGTCTACTGAGTGGAGCGGGACACGACCGAGTCGGCCCGAGTCTCATGCGACTCGGGCATACCATATCAGATTAGAGAGATTCCGATCCGATACAGATCACCGAGTCGACGAACCTTGATTTGGAGTATTTGAACATGAAATAGCGAAAGATATATTAGTTTTAAAATTAGTGAGCTCAAAACTGAACGAAAATTAGTGTTATGAGCTTTCATTTTTCCTAGATTTTATTTTAGTAATGTTAGATTGAGTTAGGAGAGAAAATTAAAGACGAATAATAATAAAGAGCTAGGATGTTATATGTGTGGGCTATGTAATTGTATTTCTATATATGGTCCAACAATTGATGCCACTTCAGATGTAAAAAAAAGACTATAATGTAAAGGAACCACGGTGCTATACATTAGAAAACATAGCGTTATAAGGCGTTCCTCGATAGTTCACTACCATGTAATAAAAAAAACACTGAAAAATATAAACATCATTTTACAATATTTTAAATGCCATTTTATAATATTTTATATCATTTAAAATATCAAATAATCCCTTGGTTAATTATATGCAGTTGGCCTAATTTTATTTATATATATTATATAAGCCTATACTCAATTAAATTAAGTCCATCTTCGCGTAGTTAGATTTGGACAGTTATTAATATTTGATATCCAGAAAAACTAGATGTGTGTGCAACTTATTTGAAGACTTTGGATAGATTAGGAAGTGGATCGGTTATAGAGTTTTGAGATATCAAATGTTTCGTGCACCGATTCTAATGTACAAATTCAATGTCATTACACAAAAAATGACGTCTGCGTCAGATCCGTACGATCTATTTTTTTACATATTAAATACGGAGTGCACTCGACAAAAAAACATAAGATTAAAATATTTTATAAAATTGAAATATTTTGTACATGAATGAAACATTTGATATAAGATTGAAACGTTTTGTTAAATTATTGTAACAAAATATTTCTTTCATATAGTAAAATATTTTTTATAAAATTTTTTATTAATTTATTTTTGTAGTCAAATAAAATATTTCGTTCATTTAACAAATGTTTCATTCTTGTAGTAAAATATTTCGTTCACATAACAAAATATTATTTTTATAAAATATTTTCTTTACTTTATTTTTATAGTCAAAAATTTTTTCATTCATGTAACAAATATGTTATTCTTATAACAAAATATTTTATTTATATGTAAAATATTTTAACCTTACAAAATATTTTAATTTTATATTTTTCCGTCGAATATGCTTCACATTTTATACGTGAAAAAATGAATCGTACGGGTCTGACGTAGATGTCATTTTTTATATAAAAATGATTATTTTATTTGATTTTTAGATTAATAAAAAAGAGTGTTACATAATGACGTGACTCGGAGCACTACTCAACTTTTAAAAGCACTGTCATGAAAAATTATTTTAGAAGGTGTTTAATTTGTTTAAGAACCATCATTGTTACTTACTATGCACCAAGTACACACTACTCAGAAATATATATCTTAATGATCAGTCCCTAATGAGAAGTGTGACAACTTAATAATACACTGTTTGACCAGCACTGAAAGATATTTCTCTGACAGGAAACCTGTTGATCGATCGGATCAACCCACCTGCGAATTATTACACATGCAGCTGTTAGGGTACACAATCTGATCCCCTTGAAAATTTAATCAACAGCTTCCTCTTTACAAATAAGCATTCTATATCAATATTAATAAACACTTGAAAATAGGCCGAAGAGTGAGATAATCCTATAGATCATGATATGTTATAAGGACAACATAAATGAGAGAAATTAATTAAGTTTAAAAATATTACAAAAAATAACTCTATTATTTCAACAATTACAGACTTGCTATCCTCATTTTGTTGTTGTTATAAACAACTCGGTTACCTTATAAGACTAAAGGTGTCATTACCATCAGTCGCCCTTAATGTTCTATTAAAATCTATTATATATTGAAACTTACCTAGTCTTTAACCAAATTTTAAAAAGATCAAAATAATGCTCTCTCTCTCTCTCTCTCTCTCTCTCTCTCTCTCTCTCTCTCTCTCTCTCTCTCTCTCTCTCTCTCTCTCTCTTCACATACCTACCTCTTTATCTCTCATTCTCTATGTTTGACACAATGTGATGTGAAAATAACGCTTTTCTATAAAGGTATTTTCGTTCAAAATTTTAATTCTGTGGATCAAGTGGGGACATGCTAAATGACAATTAGCCTCGAGTGTAATTTTACACTCATGTTCATTCAAGAGTATTATGTATAATAATAGCAAAACAAATAGGGTAATTCTGTAGTTGTTGAAATAAAACGGAGTATTTTTATAGTTATCCCACTGGTTTCATTCTAAATAAACAGTTATCATAGATATCGTGAGATAGAAAAACTTTAGTTTTAAATAAATATATACGAGAATTTACATGGACATTTTAGGAACTAGCCACAGATTAATATATAAATAGGACACACCGCCTGTGGATACCGATCCGATTGACAGTTTGACAAAGAATTAAAAACTTCTCACATAGTAGAACTATCTCTAGGTCAAAGGCTGATATGGATTAATTACGTTAATGAAAGTCTGAAAGCAAGTGGAAGAAATATTAATGTAATCAATTATCTTTTCCTAATTAAGATTTGCACTGTGATACATCTTGCACATTTCTAGATTAAAATGACAATAAAAAATGAAACCAAACTTTTTCCAAAGACTCAACGCCATGCATATTATCCTACTAGCATCTTTTTATGGGCCATTTAAATTTTTGATTAAACACTTTTCTGATTCAATTCAAAGTATATATACTATCCAATATTTCAATTGGATTCACACAAATCAAAATATCATATTAGTGTAGACTTTTTTAGGAGATATCTTTGTAAAAGCCTAACTTTGGAAGGTAAAGAGCCTACTTGAATCTGTCATGTTATATGACAGCTACGTACACCATGCCTTTGACGCAGAGAATTTATTTTATCGATGAAATTTCTAAAGAATGCAAGCTGAAATCTTTTTCACGACGGAATGCAGCACAAGCCTCTAACTCTTGCATGCATGTTTCTAATTTGAGAGGAAGATAAAAAAAAGATGAAAAGCTAGATAAAGGGGAGAAAAGAACTGATAAACCATTATCAAAACGAGAAACCCTTTTGCATCCTAGTTGCTTGCAGTGTGGATCGAGAGGAGGACTCGATGAGGAAAAAAAAGAAAAAAAAACGAAGCAGCCGATTTAGATTAGAAAAGAAAGAGCAAGAAGAGAGATCTTGTCAAGGACAAGAAAGAAAAAGGTGGACTTGGACGCGACTGCACACACTTTAAAGCCCTTCCACACCACCCACAGCATCCCCCAATCCCACCTGACATAGCCGAAAAGAAGACATCAGAGAGGTAGAGCAGGTGGAGAAGCTCGTCCCCTTCCCTCTGCATCTCCCCCCGGGAGCTAGCACTGGAAAGACCTCCATGTATCAAACCCTAATCTGTGTAAAGCAGTAGAGAGGAAGGATTACAATATCAGAAGTGACACAAAACTTGCCATCCTCCCATGCAAGGTGGAGGGAAGCCCATCGTCCTCCCTCTCTGCTTTCTTTGATCTTGCACTACCTTTGTATTTGCCTATCTTCTTCATTTGTGTCACTGACGAGTCTGTCGGTCGTACGTGTGTAGAGCTAGGATCAGCAGTGATGGTGCAGGTGGTGGCGGAAGTGGGGAACAGGTCCACGCTCGGGCTGGGAGGACCAGTGCAGCACCTCCGGGGGCAGCCGCCAGGCGATGACGTCGCTGCCCCCGCCGGCGTTTTGCACCACCATGGACGACCCTGCCGCTGGCTGCTCGCTTGCCATGAGCGGCTTCGCTTCCTCGTCGACCTCGCCCGGCAGCCGGGACAACCTGTGGAACTCTGGGCTCGCGAAGGACGCCAACACCAGCACCACAGGCCCCGCCGCCATCAAGGGTCCCGCCACCGTGCCCCCTATCACCTGGCCCTGCGACCCGGCGAGCGAGACGGTGAAGGCCGACTTGACGGCGGCGGCGACGATGGACAGCGAAGACGAGGAAGAGAGGGTGACTGGGGTGGCTACGGCGGTGGTGCTGGTGACGGGGGTGGCGCCGGCGCCGGTGGGGTTTGGGATGGGAAGGAAGGTCCCGGCGAGGGAGATCATGTCGAAGCGGCCGTGCAGCGTGAGCGTGGAGGCGTGGAGGGTGGGGTGGCGGAGGGTGACGTTGGCGACGGTCCCGGAGGCGCTGAGCACCGAGACGCCGACGCAGCGCTGGCGGGCGAAGCCGGAGATGCACTCGAGGACGTCGGAGCCTGGGGAGAGCTCGAGGACCACCGGCCGCATCGCCGTCTCGCTGTCCCTAGTGATCACCACGGGGGGCTTGGGCTTGTTCTTGGAGCCCGGCGGGCGGCCCCGGGGCCTCCGCAGCACCAACGCCGTGGACGACCCAGATGCCGGGGTGACGTCCCCACCGCCCCCGGTCGCAGCAGGGCTCCCTTGGTTCGCGCTTCCCTCTTGCCGCCGGGTGGAGAGGGGGACGTCGGCGTCCTCCTCGTCGGAGTCTGCCCCAACTCGGGGATGGTATGGGAGGGTGATGGAGGCAGCTCCCCCGCAGTCCATGTCCTCCTCACCAACCCCCTCTTCTGTTTGATAGCCTCCAACCATAAAGAATACTTATAGAAGGAGAAGAAGAAGATGCCGCTACTTCTCACTGCCTTCACAACACACGCGCAGCTTGGTCTGGAAACGCTTTTTTTTTCTCTCTTTCTTGGCAGAAGATGATATGGAGTAGGGGATAAGATTTTAAAAAAGAATAATAAATAAGAACAAGAAAGTGAAGAGAGAGAGAGAGGGGGGGGGGGGAGAGAAGGGAGAGACGACAGAGCTTATTAGTGTAAGGGGGTTTCAGCCGTGGGGTAGAGAACACGGCGCGACCGCGATACCCCCCGCGCGCTGACGGCGAACGGGGTCGCCAGCTGCTGCTACTGCTACCGCTGCCGCTGCATGCCGTGCTGGTCTTCTGTTCTCTTCAGTCACATCCGTCCTTGTGTTTGAAGTTCCTCCAATCTTACGCCCGGGCTGTTAAGGCAGCGTTTGAAAATCCGACGTATTATGGATTTTGGTATTTCAGTATTGAAACTCCTGACATCTCTCCGTGAACTCAATCAAACGAGCAAGAATTTTCTAGAGAGAGAGAATATTTAGACTTTCAAAATATAGAACATGGAAGGTGCTTTCATCTTTGGAATACATCATAGGGTGCATAAAACCTTAGCTACCTAGTCTTCCCTTGGCCCATTTCCACTATGCTATCTTCTCAGACTTAAAGCTCTACTAGCAAGGTAATGAGAAGTGTACATTAAACTAGTGGCCAGATTCCAATGTATCATTATGACATGGTTTGCTGACTCGGCCCAACTTAGGCCAACTCAGGTGTACCGTACCATAGCTATGAAAACCCCGTATGTGATTCACTTGTGATCGACCGAGTTAGGATGGGTCGTCGATGGACCCCTTCGCAAACAACTAGTCTACCGATGGAGCTATCCCCCACCTTCTGCACTCTTCCTTCCTCTTGATCATGGCTTCCAAGTTCCAACTCAGCCAATAACCCCACCCAAGAAGAAGGATTCCTTGCTAGAGTTCTGATTGCAAACCAGGAGCATCACTCCCAGGTATGAGAGCAGATTAATCACAGGGGTCGCAATCTCCATCGTTTGTGAACATGATCTATTGTGATGTCGACAACAAATGAGGAGGAGGAGAAGGAGATGGAAGAAACCTCACTAGGAAGGGGTTGCAGCGGGTGCAACAAAGCAACAGGAAGGCGTGCGAGCGACGCAGGCATGCGGGGTGCAGCGGGCAAAGCGATGAATTCTTCAGTTTGGTCCAAAGTGGGAGCCGAGTGAGACTAAGTTGGTACGTTGTGACTCAAGTGTACCATACTAGATCAGGTAAAATACGGCCTACTACGGATCACCGAGTCGGCGAATCTTGTATTACAATTCACTATAAGGTAATAACATTCTCCCCATAATACCATAGGAAGAAGAGTAATATTTGTTACACATATGAGAGGGAGAGGATGGTCAAGGACCGAGTTCTACAAGATCGCAAGTAGCAGGGTCCCCCTGAATGACCGGTAGGAAAGACCTTCCGACGGTCAAGTCAGTCCGAGTCCTAAAAGATGAAAAGAATGGATACTTAATGCTTTTTGCAAGATGTCTCCCTTTAAACGTGAAATCCCAATTTCCCATATAGGACTAGAGTCCCTGAGTAGTCATTCATGCTGTTAGGTCAAGCCCAGGCGACATACTGGGCCGCCTTTTTGCCCCGCCATGATAGGGCCTTGTGGGCCATTCGGCCCATGGTCGGGCCGCTCAATCCACTGCCCCATCACCTATCAATGCTAATTACCATATTTTTTTTATCTCATATAACTTTCAACTTCACATCTACTAGCCATAGATTTGTTGGGTATCTCCAATCTGTTGGTTCATCCGGTTTCTAGCTTCTTTGCTATAGGGTATCTCCAATTTGTTCACTTGGGCAATGGGTATCCTTAGACTGCACTTCAAGCCCATGCTCGTCAGTGTCAAACTTTTTAAAGCACTTTCTACGGCCATATTTTAAAATCAGTTCTATATAAATACATCTCTTGTTCAATTATTGTTAGGTCAAATAGAAGAATAGGTGAGTATTTCCATCCATGGGGTTCCATATTTATCTTTTAAACAAATGTTGAACTCTGAATTCGCACAGCTCTGAGTTCCCTGTCATCTAGTCTCTCCTCCCACAGCAACATAGTCTCAAGAGTTCCAATAGATCAACGACCTCTTACAGTTGAATTATTCACAAAACATTGTGCTAACTTAATGTTACTTGAACATGATATCATCAATAATTTTTTAAAAAAAAACATGACATTATCAAGATAAACTAACGACGGCAATAAGACAGGTGACCGAACAAGTGGGGGACAAAGAAGTATACTACATGGTGTAGAGGTTTAAGAAGAAGGCTCAAAAGATCTCATATTGAAAATTATAAAGATGGACATATACTTATAAGTAAGATCCAAGTCTTCTCCTTTGAGGGTCTTTTTACCAGTAAAAAAGGATAAAACTTCAGTCGTCTCGGGACGCGGAGAGGATAATATCTCAAAGGAGATACCCCAAATACGTCTTCATTGACGCCGTTTGTGGGAATCCCGGCCCAATAAGAGAGGCTCAAAAGATCCCATATTGAAAACTACAAAGATGGATATGCACTTATAAACAAGACTCAAGTCTTCTCCTTTGAGAACTCTTTTACCATTAAAAAATAATAAAACCCATGTCGTCTCCTGACGCGGAGGGGACAATATCTCAAAGGAGACACCCCAAATTTATACGTCTTCACTGAAAAGACATCCCAAATTTATACGTCTTCACTGAAAAAAATCTCAGTATCTATTTTTAATTTGCATATATTCATCACAATATTAATAAAACTATGTTTATTTTTTTAAAAATCAAAAATAATAATCCATTTGTTTTTTTAGAGAATTTGTAAAAAAATAATATTTTTTAAACAATTGCAGAATTGTCGTCCTTAGATAACTATTGTTATATATAATAACACTCTTACGTGAAACTAAGTGCAAAATTGTCCCCAAGGTTACGTACTGTTAGGATCTCTATTTTAAAAGTTATTTGGACATAAATATTTTTATAGAAAAAAAAGAGGAGTATAGATAAAGAGACAGATATATGAAGAGAGATTAAAAGTTTAAGAGAGATCGAAGATATTTAGAATTTTTAATTTAGTTAAAGATTAATCAGAATCAAAAAAATAAGAGAAGTTAACGGAATGTTAACGGCCGATGACGGGTAAGGGTATTTTTACAAGTAGTATAAAGTAATGCAGTCATTTATAACAATACCTGTCTAAACTCTAATTAGGGTCATTCTACGATGTTATTTCCATAAGTTTTCGTTTTTTTAATTAAAGGAGTCCGAAACTATGAAAGCGACTCTTTTCCAAGGACTGCCGAAGTCCCGGCCACGCATGTGAGTGATGAGAGGACTTCGACCACGACCGCACAACTCATGTGATCGCCGGAGCCCCGGCTGCAACATCGCCACCCAACGCCGGCATTTAAACTCCTGCGCTGACCCTGGGGAGAGAGAGCGGGATGCACGAGCCCGTGTCCCGGGAGAGAGAGAGAGAGAGAAATTAAGATGAACGAAGAGAGGAATGAAGATCCGAAATCGAGGAGACGGAGAAAGCCGGGGCGGGTTGCTGGGAAGAGTGAGAGCAGCCGGGGGACAAGACCATGGCGCCATCACCGCGGAGGAGCACCCTCGGTGTCCCCAGTCTTCTCATACGTCTTCTTCCCAGTTCTCCATCCCCCCCGCTGGGTCCAACACGGCCGAGCCGACCTCTCTCTCTCTCTCTCTCTCTCCCTCGCAGCTGGGAACACCCATGCACTTTCCGCTTTCCGGACAGCGACGGGTCCTTCTCGCCGTCGGCCCGCTGGAAGTGGAGAGTCGGGGGAAGCGGTTGCTTTCTCCTCCGATCGAGATCGCAGTTAAACGGGGTGGCGACACACGGCGAGTGTCCCGTGTGCTGGGACCCCCTCCCCCTTCTAACCACCATGTTCTGTTCAGACTACGTTAGCCATCCAATCCAAGGCGTTGTTCCATTAAAACCAGAAATTAAGATCCTGTCCAACGGCGACCGGCCGGGCGGCACCGGAGACCACCCGGACGGCCCCGGCGGATGCGCTGTCCGCCAGAATGTCATGACTCATGTGTGATTGTTTAACACACGCGGGAAAATTAACTCTTAAAAAATATAAAATATAAAATAGTACATTGGTTGGACAAGCATGCATGCACAAGTAGTAAGCACCCCTTTGGTCTCACGAGATTTGATTTACAAGATGATTAAGGGTTAGTGTATAAGACAGTACTCTACTCATCCCAGCATAGACAGGGAGATTTAGACTTAGTCGAGATCAGACTGTCGGATTTGTTCTAGATTGTTCTAGAATAAATAATCTCTGCGTGTGATTGTTTAACACACGCGAGAAAATTAATTCTTAAAAAAATATAATATAATATAGTACATTAGTTGGATAAGCATGCACAAGTAGTAAGCACCTCTTTGATCTCACGAGATTTGATTTATAAGATGATTAAGGGTTAGTGTCTAAGATAGTACTCTACTCATCCCAACATAGACAGGGAGATTTAGACTTAGTCGAGATCAGACTATCGGATTTGTTCTAGATTTGTTCTAGACTAGACTTAACCGCCATCATAGATCAGTGGCGGGGTGGACACCCCCCTCCCCCCTCTAGCGCAGGTGGCAGGAGGGCACGGGTTCAAGCTGTGCCTCCCACCGGGAGGTGCTTGTCTCCACTTTCCCCTCCCCTAAAAACTGAGCCTTCACCTCCTCCCTCTTATTTTTTACGAACAAGGGAACCCCTCCAAGCATCGTAGGCATCCTGAGCCCCCTTTTTCGCTTTTCTTGTATTTCTAGAGAGAGAGAGAAGAGAGAGACCAAGTGAGGGCGGGCCTCTGGCACCTTACCACAGCTCCTCCAGGCATGTGTAGGTGGAAGAGGATTTCCCTCCGAATATGCATGGTCGTGCAGCAAGGGAGTCGCTCTGGACATGCAGCGGAGGTTCCTGCGGGCACGGTGCGTAGTGAGGACCCCTCCCGTCTCCCTCGTGCATGGATTGACACGGAGAGCTAGCCCCTCCAGGCATCCCCAGGTAGGAGAGAGAGAGAAAGAGATGACATAGTTTCTCTCCCCCAAGCATCACCAGACAGGAGAGAGAGAGAGAGGAAAGGAGGGACGCCTCAAAACTCCTCCTGGCATTGCCCATGTTCTAGGCGTGGGGAATTTTCTTTGAGTTTCTTGGTGATTTTTGGTGTTTTTTTTGACGCTATCTTGCTAATCACGGTTGTTTTGGTGTTGATTTGGGGAGGGTGCAAGGTATCTCGAGCAGGGTTTGCCAACTCGGGTGACCCGGCCGACCCTGTCTCGGTCTGAGTCGGGTCGGGTCGCTCCCGTACGTCTCAGTCCGTCTCGATCTATATTTAAATAAAAAAGACTTTATACATATAATATATATATATATAATAGAATAAAATAGAAAAATACACTACATATATAATATAATATTAAATTAATGGGGTGATCCGGTGACGATCCACGACCCGGTCGTCCTGCAAACGGTCTGGGTCGAGTCGGGTCGTGCAGGTCGGGACGATCCGCACCGGGTCGATAAACCCTAATCCCGCATCTAAATTATCCATCCATGTGAAGGTGAAATTTTATACCCTTATGGGTGTTTCGCGCATTTTTTTTCTTTTTTTTCTTTTGCCTTTTCGTTCGCGTGTCGATCAACCAATTAACTAACTTGTAGTCAACTGATTGATTGACGACGCGGGCGTGCCAGTCACATGAGTGACGATTTTTATGATGCGCTCACTCTGACCCAAATCGGGCGAATGTGAGGTTCGGTCGGGACCAGCAGTCTGCCATACCATAAAGGCTATGGCGTTAATTACATCCCCCACGAGGAGGGAACACCTTTGATTAATTGCCGAGATAGCGGGCTGTCGAAGCCGGATTAGAAAAAGCTACATGATGATTGCAACGAAGGCATGCCGGATGCATATGTTTCATGGAATTATGGATCCTCGGTACATGGCTGAGGACGTGGGTCCGAAGACCGTCGTCGCGCATAGCGAAGACTTCTGACCAGACATAATCCGGCTTTTCCGTCGGCACCATTTGATATACCCAAGGATGTATGCATGGATGCACATACGACTTTCATGATTATATTAAGCATGATAATGGAATTGTGAAAGTAAATGACAGTCAGCCATGCTTGTTACTCCTCATCAAGAAGAGGGAAGGCAACATAAGTGTGACAGTGAAAACAAAGTGCTAACGGGCATGGTAATGAAGATACGATGACAATACAATTCGGGGCTCGCTCGGTCCCTCCATTGTTCAATTTATTATGCATTATGATTTATCAATGCCAACCCCGAGGGACGAGGTCCACTCGGGGGCAGATAAGTGATTAAAACAACAATCGGTTTCAAAACCGGCGCGATCATGCAATAGGTAGCTTATACGGCGTGACGAAGCGTAGGTATAGCATCTTAACCCGGCGCGGCCATGATGAGAGTTAATACGGCGCGAAGAGACGTAGGTGTAGATGTTAATACGGCGTGGCGATCAGGGTATTTAAACGGCGCGCAAGGACTTTGGGGCGCGCCGGTTTAGGGCGCGCCGGAAAGGCGCAAAGAAAATTTTTTAGAAGATGAGTGTGGGGCTAATCCGGCGCGGGGGGGTACCGCGCCGGTTTAGGGCGCGCCGGTTAAGACCGCGCCGTGATAAGCTTGTTTTATTGAGTTTCGAACTCTTTCAAGTTTGCTGGACTTCATAGGATCCTTCTTGAGTTGTTGGGCCAAATGACTATTCGATTGGAGTCCACAGACTTCTGGAGATAAAGGGGGAGGTCAGTGCGAGGTTCATACTCGAGCACTGAGACGATTGAGTTCAGAACGATCATTTCATTGGAGCTTATTTATTCTTAATCTGTCCAAATTTGGACAGCATCTCCCCTGGACCTGAAGAGTTGCAGGGGAGAAGCGGGGTCATGTTCACTTGTGGAACAAGCCCCTGAAACGCCGGTGTACACGGAGGCACCCAGCAAACCCCATCGGATAGGATACCCCGAGGACTAGCCTACGAGGGGCACCAAAGCTCCGCAACGGGAAGAATAGAGAGACGAGGTCATTGATGATGAGAGCATCACCCCGAGGGCTAGCCTGCGAGGGGTGGACATCTCACGGCACATGACTCATCCCACAGAGGGACCGACCACCAAGAGGGTTAAGCTCCGAGGGCTGGCCTACGAGGAGCACACATCTCTTGGCCTAGATTGAGTCTCGGGTTGTCGAGGCGAAGCCTGTTAGACTAGGACCCTTGTTGCTATCTGCTATGGCCTTGGGGAAACCTTCACCATGGGGGGGGGGGGGGGGGGTAAAGTTCCCGGTCGCTCAGCAGCTATGCGAAGTAGCAGGGGATGTCCCCCTCCCCGGATGACTAAGACGACACCAAAGAGTCTCGGAACGGTTCACATGACTATAATGCGGAGGGGTGATCACTTCACAGATGGGACGAGCCAAACATAGGGGCATATGCTCGAACAGTTATAGTGCAATGTCAAGCCGATGCATCTTGCAATCCCGAGTACGATCCCCACCTCACGAGCCACAGGGCAATAGGAAGAGAGGAATCGAGGGGAGCTGACCCTTGACAACACGGTAGAAAGAAGCGTACGCGGAAGCGCAGCTCTGTCCACGGAGGGCATGCGGGGGCCCTTAAATCATACACGAGCACGGTCGCAAAGAAGAGGGGAAAGAACCCCGGGGAGGGGGTGTTTCTATAGCCCACAATGCTTTGGGGCATGATCGGGGCTTCGGGGAAAACCGGGACCGGAGAAAACACACGGAGGTAACCATCGCCGTAGATAGGAGAGGAGACAGAAGTTTAAAATCAATCATTCGACCTGTTGGTCCAGATATTCAAATATGCATTACCACCCCGGAAACAGGAATGGGATATTCAATTACACGTTAGGAATCCGGCGCCGGCGTCATTGCTCGGTCGCCGTTCATCCTTTTGCAGAGGAAAACGAATGCAGTAAGAAGAAGAGATCGCAGAGGAGGAGAGGGGTCGGCTCATATCATTGCCATCCCTCCCCCTCTCTGCTTACAGTTGGTGGACGGAGACTCTGAAAGAGGAAAACAATCCACGAAAAGCAAAGAAGATAAACTCCGGCGCCCACCTGTTCTCAAAACAGACACTACCAAAAAAAGCGGGATTTCAGACGGATGTTTCAGACGGAAATTTTTCTGTCTTAAAATCCGTCTGTATTTGTGACGGATTAGTTTCCGTCACAAATTCCGTTGTTATTAAGGACACACCAGACTCCCTCTGAAGATCCGTCTATAATTATAGACAGAATATATTCCGTCTTTATATACGTCGCAAATTTGGGACGGATATTCCGACGGAAATAATCCGTCTGAAATTTCAGACGGAAATAAGTTCCGTTCGTATTTCCGTCGGAAAATTCCGCCTTTCCCGCCCCTCCCTGCCGCCTTTTCCACCTGGCCCCATTTCCACCCCCCCACTCTCCCTCTCACTCTCTCCTTCCTCTGCCCTCTGCTTGCGGTCGTCGCCGCAGGAGCCGTCTTCGCCGCCGGAGCCGCCGTCCTCGCCGTAGCCGGAGGCCCCGCCATCCTCGCCGTCACCGGAGACCCCGCCGTCCTCGCCGTCCTCGCCGTCGCCGCCATTCGCCAACCTCCCTCCCTCTCACGGTCGTGGTCGCCGTCGCCGCCATCATCCTCTTCCCACAGTCGCCGTCGCCGCCGGCCGGTAAGTGGCCTCGCTCTCCCTCTCTCTCTCCCGATCATGTTCCCCTCCCTCAATCCCTCTCCCTCTCCCCTGTCCGGCTCCCTCACTCCCTCTCCCTCTCCCCTCTCGCGCTCCCTCACTCCCTCTGGCCGCCCTCCCCCACCCCCTCCACTGCCCTCTCTCCCCTGTCCGGCTCCCTCACTCCCTCTCCCTCTCCCCTCTCGCGCTCCCTCACTCCCTCTGGCCGCCCTCCCCCACCCCCTCCACTGCCCTCTCTCCCCTGTCCGGCTCCCTCACTCCCTCTCCCTCTCACTCTCTCTGGCCGCCCTCCCCCACCCCCTCCACTGCCCTCTCTCCCCTGTCCGGCTCCCTCACTCCCTCTCCCTCTCCCCTCTCGCGCTCCCTCACTCCCTCTGGCCGCCCTCCCCCACCCCCTCCACTGCCCTCTCTCCCCTGTCCGGCTCCCTCACTCCCTCTGGCCGCCCTCCCCCACCCCCTCCACTGCCCTCTCTTCCCCTGTCCGTGGCCCCTCTCCCCCTCTCATTATGATGCTGTTCTTGTAAAATCTAGTTTGAACATTAGGTGGATGTATTTTAATTTGTAGAATCTATCTAAAAACTCGTTGGAGTGAGATATCGCAAATTCCGAAAATAGACTCAGTTTGAACATGTCTTATTCTCCTCCAAAAATCTATCAGGGCGCATAAGTCAAGATCTTAATACTACATTTGATTAAAATGATAGAGATGTCAGATATTTTAATGAGTAGAATTTTAAAACTCATCCCCACAAATCCAGCCAAACTCCACCTAACGGAGTCATAGATAATTTGGACCCGTGGCCTAAGTGACCGTCTCACTCCCTGCCCAAATTGGCCACTGTGAACAATTTCACATCACTTGGGATCTCCCTGGGTAGCTTCTTCCTGATTAATTTGGACTGAATTAGACTGGGGAGACTCGTCGGACCCACGGAGACTGATTTGGACTGAACAACCATGGGTTTAGTTTAACGATACACAGGTTATTTTTTTAAAAAAAAATAAATCGCTTGTGTGAAATGCTACACATGTTCCTAGTCTTGCCCCGGACAGAACTTGATGATAGCTGCATTTTTCCTTTCCTGGGCATGTGACATTCTAAACGCAATAAATAGCCAGAGTTTACAAGAACACCATCAAAGAACCTTCATTCAATCAACAATCATTAATTTTTAGTTCAGATGGTATGCAGGAAAGTGAAGTTCCAACTTCTGATCCGAGAAACAATGTCCTTTTTGGAGTTGACATTGATAACCCTCTTGGGATACCAATGCCTAGTGATCCTTTACTAGCAAAAAATATAGGCTCTGGCAAAGACTATCAGACTAATCTCACTTCAAACAACATTATTTCCAATTCCAGTGGCTCCAAGGAAACTCAAGCAGAATTCTCAACATCAATTGTTTCTCAATCTTTTGGGGTTCCAGATGTGGCATTTAATTCTAGTGACTCCACTAATGATAGCAACTTTTTGATTGGTAGATCAATAGATATCACTCGGTCTTCGGGCAATGATGAGTTGAAGCAGGATCTTGCTCGACTGTTCAGCATACAGAGGAGAGGGGGGAGCTCTGTGGGAGGGGGGTGGAGCTTGGTGGGACGGGGAGCTCCGTGGGAGGGGGGAGGGGCATCCGAGAGGGTTCCAGTGGGGGGGAGCTCAGTGGGAGGGGGGAGGGGCATCCGAGAGGGTTCCAGTGGGGGGGGGGGGGGAGCTCTGTGGGAGGGGGGTGGGAGGGGGGGGAGCTCTGTGGGACGGGGAGCTCGGTGGGAGGGGGGAGGGGCATCCGAGAGGGTTCCAGTGGGGGGGAGCTCAGTGGGAGTAGGAGGGCGGGTGGGAGGAGGGGGAGCTTTGTGGGAGGGGGGTGTCATGTCTCGAGTGGCTCGACAGGCCGAGTCGCAGACCGTTGAACCAGCTCGGAAGCTATAACTCAGTTCTGAGCGGGGTTAGTTAAATTAGATATCCCTGTTGCATTTTATTAGTTAGTGGCTGATGGATTAGTTGTTAGTTAGTGGTTGATGGATTAGCTGGAGTCATGTCTAATCGGATGCAATCTTTGGAGTCCAACTTCGAGAAATTTGAATCCCAAAATTCTCTGTCTGCTGTGGCTGTGAATCCTCGTTCTTTTCGCCATAAGTTGCACGAGTTCCCTAAATTTGATGGGAGTTATGACCCAGCTGAATGGCGATTCAAAGCTAATCGCTATTTTTACTGTAATAATGTTCCGGATACGCAACGAGTTACTATAGCATCTTATTATTTGGATGGAGAGGCCTTACAATGGTTTTGGCATTTCTCTAGCTCTAAAGAATCTGTTTCTTTGCATGAGTTTTTAGCTGGGTTAGAGTCACGGTTTGGTGCAGTTTCTTCTGTGGATTCTCATGGGCAACTGAGTAAACTCAGACAAGTGGGTACAGTAGCTGCGTATTAATGGCAATTTGAGACCATGTACAATAGAATAACTGGACTTTCTGAGAAGCATTTGCTGGGTGTTTTTCTGAGTGGTTTACGAGAGGATCTTGCCTGTGAAGTTCGCTCCTTCATGCCCCATTCCTTATCACATGCTATGGAGTTGGCAAGAATTCAAGAACAAATGTTTACTGCCAGACGCCGAGCTTCACCACACTTTATCTTTTCAGCACCTCAGACACTGAAACCTTTTACTCCAAACTCTCAGCCAGCATTCTCCCCTAAAGGAGTAAACCCACCAGTTAAAAAGTTATCTACACAACAGTTGCAGGAACGAAAGGCTAAAGGCCTATGTTATAATTGTGATGATAAATGGCTTCCAGGCCACACATGCCAACCTCATAAACTTTTTTTACTGCATCTTATTCCGGATGATAGTGATTTTGCTCCTTTAGACAGTGTGGATCCAGAACCCTTCATTGAATTCTCTCCTGTCATACAACCCTCTCTGTCAGCTCAATATGTTACTCACTTAGCATCACCGGGCACATTAAAAGTATTAGGGAAAATGGGTACCATGTCTGTCCTGGTTTTGATTGACAATGGGAGCACCCATAATTTTTTGGACCCCCATGTTGTAAAGAAGTTGGGATTATCTGTGACAAACTTTGATTCCCACCCTGTCAAAATAGCTGCAGGTCTCCAAATCTCTTCACAGGGTTGGTGTCCTGGAGTTAACCTTAAGATGCCTGGCATGTAATTTACTTTAGACTTTTTAATTCTTCCTCTTGGCAGTGTTGATGTGATCTTGGGGAATACTTGGCTCTAGTTACTTGGAGATATAACCCTAAACGTTTCTCAAATGTCCATGAAGTTTTCCTTGAATGGTCAGGATTTCATATTACATGGGTCCAAGTACTTTTCCAAGCTGGATTTGAGATCGGGTTATCATCAAATTAGAATGCATCCTGATGATGTTTACAAAACTGCCTTTAGAACACATGAGGGACACTATGAGTAGACAACCAATTGTATGCTAAAATGTCTAAATGTGTGTTTGGGGTCAGAGAAATTGAGTATCTTGGCCACATTATTTCAGAAAAAGGGGTTGCTATGGACATGTCTAAACTACAAGCCATTTGTACTTGGCCTGTACCCCGGTCTGTGAGGGCTTTGAGAGGATTCTTAGGGCTTACAGGATACTACAGAAAATTTATTAAAAACTATGGTCTTATTGCTGCACCTCTGACCAGTCTTCTTAAGAAGGACAGTTATAGTTGGAGCCCATCTTCTCATCAAGCCTTCTTATAGCTTAAAGAGGCTATGTCAACTGCCCCAGTTCTTGTCTTGCCTGATTTTTCAGAAACTTTTGTAGTCGAGTGTGATGCTAGTGGAACTGGCATGGGAGCAATTCTCATGCAAAAAGGACGTCCTACCATTCTTGAGGCCGTACATGCTCCACTGAGGTTGAAAGTGATCCCATTTGAACCTTGTCTTATGATGATAAGAAGATATAGAGAAATGGAATGACCACATATCTTAAGTAGTACATATATACAAAGATGTGGATAAATGCAAAGAAATCAGAATTCTCTATAGCAATAGGTAAATACCCAAAAAATTCGTTTTGTGATTTAAAACTTTGTGGATTTTAATTGCATGTAAATATAATTTTAAATCTGATTTTAATAGAAATTTGATGTTAATTTAGCTCAAAAATGTAGATTGTTTTGCTTCGATGTTATTCATTTGAAAATTTTTATAATTTGGGTGTTATTTAATTTGATATGTGCATAATGATAATTGCGTTGTTATTTAATTTTATGTTATATAAATGCATGGGGTATTCCCTGTGAGTTGAGGTGCGTGGGTGCGACCTAACATTACACGCACCTCAGGAGAGCGCGTTAAAACTGTGTCAATGTGCCTTCCCGTTTAAGACTTTGGGATTGATATGTATGTTCTCATTTATTTATGAGAATGTATATATCTACCACAAAGTCTTGAATTGTCCCGTTTGGACAGTCTGTGAATGTTTGATCGCACTTAGGCAGTCATTTACTATATATGTTTGTATGGTTTGTTGAGAATTTCGGTTGCGTCTCCTCACTCTTCTCTGATATACCATTATTGATTTTGAGTGTTTTCTTAACCACTTACTTGTAAGTGTTTAAGAAAATTTCAAAATCAATAAATATATTTGGTATATCGGAGAAGTGTGGGGAGATGATGTCGAAATTTTTAGCAAATCGTGCAGCACATATAGTAAGTGATTGTGCGATCAAACCTTCATGGATGGGTTAAAAAGTGATAATCTAATCAATATTCCTCTTCCAACTGCAAATGGTCTATGATGAACGATGTGAGGAAAGGGTCGGGTGTAATATTATGAGTAATGATTTGAAAGTTAGGATGTGTATTGTCATTTATTGGGTGCAGGCAAAATGTCGACAGATCATTTATGGATGTATCGTAGAATAGTTGACCGGGTGGTGTCAGATGACTTTAAGCTTGGGGTTGAGAGTTTCATTCAATTTGCATTGGGGAATCCAAATACAGCAATAGATCGCGACGGTCACATTCGATGCCCTTGTTCAAGTTGTAGAAACTTGAGGTGGTGTTCAACATGGGATGTGCAACATCATTTGTACACGAAAGGGTTCGTGGATGGTTATACGAATTGGACGTGTCATGGTGAGCAATTCGGGAGGTATGAGCCCGACAATATTGCAGGCACAAGTGGGTACGTGGATATGGTTGTAGATGCTGCTGGTCCTAGTTTTAATATTCACGATGAAGTGCCGAATAAGACAGCCGGAAGATTTTATGAACTACTTAGGGATGCTGATGAGCCGCTGTGGGATGGTTGTGAAAATCACACTCGATTGTCTGCAGTGTCACAGTTGTTGAACTTGAAATCTGAATTTCACATCAGTGAGACTTGTTTTGACCGTCTCCTCCTCTTGATCAAGAGTATGTTGCCGCGAGACGAGAAGTTGCCAGAAACTTTTTACCGTGCAAAAAAGATGGTCAATGACTTAGGACTTGGATATGTGAAAATAGATGCATGTCCGAATCATTGTATGTTATATTACAAAGATGATGCAGATAAGATATCATGTTCAGTTTGTGGCCATGACAGATTCAAACCTAAGGGGGGGTCAATTCAAAGGCAAAAGATGTACCTTACAAGGCGTTGCGATACTTCCCTCTTGTGCCTAGGCTGCAGCGACTGTATATGTCCTCAAAGACGGCTCGGCATATGACATGGCACACCGAAAGAGTACGTCGTGCCGATGATATAATCAGTCATCCTGCCGATGGTGAAGCTTGGACTCACTTTAGTCGTACTCATCTTGCCTTTTCAAGGGAGTCACGTAATGTTCGATTGGGTTTATGCACAGATGGCTTTAATCCATTCGGTGGTTCAGTGGCAGCTTATTCTTGTTGGCCAGTGTTCATGACACCGTACAACCTTCCGCCGCACATGTGCATGAAGCGAGAAAATCTGTTTTTGTCCCTAGTAATTCCTGGTCCAAAAAGTCCCGAAAAAAATTTGGACATATATCTCAGGCCGTTGATTGATGAGCTCAAATTTTTATGGACTGATGGAGTTGTTACTTATGATGCATATAGGAAGAAAAATTTTATTATGAAGGCTGCACTGATGTGGACAATAAGTGACTTCCCTGCATATGGAATGCTATCTGGTTGGAGCACACATGGGAGGCTAGCATGTCCTTACTGTATGGAAGATACCAAATCATTTGTATTGAAACATGGGGGGAAAAGCTGCTGGTTTGATTGCCATCGGCGGTTGCTACCAAGTGACCATCCTTTTCGAAGGCAAAAAGACTCGTTTAAAAAAAATACTGTTGAAATGGATGAAGCTGACTTGCAACGGGTGTCGGGTCTACATATGGCGTCACGGGTGCACAATTTACCAGATGTAGTTCAATTGTCTGGTAGCACACGGCAACTCCCTAATTTTGGAAAGGATCACAACTGGGTCAAGAAAAGTATTTTTTGGGAATTACCTTATTGGTCAACTCTTCTTGTACGACACAATCTGGATGTCATGCATACCGAGAAGAATTTTTTTGATAATGTGTTCAATACGATCATGAATGTTAAAGGGAAAACAAAGGACAACGCCAAAGCACGTATGGATTTAAAGATGCTTTGTAGACGTCCAGAATTGGAACTACAAAGTGTCAATGGCAAAACTGTGCAGCCTAAAGCAACTTATGTGCTTCATGATACACAGATCAAGGAAGTATGCCAGTGGTTGAAACAACTGAGATTCCCAGATGGATATGCATCCAACATAGCCCGTTGTGTGAATGTTAATGAGGGGAAAATATATGGTATGAAAAGTCACGACTGTCATGTGTTCATGGAGAGGCTACTGCCCATTGCATTTCGTGATTTGTTGCCAAAGCAGATATGGGGAGCACTAGCTGAGATGAGTCAATTTTTTCAAGATTTTATGTGCATCTGAACTCAGACTTCGGGATGTACAAACTATCGAACAAGATGTTGTCACAACCATTTGCAAGCTAGAGAAGATATTTCCTCCGGCATTCTTTGATTCGATGGAGCACCTGGTAGTTCATTTGCCATATGAGGCTATCGTCGAAGGTCCAGTACAATTTCGAGGGATGTATCCATTTGAGAGGTATGTGACAATTTTTGTTAACTTATAAGTCGTCCATAGCCGCTACATTTTGTTGCCATCTGACTTGTTGTTGTAGGTGCATGCATGAATTAAAAATGAAAGTTCGCAACAAGGCACAGGTGGAGGGTTCGATTGCTGAGGCATACATTCTTGAAGAAATTTCGAACTTCTGTTCTATGTACTTTGAGCCAGAGATTCAAACTCGTCGTACTCGACCTCCACGTAATGATGATGGGGGAGTGGATGAATCGTCCGATCGGCTCTCCATATTTAAACATCCTGGACGTGCGTTCGGACGTTGCTTGACTCGCACGCTCGAAGATAGAGAGTTGCACGCCGCTGAGATATATATTCTTTTGAATTGCCTCGAGATTGAACCTTATGTTGAGTAAGATATTAATTCACATTTCCAGCAACTCCATAAGTCTATACATCCTCAAAGTCTATACAACATTGACTTCACAAAGTCTATACATTGGCTTCCTCAAAGTCTATACATCCTCAAAGTCTATACATTGGCTTCCTCAAAGTCTATACAACATTGACTTCACAAAGTCTATACATTGGCTTTATCAATTTTTTTAATCATTTTTTTTACGGGGTGCTACATTTATATTGCAGACAATTTGATTCAGAATTAACTGAAAAATGTCCAAATATCCAGGATGTGGAGATTGAAAAAGAACGCGACAAGTTTTTTTCCAAATGGCTAAGAAACCGAGTTAGTGTGAACTCTGAATATATATGTTTGTATTTACGTATGTTGAGGTAATTATTATTATTTTAACTACTCTAATTTGAATATAGGTTGAACAAGGTCTCATTACTGATCAAAGAGTACAACAGAAAAGGTATGGCCCCTCGAACCAGACACGTGCCTATCCGGGATATATTGTGAATGGATACAAATTTCATATAAGGGATTATGGGCGAAATAAGTCTAAGATGAACAGCGGCGTATGTGTGAAGGGAAATTTATACAATGAAATGGAATTGGACTACTATGGTATTATTGAAGAAGTCTTACAACTTCAGTATTTGGGACAAGACAATCATGTATATATATTTAAGTGTCAATGGTTTGATCCTAATTCTGTTCTACATGACACAAATTATGGGATTGTCAATGTCAAGCATAGGTTTAAACTTAAGACCTATGAACCGTTCATTTTAGCCGCACGTACAAGCCCAGCAAGTGTACTATTCAAGCTATCCATCATCCAAGAATAGAGATTGGTGGGCAGTTTGCAGGGTTAACTCAAAACTCTTTCCCACTTATGAGTTAACTATGAGTGGAGATGTCTCAGAGGTTGCTCATGTTGAATATTATCAATTAGACGAAGTTGGCGTTGTCGGTTCCTCTAGGTTTAATATGGACGAATCTGATGAGCCACTGTCATTACGTACGCGAGATGGCGTGGAAGAAGTCGATCCAACGGAGCTAAATGTTGATGTTAGAGGGGAGGAAGAATCAGATGAAGATGAAGATTTTGAATCTCATGAGACTACTATGGATGACGAAGATGATGAAGTTGAGCTAGATATATCAACATGAGGGAGGCATGTTTTGATAATTTAGTAAGAAGATTCTTACTTTTAAGCATAATTTTAAATAACATTTGTCTAGCCTTATATAATTATGGATTAATATGTATTAATTATTTTGTTATTAATAAGGAAATGGTGCGAGGAGGTCGTAGTAGGGGTGGGAGGAGATCTAGCAGTGAGAGGGGCACTACTATCTCCTCGCTACCATCTTCTTCAGACACAGGTATATTTGATCAATAAGTTAGCTATATAAATATTTTATTTATTTACAAACTTAAAAGAATTTATTTATAGGTGCAAGTGTCGGCTCACCACCACTTGTACATACGTCACCACCTCCCGCTACAGGTATGTATATTTTAATTTAAATTCTTGAACATTTGTTCTACTTATGAAAATAAGTTCTTGCAGGTCTCAGTGGCCTCCCACCTGTTGTGCATACGCCACTCCCACCACCTTCCGCTGCAGGTATGTATATTTTAATTATATGTTCGCAATATTTGTATCAATCCACATGACAATAAATTCTTGCAGGTCTCTGTAATATCCCGGACCTTTCGGATCCTTCTTCATGGGTCCCGGATCTGGTTTTCGGAGTGTCCGGCTCCGTTGTGTCCGAAATTTCGTTTCGGACATCTTTCGTGTTCGGATCGGCGCGATCCGGAGTCGTTTCGGAGGCCCGGAGGCGTTCCGTGGCTTTTTCCGCGCGTGTTTTCCGATTTCCGGTGTGTGTTTCGGCTTTTTCTTCGGACGCTCGCTGCGGGCGAACCGGGCAGTTCCCCGAGGCACGAGTGGTACCGTTGCGATCGGTGCGTTCCGAGGATTCCGGAAATGTATTTTTCTAATTTTCGGTATTTTTCCGAAAAATCGGATTTTCTATATATTCCCATTTTCTTTTCTTTTCTTTTTCTTCTTTTCTCTTTTCTTCTTCTTCCTCTCTCTCCCTCACGCGACCGTGGCCGGCTCTCTCCCTCCTTCTCTCCCGTTCGACCGTGCCGACCCCTGTTCCGGCTGCAGACGGCGGCGGTGCGACGGCGCGAGGACGTGGGTGACGTGGTGGCGATCGTGCGGGCATACGGCGAGCGTGGGAGGCGTGGAGAGGCGAGATTCTAGCGGCGTTCTTCGCGACTTCGAGCACGGATCGGAGCGTTTCGTCGCGGACCGGAGGTAGGGTGACGTTCCTTAGCCTCATGTCTTCCTTCCCCGTGAGTTTCAGCTCGAGACGAGGTCGAGAGGGGTTTATTTTGAGCCGGGAAGGGTCGATCATGCCGCGGGGTGAGTTCGTCCGATCCATCGTTTTGAGCCCCGATTTCACGGTTTAAGGGCGTAGGAGCATGCTAGGGGGCTTGGGGGTTCTTCTCTCGCCATTTCCCCCTCCGTGGGGTTTGTTTTGAGGCCGATTGGGCGATTCCGGTGAGGTTCGCCATTTTTCTCGCCGGTGAGCGATGTGCGGTCGAACCAGTGGCCGCACAACCCCTATGCAGTTCCGTTCGGACCGTTCATCGGCTCGGCGCGCTTTGGGTGAGGCTTGGCGCGCAGTGGGCTTGAGCGGTCTATCGTGGGACCGCATATCCTAATGTGCGGCCCCACAGCTACCGCCCAACCCCAAGGGTTTTGACCGTTGGTTGTGACCGTTGTGCAGTGCTCTGGGATGTGCGGCCAGGAGCTGACCGCATAACCCCTTGCACGGCCAGGTGCTGGCCGTACATCCCCTAGCGCTATGGTTGGATGTGCGGTCTGGCCCTGACCGCACAACACCTGAACGGCTAAGCCGTAGCCGCCCTTCCCCAAGTGCGGCTAAGGACTAACCGTCCAGGCTTTTTACCGTTGGGAGACGAGCGGCCAGTAGGTGACCGTTCCTCACCCACGTGCGGTCAAGAGTTGGCCGCACATCTGTTTGAACGGTCCTGTGTTGGCCGTTTATCTGTCGTTTGGACCCTGGGTGGAACGGTCCTGATATGACCGTTCTAACCCTTGTGCGGTCCCTGTGTGACCGTACTTCCCTGAGCGGCCCAGTGTGGACCGTTCAAGGGTACGGGTTGCGTCGGTGTGTCTCTCGTCGTACAGAGTGTACCGGGAGATGTTGTTGTCAGCTGGTCACCGTGCGTCGGTGTTGGTACAAGGAGCGTTCCCCGTACCTGCAGTTGCACCGTTGTTTTCCGAGACTTGAGAGTCTACTCCTTCTGTGACCCTCCACTAGTCGTAGCCTACTAGTACGCGTGTGCTAGTCGCACCAGGGAGTGGTGTACGGGCTGACCTTTAGAGACGGTTTGTGGACCGGTTACCGTTGGGCCCCACGTCTTGCAGCCAGAGTCCGGCTGAGGGGAAAACCGGTCAGAGGGCCAGACCAGGGACGCGCGGTCTGTGTGTGCACACGTGGTTGGGGGCGGTTGGACCCACGTCGACGGGCGTGACCCCAGCTAGTCACTTGTTGTAGTTACTTGTACGGTGTTCGCGCCTCGGGTAGGACCTACCACGTCAGGCGGTTCACCTGCGGTGCGGTGTAAGACGTCAGGGGACGCTACCGGCTGTGCTTCTAGTGGGTGGTACTCCTGTTGAGTACGGAGTGTCAGACTGTCAGTCGTGTGTTTCCGACCTTCGGGTTTTGACGGTTCGACCGTTGAGTTTCGGTCTTCTCGTACCGTGGCACGTGTGTCGGTTTGCGTGCCGTTAGGGTCTAGTTCTGTAGAGTACAGGGCTTTCCTTTCCGAGGTACCTTTCTACCGCTAGAGTAGTGGTTTCTCGTTTTTCGAGGTAGGGTTCGAGTGATCCCTACTGAGTCTTGTTCCGAGACTCATTCCCTGCGTGTTTTCACCGTGTTTCAGGTGAGGCGCCACCTTCGGGGAGCGTGTCAGGAGCGCAGCGGAAGCGTGGTGCGGGTGCCCTGAGGTAGTGCCAGAGGTCAGAGCCGGGGGATGCCCCGTGTAGCTGTACTTTTCTTTCTTGTCACTGTACTAGTCGTGGACTACTGTTGCTGTTGTTGTTATTTTATTGTGGACCATGTAAAATGTTAATTCATTTCCTGCTTAATATCATAACTGTTTAATTTCTGCAATTATTTGTGATGCTTGTGTAGTTTCCACGCCATCCTTTTAACCCTTCCGAGTCTTCGGGCTCGTGGGTGGCGGTGCGAGTCTCGGGTTATCGGGCCTTCCCGGTAATCGGATTCTCGGGTCGTTACAGCTGGTATCAGAGCGCGGTTGTGGAATTACATGAGAATCATAGGTAATTGTATTGGTCCACTAGTCCATGACGATGATGTACATGTGACGCTGGCATTGGGCACCGCGTGTTTTATTCTGACCTTCCGTTTCTGAGTTTTCTGTCTTGTGCTTAAGGAGCGAGGATGGCGCCGAGGAGGAGTTCTCGCTCTCAGCAGGGGCAGTCGGCTGGAGGCCAGGAGATCCAGCAGGGGGTCCAGAGGGACCAGGAGGAGCATAGCAGAGTTCCGGGAGCTACCGAGGCCGCGGATGCTGCGAGGGCTCCGGGGGCCGAGGGTTTTCTCCGTGGCATGTACCATCTCATGGCTCAGCAGTTCGGCGGAGAGGCCGGTGAGGGCTCGTCAGTCAGGGGTGGGCCAGGCCGAGCAGTGAGGGATTTCATGCAGTTTCATCCACCTTACTTTAGCGGCCAGGCAGACCCTGATGCGGCTCGTGATTGGCTTGATGAGATGGAGCGGGTGTTCAGTTCTGCGAAGAGTGCTGTCGAGGACAGAGTGGTGTTGGCCTACAACCAGTTGCAGGGTACGGCTCGGAGGTGGTGGTCTTCCGAGTGGAAGACGTCCTTTCAGCTTCGTCCGCTTGAGCAGATCGAGTGGGATGACTTTGTCAGTGCTTTCGAGCGTACGTACTGTCCAGATATTGTTGCTACGCAGCGGATGCGGGAGTTTCTGGAGCTGGTGCAGGGTGACATGTCCGTGTTGCAGTACAGGGCCCGATTTGTCGAGCTGGGTCGGTATGCACCTCATATCATGGAGCATGAGAGGGTGAGGACGACGCAGTTTGTGCAGGGCTTGAGGTTGGAGCTGAGGCACCATCTGATCGCGAATGGGGCCACTGATCTCGAGACGGCGTCTCGTGTTGCGATTTCCTTGGAGATGGATATGCAGAGGACTCGAGGACCGATCAGCCAGGGGCAGTCTGTGTCAGGTCGCAGCCAGCAGTCGGCTACTCAGCAGCAGGGTTTCTTTCAGTCTGCGTCGGGTGGTTCAGGAGTACCGGCATCGGCAGCTTCGGTGACAGGATCTGCGTCCTTTGGCACGAAGGTCAAGAAGTTCTTCAAGAAGGGGTTCGGCAAGAAGAAGTCCAGAGATCAGGGGCAGGCTTCATCGGGCAGTGTGCAGCAGCCGTTTCCTTTGCAGCGACAGGGATCGGTGGGTGGATCGCGAGGACCTTGTCCACGGTGTAGTGAGACCCACCCAGGCAGGCAGTGCACGGCGCCGATCATCTGTTTTCGGTGTGACCAGCCAGGGCATATGGCGCGCGATTGTCCTCAGAGGCCGCCGCAGCAGCAGGTTTCCCAGCAGCAGCAGCAGCAGGGACAGTATCCGCCGCTACCCAGGTCAGCTAGTGTGGGAGGCAGGCAGAGAGCTCGTGGCCAGATCACGCACTTGACCAGGGCAGAGGCAATGGCGTCGCAGCTCGTGGAAGGTACCGTTCAGATTTTGGGTTGTGCGGCTCGGGTTTTATTTGATTCTGGCGCGTCTCATTCGTTTATTTCGGAGGATTTCGCGTCGAGCGTCGAGGAGCCGGTGACCCAGTTATCCTGTGATTTGGCTGTGGAGTTGCCTTCGGGTGACTTTATGGTCACTCCGTATTGCTTCGACCAGGTTCCGGTGTGGATCGATGGACGGAGTATGCCAGGCAGGTTGTATGCGTTGCAGCTTTGGGATTACGACGTGATTCTAGGCATGGATTGGCTCGAGACTCATGGAGCGGTGGTGGATTGTGGGATGAAGAGGGTCTACTTCCAACATCCGAGCAAGAGGACCTTCTATTTCCAAGGTATCCGTTCCGCCTCTTCTCGATTTCTTATCTCTGCTATTCGAGCCCGTCGATTGCTTGATTCAGGTTGCCAGGGTTTTCTCGCGTCAGTGGTTGTGTCTGACCGTATGGAGCCGAATGTCGAGGACATTGCGGTGGTGTGCGAGTTTCCCGATGTTTTTCCTGAGGAGTTGCCTGGATTACCTCCCCAGCGGGAGATCGATTTCGTGATCGAGGTTGTACCTGGTACGGGACCTTTGGCGAAGGCTCCCT
Organism: Amorphophallus konjac; assembly: GCA_022559845.1. NCBI lineage: Eukaryota > Viridiplantae > Streptophyta > Magnoliopsida > Alismatales > Araceae > Amorphophallus > Amorphophallus konjac. Next base: position 456,896,218 of record CM040126.1, read on the forward strand.
ACCGTATGGCCCCCGCTGAGTTGAGGGAGTTGAGGGCGCAGTTGCAGGAGCTGTTGGCCAAGGGGTACATTCGTCCGAGCTTTTCCCCTTGGGGTGCGCCCGTGTTGTTCGTGAAGAAGAAGGACGGTAGTCTGCGGCTATGCATTGACTATCGGCAGCTGAATGACGTGACCATTAAGAACAAGTATCCATTGCCGCGGATTGATGACTTGTTCGACCAGCTTCAGTCTGCGCGAGTGTTCTCGCGGATTGATTTGCGGTCCGGTTACTATCAGCTGAGAATTCGCGAGTCCGATGTGGAGAAGACTGCGTTCAGTACGAGGTACGGGCATTATGAGTTTCTGGTGATGCCGTTTGGGCTCACCAATGCCCCAGCAGCCTTCATGGACTTGATGCAGAGGGTGTTCCACCCGTATTTGGACCAGTTCGTGGTCATTTTCGTGGATGACATCCTTGTTTATTCGCGGTCTGCTGAGGAGCATGCGTACCATTTGGGTGTGGTGCTGCAGACGTTGCGAGATCACCAGTTGTATGCGAAGCTCAGCAAGTGCGAGTTTTGGCTCAGTGAGGTGCACTTTCTGGGGCACGTGATTTCTGGTGATGGTATTTCCGTGGATCCCGCCAAGGTCGAGGCCGTGATGCAGTGGCCGAGGCCGAGGTCGGTGACGGAGATCCGGAGTTTCTTGGGGCTTGCGGGTTATTATCGCCGGTTTATCCAGGATTTTTCCCGCATTGCGACCCCGATGACGAGGCTCACGCGGAAGGATGTGCCTTTCGTCTGGTCCGAGGAGTGTGAGCAGAGCTTTAGGGAACTGAAGAGATTGCTCACCTCGGCTCCGGTGTTGGTTTTGCCTTCTGGATCGGGAGGTTTTGTGGTGTGTACAGATGCTTCCGGCGTCGGATTGGGTGCTGTTCTGATGCAGCATGGTAGAGTGGTGGCTTATGCATCTCGGCAGCTAAAGCCCCATGAGGAGAACTACCCTACCCATGACCTTGAGTTGGCGGCAGTGATCTTCGCGCTGAAGATCTGGAGGCATTATCTGTACGGTGAGAAGTTCGAGGTGTTCACTGACCATCAGAGTTTGAGGTATGTGTTCTCGCAGAGAGATCTGAACCTCAGACAGAGGCGTTGGATGGAGTTCATGAAGGACTATGACTTCACCCTGTCTTATCAGCCGGGCAGGATGAATGTCGTCGCCGATGCCTTGAGTAGGAAGGTCGTGATCAGTACCTTGATGCTGAGGAAGTGGAGGCTCTGGGAACAGGTGCCCGAGGTGTCTTTCAGGCTCAAGATTCCCCAGAAGCCAGGGTTGGCAGTGCTTGCGAGTCTGACTGTCACTCCTGCTATTCGTCGTCAGGTGACAGAGGCTCAGCATGCGGACCCTGAGTTGCCCCGGATTCTTGCGATGGCTGATGTGGAGCTCGGCGAGGACGGTGCTGCGAGGTTTCGTGGCAGGCTGTACGTCCCAGCGGAGGAGCAGGTTCGTCGTGCGGTGTTGCGCGAGGCTCATGGGAGCAGGTACACTGTGCACCCGGGTGCGACGAAGATGTATCGGAACTTGCGGAGGCAGTTCTGGTGGCCTGGCATGAAGAGAGATGTTGCCGAATTTGTGGCCAGGTGCCTGATCAGTCAGCAAGTGAAGGCAGAGCATCAGCGACCAGGCGGTACTCTCCAGCCCTTGGATGTTCCTGCTTGGAAGTGGGACCATGTGACCACGGATTTTGTGGTGGGGTTGCCCAGAACCCCGACTGGGCAGGACAGTATTTGGTTGCTGGTGGATCGGCTGACGAAGGTGACGCGGTTGCTACCGGTCAAAGTCAGCTGGAGCGTGCCTAAGTTGGCTCGTCTTTATGTGGAGCGGATTGTTCCGTTGCATGGGGTTCCCATTTCGATCGTGTCGGATCGGGATCCGCGCTTCACTTCTGGATTCTGGAGGAGTTTCCAGCGAGCTCTTGACACGGAGTTGGCATTTAGCTCGGCGTATCATCCGCAGTCAGATGGTCAGTCTGAGAGGACCATTCAGACCCTGGAGGACATGCTGAGATCCTGCTGCCTGGAGTGGCAGGGGAGTTGGATTCATCACCTACCGTTAGTGGAGTTTGCCTATAACAACAGCTTTCATTCGAGCATCGGCATGGCTCCTTATGAGGCATTGTATGGGCGTCCTTGTCGGACTCCACTTGATTGGTTTGAGGTGGGTGAGCGTGTTTTGACGGGACCGGAATTGGTGCAGCAATGTGTGGATGTTGTGCACCTGGTTCGTCAGAACATGTTGGCGGCCCAGAGTCGGCAGAAGAGCTATGCTGACCGTAGGCGGCAGCCCCTCGAGTTCGCCGTGGGCGATCATGTGTTCTTGAGAGTTTCTCCGATGAAGGGGGTGATGCGTTTTGGACGGCGTGGGAAGCTGAGTCCCCGCTATATTGGTCCTTTCGCGATTGTGGAGCGCATCGGTGAGGTTGCTTACCGGTTGCAGTTACCCTCTGAGTTGGCGTCGGTGCATGACGTGTTCCACGTCTCTATGTTGCGGAAGTATATGCCCGATGACTCTCATGTGCTCGAATTTTCCGTTTGGCCTGAGGTGACTCCAGATCTTTCTCTCCCAGAGTTTCCGATCCGCGTGGAGGATAGGCGAGAGCAGCGCCTGCGGAACAAGGTTATTCCCTTGGTCAAGGTCGTGTGGCAACGACACTCTGGTGGTGAGGCTTCGTGGGAACGTGAGGACGAGATGCGTCAGCAGTTCCCGTATCTGTTTGAGTGAGTCTTCCTCTTCTTTCCCCTTGGGTTGTTCTCAATTTCGAGGACGAAATTCCTTAAGGGGGGAGGGCTGTAATATCCCGGACCTTTCGGATCCTTCTTCATGGGTCCCGGATCTGGTTTTCGGAGTGTCCGGCTCCGTTGTGTCCGAAATTTCGTTTCGGACATCTTTCGTGTTCGGATCGGCGCGATCCGGAGTCGTTTCGGAGGCCCGGAGGCGTTCCGTGGCTTTTTCCGCGCGTGTTTTCCGATTTCCGGTGTGTGTTTCGGCTTTTTCTTCGGACGCTCGCTGCGGGCGAACCGGGCAGTTCCCCGAGGCACGAGTGGTACCGTTGCGATCGGTGCGTTCCGAGGATTCCGGAAATGTATTTTTCTAATTTTCGGTATTTTTCCGAAAAATCGGATTTTCTATATATTCCCATTTTCTTTTCTTTTCTTTTTCTTCTTTTCTCTTTTCTTCTTCTTCCTCTCTCTCCCTCACGCGACCGTGGCCGGCTCTCTCCCTCCTTCTCTCCCGTTCGACCGTGCCGACCCCCGTTCCGGCTGCAGACGGCGGCGGTGCGACGGCGCGAGGACGTGGGTGACGTGGTGGCGATCGTGCGGGCATACGGCGAGCGTGGGAGGCGTGGAGAGGCGAGATTCTAGCGGCGTTCTTCGCGACTTCGAGCACGGATCGGAGCGTTTCGTCGCGGACCGGAGGTAGGGTGACGTTCCTTAGCCTCATGTCTTCCTTCCCCGTGAGTTTCAGCTCGAGACGAGGTCGAGAGGGGTTTATTTTGAGCCGGGAAGGGTCGATCATGCCGCGGGGTGAGTTCGTCCGATCCATCGTTTTGAGCCCCGATTTCACGGTTTAAGGGCGTAGGAGCATGCTAGGGGGCTTGGGGGTTCTTCTCTCGCCATTTCCCCCTCCGTGGGGTTTGTTTTGAGGCCGATTGGGCGATTCCGGTGAGGTTCGCCATTTTTCTCGCCGGTGAGCGATGTGCGGTCGAACCAGTGGCCGCACAACCCCTATGCGGTTCCGTTCGGACCGTTCATCGGCTCGGCGCGCTTTGGGTGAGGCTTGGCGCGCAGTGGGCTTGAGCGGTCTATCGTGGGACCGCATATCCTAATGTGCGGCCCCACAGCTACCGCCCAACCCCAAGGGTTTTGACCGTTGGTTGTGACCGTTGTGCAGTGCTCTGGGATGTGCGGCCAGGAGCTGACCGCATAACCCCTTGCACGGCCAGGTGCTGGCCGTACATCCCCTAGCGCTATGGTTGGATGTGCGGTCTGGCCCTGACCGCACAACACCTGAACGGCTAAGCCGTAGCCGCCCTTCCCCAAGTGCGGCTAAGGACTAACCGTCCAGGCTTTTTACCGTTGGGAGACGAGCGGCCAGTAGGTGACCGTTCCTCACCCACGTGCGGTCAAGAGTTGGCCGCACATCTGTTTGAACGGTCCTGTGTTGGCCGTTTATCTGTCGTTTGGACCCTGGGTGGAACGGTCCTGATATGACCGTTCTAACCCTTGTGCGGTCCCTGTGTGACCGTACTTCCCTGAGCGGCCCAGTGTGGACCGTTCAAGGGTACGGGTTGCGTCGGTGTGTCTCTCGTCGTACAGAGTGTACCGGGAGATGTTGTTGTCAGCTGGTCACCGTGCGTCGGTGTTGGTACAAGGAGCGTTCCCCGTACCTGCAGTTGCACCGTTGTTTTCCGAGACTTGAGAGTCTACTCCTTCTGTGACCCTCCACTAGTCGTAGCCTACTAGTACGCGTGTGCTAGTCGCACCAGGGAGTGGTGTACGGGCTGACCTTTAGAGACGGTTTGTGGACCGGTTACCGTTGGGCCCCACGTCTTGCAGCCAGAGTCCGGCTGAGGGGAAAACCGGTCAGAGGGCCAGACCAGGGACGCGCGGTCTGTGTGTGCACACGTGGTTGGGGGCGGTTGGACCCACGTCGACGGGCGTGACCCCAGCTAGTCACTTGTTGTAGTTACTTGTACGGTGTTCGCGCCTCGGGTAGGACCTACCACGTCAGGCGGTTCACCTGCGGTGCGGTGTAAGACGTCAGGGGACGCTACCGGCTGTGCTTCTAGTGGGTGGTACTCCTGTTGAGTACGGAGTGTCAGACTGTCAGTCGTGTGTTTCCGACCTTCGGGTTTTGACGGTTCGACCGTTGAGTTTCGGTCTTCTCGTACCGTGGCACGTGTGTCGGTTTGCGTGCCGTTAGGGTCTAGTTCTGTAGAGTACAGGGCTTTCCTTTCCGAGGTACCTTTCTACCGCTAGAGTAGTGGTTTCTCGTTTTTCGAGGTAGGGTTCGAGTGATCCCTACTGAGTCTTGTTCCGAGACTCATTCCCTGCGTGTTTTCACCGTGTTTCAGGTGAGGCGCCACCTTCGGGGAGCGTGTCAGGAGCGCAGCGGAAGCGTGGTGCGGGTGCCCTGAGGTAGTGCCAGAGGTCAGAGCCGGGGGATGCCCCGTGTAGCTGTACTTTTCTTTCTTGTCACTGTACTAGTCGTGGACTACTGTTGCTGTTGTTGTTATTTTATTGTGGACCATGTAAAATGTTAATTCATTTCCTGCTTAATATCATAACTGTTTAATTTCTGCAATTATTTGTGATGCTTGTGTAGTTTCCACGCCATCCTTTTAACCCTTCCGAGTCTTCGGGCTCGTGGGTGGCGGTGCGAGTCTCGGGTTATCGGGCCTTCCCGGTAATCGGATTCTCGGGTCGTTACAGT